>CM028131.1:66872500-67320000 GCA_016271365.2 Neoceratodus forsteri | reverse complement strand
AGTGAGGTATTTTGTGAGCTGTTTTGTGAGGCAGGCTGTCTGGGCCCACCTCTCACTGGGTTTACCCCGATAGCTAAGTCTTCATACCCTCCCAACTCGCATTTTTTTTCCTTTGGTTCATACAGGCTTCCTTTTAAAGATCTCCCTCCTCCCAAAAAATATAATGCCCCAATTGAGTTTAAATGATCTGACTCGGCAGTTGGGCTCTTTTCCTCAGTGTTTCAGTTGAGATGGGAAGGACAAACATGAGAATAAGAGAGGGGTTGGGGGGAGAGAGAGAGAGAGAGAGAGAGAGAGCTTCTTGGCTACCAAGTGTTTAGAGAATTATGTGCTAGGCAGCAAAATCCACACATCAAACCCAGTGTAGGTTCATTAGGCATGGGTTAGGGATCATACCATTATTAGACAGAATGTGAAACCTACAGACAGGGATGTAACTGGGATTCTAAAAGTCTTCTGTATCTGTCTGTGCCTCTTTGTTTCCATATGCCTGCATGGCTGTCAGTCTGTCTGTCTGCCAGTTTAGTCTCTCAGGTACCAGCCAGTGTGTGTGTGTTGTGTGTGTACTGTAAAACAACTGGATTGCTGCACAGAAGAGGGTTATTGGTAGTTCATTATCTAGTTCAGATGCCGGATTATAGAGACACTTGAATCAATTGAGAGGTAAGAGCTGGGAGTGAGGGGGAAGGACTGGGGATGAGAGAGGGACATAGGGAAAGAGAGAGAGAGTGAGAGGGAGGAGAGGAGGGGAGAGGAAGAGAGAGAAGGATGGAGGCAGAAATGCAGAGAGGGAGGAAAAAAGAAGGAAGGTGGTAGAGCAGGATAAAAGGAGATGTAAAGAAAGGAGGGGGACGTAAGGAGGAGAAGAGAGGGAAGAAAAAGGGTGAAGAAGGAAGAGTGAGGCAAGGAGGGAGGGGAGGTGGGAGAGAAGGTAAAATGGAAAGAGTGAGGAAGAGGATGAAAGGAGGGAAAAAGAGAAAAGGAGAGGCAGAGATGGGTGAAAGGGAGAAAGAGAAAGGCAGGACAGATGTGATACTTCCATAAATGTGAACGGGATACGTTTGTGATTTTGCAGTTGGTTTGAGGGCTCTCTCTCATCCTTTCTCTCTTCCCGTATTTCTGCACCATTTTTCTGACATTTCCAACCACGGTGTGTCTCCTTCTCTCCCCAGAGTTACCAAGTACGCATGAATAACATAGTATGAGATCATTCCATGTTCAGGCTGAGGTCTTAGATACTGGGCAGTATGGATTTTGGTGCTATATCAGGGATCTGTGCAGGGAAAGAGAGATAGAGGAGAGACAGAGATATCCACAGGTAGGCAGAGGCATCACTAGGGGTGAGTATTAGGGGCTGGAGCTCCGAATCTTCGTTCATTAGCCCCCCCAATAAAAGATTCCCAATTCCTAAAATTGACTCTGACCCAATTGTTTGTTTTTCACTGGGCAGGAGGGCTGGGGGTCTCAAGCTCCTAATCTTTTCAAAGTCTAGAAATATCCCTGTTGGTGGGTCTCACATCCTGCTATCCCAGCTGTAGCATATTTGTGCAGGGTTGTTGTTCCTCCTCAGTTTCCTCATGTAGTCCTACCCAGGCTGTGAATCCCAAGGACTGCAGGCACATAGCAGGAGAGTTTCTTAGCCAGAGAAGAAGCTGAATGCTGCTAGCTTGGCCACCACAGTCGCCCCCTGCTGGCGGTTGTATGCAATCAGCATTCTCCTCACTAGTTCCCTCTCTGACGAAAGTGGGGCCTGACCTTGCCCAGGAGGGAGGGAGGGGGTGGCATAGATCGATCAAGCGTGCTACGAATAGCTGCCAACCTCCTGAGCTTGCACAGTGAGTGACAATTAACCCAAAAAATACAAAAATAGAAAAGACTGAGGAGGTTGGAAATAGCAGAATGGCCGAGCACGCGCAGCTCCTTAGGGGGAAAGTGCTACAGAAGGAGGCCAAAGATTTAAAACAAAGGCAGAACAGAAGGAAATGAGCAAGGGTGAGATGAGTGAGAATTGGTCAGAGTGTGCCTAGCTGGCACAGGCTTGGGTTGTGATTTAAGGAAGAGATGCTTTGCAATAAGGCAATATGGATTCTTTAGCAATGTGTGATGAGGTAAGACACACTGAGCTATGACAGCTCGTTTCCAGGTGTGTCCGGAGGGGGGGTGGGGGTGTGATGGGGGTCATGGGACCTGTTTTTTTTTTACTTGCTTCTTTATTCATTCATTTATTTATTTATTGCTAATGTATAACCAGGTAAGGCATGCTGAGTTGTGACAGTTATTTTCCAGGTGTGTGTTGTGGGGGGGAGCAGTTACATGGGAACTGTCTTATTTATTTATAATGTTTGATCATTTGACCAGGTAAGGGACATGGAGCTGTGACAGCTCATTTCCAGGTGTGTCTCAGGGGGAGGGGGGACCTGGGACCTGTGTTATGTATGTAGGTATTTATATATTTGTAATGTTTGACCAGGTAAGGCACACTGAGCTTTGACAACTCGTTTCCAGGTGTGTCCCTGGGGGTGGGTTACAGGGACCTGTTTTATTTGTTTATTTGTAATGTTTGACCCAGAAAGTCACACTGAGCTGTGACAGCTCATTTCCAGGTGTGTTCTGGCAGGTAGGTTGCATGGGAATTGTTTTATTTATTTATTTATTTGCAGTTTTTGACCAGGAAAGGCACATTGAGCTGTGACAACTCATTCCCAGGTGTGTTCCGGGGTGTGGGGGGGGACCTGTTTTATTGCCGGGGAATGTTGGCCAGAACACCTGGAAAACCATCTCTTAGAGCAAGTGCCATGGGATTCTTAACATCCCCTGGACAATCAGCAGAGATTTAATTACATTTCATTTTTTACAACACATTTCAAACAATGAATCACAAAACGCTTACCAAATGACAAAGTGAGGACAAGAACAAAGAAAAGATACAGTAATAAGAAATCAGAGCAAACATATGCCACATAAAGCAGTTATAATTTATTGTTTAATTGTAATAATGGATGTACACTAGTATTTATTTGAAAGTTGGAATAAGACATTGCACATATCAACTGTTATAAACCACGGAGTAAAGATAGGTTTGGACTTAGACAGAAGGGACCTCAGTTTAAGGTCTCATCTGAAGGACAGCACTTTAACAGTGCACTACCTTTATAGTGCTGCATTAGAATGTTAATATAGGTTATTAGCCTGAGTTTTTGGGGTGGGACTAGAACCCATGACCTACTTAGTCGTCCAGCCCCAGAGTGGAGCGTGTAACCTACTAAGCACTTGCATGGCTAAAATCTGATTTGAGGATGCAGATGATGATATTGCTATAGTACCTCTCATATGCTAGTCTCACACACACACACACACACACACACACATACACACATGTACACACACACACACACAGATATATACACACTAGACACTGCCTTTTTACTGTAGCTGCAGCATCTTGGACTCAGGCTAGGCATGGTAGCTTTATTTAAGATAGAGTCCCTTCTTACTGTAGTCTACCCGTGGGGTTGGGGTGGGGAACAGAGGTCAGACCTCAGCACTGTGTGGGGCTCCTCTTGATGCTGTGGAGGAGGAAAAGGATCTGGGGGTCATAATACACAGGGGGCTGAAGCATGACGAGCAGTGCACAGCTGCTAACAAGAAGGCTGGAAGAACATTGTGGTACACTAAAAGGGAGGGGGTGACCAACAGAGCGGGGGAAATAATCCCGTCAGTTTCCTGAGACGTGGGTAGTCACCACCTAGGGTACTGTATGCACATCTAGGCTTTGTAGCACCATAAAGGATGTTTAGGTAGTCTAGAGGATGCAACGCAGACCCCCAAGACTGATCAGAGGCACAGAGGATAAAAGCAATTGGGAGAGGTGGAGGCCCTTAATATGTTCACCCAGGCGAAAAAGAAAGTGGAGCAGGTCACAACCTGCATCATGAAGGGTGGAGGCTGAGTGGGGTCATGAACTGCATCCTGAAGAGTAGAGGCTGAGGGGGGTCATGACCTGCATCCTGAAGTGTGGAGGCTGGGGGGGGGGTCATGACCTGCATCCTGAAGAGTGGAGGCTGAGCGGGTCATTACCTTCATCCTGAAGGGTAGAAACTGAGTGGGGTCACAAGCTGCATTTGAAGGGTGAAGACTGGGGGGATCATGACCTGCATCCTGAAGGGTGGAGGCTGAGCGGGTCATTACCTTCATCTTGAAAGGTAGAAGCTGAGTGGGGTCATGACCTGCATCCTGAAGGGTTGAGACTGAGTGCGGTTACAAACTGCATCCTGAAAAGTGGAGGTTGAGTGGGGTCACAACCTGATTCCTGAAGGGTGGAGGCTGAGGAGGGTCATGACCTGCATCCTGAAGGGTGGAGACTGAGGGGGTCATGACCTGAATCCTGAAGGGTGGAGACTGAGCGGGGTCATTACCTTCACCCTGAAGGATAGAAGCTGAGTGGGGTCATGACCTGCATCCTGAAAGGTTGAGACTGAGTAGGGTTACAACCTGCATCCTGAAGGGTGGAGGCTGAGTGGGGTCATTACCTGATTCCTGAAGGGTGGAGGCTGAGCGTGGTCATGAGCTACATCCTGAAGGATGGAGACTGAATGGGGTCATGACCTACATCCTGAGGGGTGGACACTGAGGAGGATCATGACCTGCATCCTGAAAAGTGGAGGCTGAGAGGTGTCATGACCTTCATCCTGAAGGGTAGAGGCTGAGCAGGGTCATGACCTATGTCCTGAAGGGTGGAGGCTGAACGGGGTTACAACTTACATCCTGAAGGGTAGAGACTGAGCGGGGTCACAACCTGCATCCTGAAGGACGGAGACTGAGCGGAGTCATGACCTGCATCCTGAAGGGTAGAGGCTGAGTGGGGTCACAGCTTGCATCCTGAATAGTGGAGGCTGAGCTGGGTCACGACCTGCATCCTGAAAGCTGGAGGCTGAGGGGGGTCATGACCTTCATCCTGAAGGGTGGAGGCTGAGGGAATCATGACCTGCATCCTGAAGGGTGGAGGCTGAGGGAATCATGACCTGCATCCTGAAGGGTGGAGGCTGAGGGAGTCATGACCTGCATCTTGAAGGGTAGAGGCTGAGGTGGGTCATGACCTGCATCCTGAAGAGTGGAAGCTGAGTGGGGTCACAGCCTGCATCCTGAAATGTGGAAGCTGAGCGTGGTCACGACTTGCATCCTGAAGGGTGGAGGCTGAGCGTGGTCACGACTTGTATCCTGAAGGGTGGAGGCTGAGCGAGGTCATGACCTGCCTCCAGAAGGGTGGAGGCTGAGTGGGGTCATCACCAGCATCCTGAAGAGGGGAGGCTGAGCAGGGTCAGGACCTGCATCCTGAAGGGTGGAGACTGAGTGGGGTCACGACCTGCATCCTGAAGGGTAGTCACAAGAGTGAACAGACAGCGATGTTCTATTTCTTGTGCTCCCCAATAGGACATGGGGAGGTGCCCTGACGCTCAAAAGGGGTCAATTGAGGAGCTAACATTGGGAGGCCCGTTTCCCAGAGGGTGGTGAACCTAAAGTACAGACCTAACAACACAGACTGTGGACATGAAGACAGTACAGGCTACAAAAGGTAAGCCTGGACACATTTTTTTGCTTACCAAGGGAATCACAGGGTACCCTGCGTAGTAGGGTGAGTGAGGAATCACAGGGTACCGTGGGTTGTAGGGTGGGTAGGGAATCACAGCATTCCCTGGGTAGTAAGGCAGGTGGAGAATCACAAGGTACACTGGGTAGTAGGGTGGGTGGGGAATCATAGGATACCCTGGGTAGCAGGGTGGGTGAGGAATCACAGGGTACCTTGGGTAGTTGGTTGGGTAGGAGCTGTAGGGTACTCTGGATAGTAAGGTGGGTGAGGAATCATAGGGTGCCCTGGGTAGTCGAGTGAGTGCAGAACCACAGGGTACCTCATGTAGTGGGGTGGGTGGGGAAGCCCTATAAATTAATACATGTATGCACGGAACACTTGTTGGTCCCTAATTCCTGGAGTCAATAATTTAAAAGCATTATGATTTTCAGTCTCTGAGGCGCTGGTAAAGAAAAAGGTGAAAAGTTTTTTTTAAATAAACCTTCAGGCTGAATGTCAAAAACCACAGATAGTGGGCAATTTGGGAATTATTCCCAAATATTCGGGAATCCCATTGTTCCTGGTATTTCAGTAATACTGTTCAGCTCATGCACAGCCTTACCATATAACACTCAACATTGTTGGCATTACAAATACTCGATTGTCTCTTTTTAAACTATGCATTCCCTGCACAAATGTTTATTTGCTGTAAAAATGTTTTTTGGTCTTGTTCCCTCTTTCCTTGCCTCAAAACTTGTGAGGTGAGATTAGATTCATCGGGTTCAGTCTGCAAATACACTTTTGCAGATTTTTCCAAAGCTGAACTCATGACAGTATTAATTATCCTTTAGTTATTTTTGCCCATATTTATGGAACTTGCTTCCTGGCTTACTGTGGTTTTTTCTTTTTTGGAGTTTCCATGAACTAAAACAGTTTCATATGATATATATCTTATTATTTATCTGCTTGCCCCCGGCTGCCTCCTCACCCCAGCTTCAGGTGATTCAGTGGCCTCCCAATCCCATTTGCAACTCTCCCTGCTGTCACACCAGCAGAGATCCACATGGGGCGAGAGCCGAGAGTACCAGCGCCATCATATTTGGCGGCTGGTGCACATAGGAATTTTCTTTATGTTCACTCCTTTACCTTCCCATTACCCACCTGGTGACACAATGCCCCTGCACGCTATACCCACACGTATCATGCCCCTGTATTTCACGCCCACATGAATCATGCCCCTGCAGCAGAAGCAAGCTCCCTAGCCCACCTCAGGGGGGCATGGGGTCATAATGTTGAAGACATAACCATGCATAGACACAACTACTCAGACACAATGGCGTGCGCGCTGGACAAAATCCCGACCAATACAACAAGAGCACACGCTGTGCAACAAACACCAACTATCTTTGTTTTTGCAGGGGGGCTTCACCCCTCCACACCCCAGGACTTTTTATAATCAGTTCCGGGGGGTTGTGGACTTTGGGGAAAAAGGAATCCTCATAGTGTGGAAAACTTGAGTTTTTTTTTTTAAAACAGCTGCATTACAGTGGGACCTGGGGAGAACCGAACAGCAGCCCCAGGTTCCCAATGCCACTGGAGGCAGGTGCTCTAGCCATTCCACCATGGGAGCAGCTCAGCCAAGTACTGCCCGGCAGCATTCTTCACGTTCCGGCATTGGAGCATATAGCGACAGGGGTAGCAGTTCTTACCGCACGCTGACACAACCCCTGTTGCTGTATAACCATTCGTGCTATTCCATGTGGGTTATTCCTTGTACGATTTTGTTCACGCTATAATGAGCCAGTACCCCTCAGGAGCCACTTGTGTGGCAGAACCTGAAACTCTTCCTTCCCCGTCTGTGAGCACTGCCACATAGCAACTCCTTTCCAACCAATCCCAAACAGCGTGGTTGGCTCCCAAGTTCCAAACTCAGGTCAACAGTGAAGGAAGAGATTATAAAAAATAAACCATATCAATAAAGAAATTGAGACTGACTCTATCCAGTGTTTCTGTGGGGTCAATATATTTATTGCAAGCCCAAGCAGGCTACTGTAGCAGTCTGCAACAAGTCCTGTCAAAAAAGCAAAGTCCTGTTCACTGCAATCTAAACAAAAAGACTCGCAAAAAATTCAAAATACCACACAAGGTGGAACGTCCTGATGAAACTCCAGCACAGTGCGGAGCTGAGGCATCAGGATTTTTTCCAGTGGCTCTGTGTGGTGTTTTCCATACAACATTATGTGGGACTTTTTGTAGTGAGTGCGCTGAAAAACGCATTTACGTTTTGCAGTGAACTTTATATGGTGATTGTAAATTTTGCAGATGTGTCGCAGCTGCTTTTGGACAACACTGTCAGCTCCCACCAGCTTGCAGGCTCCAGATAGGTCAGGGGAGAAAAGGGTGTTCTGGGCAGCCCAGGCAGTAACTGAGGGACATAAACACTACAGGCACTACAAAATTCAAGGAAAAGCAGCAGGTGGGACTATCAGACAGAGTGGAGTTGGGTTTTACACAGGATCCTGGCATGCTCCCGAAAACTCCACGATCTGTTGCTGCCGCTCTGTTCCCGCAACTCTCAGATCGCAGTTACAGAACTGGAGACTCATTTGTGTATGTAAACAAGACATTTAATCATTAAAATACAACAAAGTGTGGGATACAGAAGTGAATGTCAACGATTAATTATACACAATAGGAAGAGGGATATTGGCAGTAATAATACATAATACAGTGAGGAATATGTAAACAGTTATACACAACAGGAAGTGGGATATGTAAGCTATTTTACATAACAGGAAGTAAGATACCTAAGCAATTATACACACATAAGGAAGTGGGATATGTAAGCAACTAAACACAACAGGAAGTGGGCTATGTAAGTAACTGTACAGAACAGGAAGTGGGCTATGTAACAGTTATACACAACATGAAGAGGGATATGTAAACAAGTTTACATAACAGGAAGTAGGATATGCCATCAATTATACACACAAAGGAAGTGAGATATGCAAGCAACTAAACACAACAGGAAGTGGGCTATGTTACCAATTGTACAGAACAGGAAATGGGATATATAAGCAGTTACACACAACATAAAGTGGGCTATGTAAACTATTTTACATAATAGGAAGTAAGATATGCAAGCAATTATACACACAAAAGGAAGTGGGATATCTAAGCAACAAAACACAACAGGAAGTGGAATATGTAAGTAATACACAACACAAAGGGGATATCTAAGCAATTCAACATAACATTAAGTGGGATATGTAAGCAATCATGAACAACAGGAAGTGCAGTATTAAGTAATAATACTCAGCAGGAAGTGTGATAGGTAAGCAATTATACACAACAGGAAGTGGGATATGTAAGCAATTACTTTTTTGTATTTATTTGGAGCATATTATTCCAGGTAAGCAAGCAGAGTCCTGCTGGTTTCCAGCCTTCAGGTGCAACCTGGCAGAAGTAACATGAAGATAGAATACAACATTTCAGTGTAAGCAGAGAAACAAATTCAGTCAACAAATGTACAGAGATATGACAATAACTGCTGTGGAATGGTACAGAGAGGTCAAATACAAGGCCCCAGAGGGCGCTGAAAATGCATTATTCTCTTTTCAACAAAAGAAACACAATCATAATTACATACAGACATCACAAAGTGCAGTGGAAGAAAATACATTTCCCAGAATGATGCAATGGAATTATATATATATATATATATATATATGTCCCTGAAGGGGGCAGAATGACAACACACTACTCTGTGTTGATTACCATAAATAGAGCAAGTGAGAGCATACTACAATATCATAGGTAGTATTGACGTTTGAGTAGGAACCCACCTCCGAGAACAAGGTTGGATAAAGATTATACCCAAGACCTGACTAACACTATAAGAGACCTCCGATAAAGAATTATGGGCCACCTGTAGGGCAGGTGTAACAATCAGTGGGGCCTTAAAGTACTCCTTGAGCATGACCTCTGCAGAGTGAAAACTGGAGATGGTAGTGAGTGAGGGGGGGGAAAGGTGAGTCCATGTGTCAGCAAGTCTATACCTGATGGAGGCTTACCTCGCATTGTGTCTGCACCAAGGAATTACTCTGTCGTAGAAGGAACTAGTCCAGTTCCTCGTACATAGCACAATGATGAGTTCAGAAAGGACAGGCCAAAATAAATCTGCAGAGTGCATTGAAAAGGGCGGAGAGTTTAGATAAGGCAGTGTTGCCAGCTTCAGAGAAAACCATGTCCCCATAGTCTAGCAAGGGGAAGACAGAGTGTCCTTTAGTTTTCTTAGTACTAAGTGGGAGACAATTTTTCCACACTGTAAAAGGCCCAAAGTTTGGCAAACCACTTTGTAAACCACAATGTAATTTATGTGTTGGGAGTAGTCAAGCTGCTGGTCTAGGATCACACCAAGGTATTTATAAGAAGTTACGGAGTTGATGGGGTCGCCTGATAAAGAGGGTTACTTTAAATTGGCTGAAGCTAATCTCAGCAGCCAGTGGGCAGTGTGAAAAGGCATACAGGTTTTTTTTGATCCATAGCTAACTGATTGGTGAATAAACATTTTGTAAATTAATGATGCTGATCCGAAGTGATTGCTCAATGGAACAGGGTGAGGGACCATAGGAGAACATGCTGGAACAGCGGCATACATGTGAAATTTACAAGCAGTTAAGGAGTTGAGCGATCATTTAAGAATACTGAAAAGGGAGTGGCCTTGAACCCACCATTGAGGGATCCCAGAGAGCTGAGAGAAGACAAAGTCTGAAGTTAACTGATTGTGAACTGTATGAATGGTATGATCGGACCCAACATAAAGGGGAGGCAGAGACACCAGAGGATGCTAGTTTGCTTAGGAGCAGTGAGTGAGTAACTGTATTGAATGCATTGGCCAAGTCATTGAAGATTGCACCGGTCCCCTTACTACAGTCCATATATGAATGGATATGATCATTAATTCTGAATAGGGAGGTGAAAGGAGCAGGGTAGAAACCTCAGGTACCAGAGTACTTCAGGTACCAGTTGAAACTCCTTTCCTCCTCCCGTTCCTGTTTTCTCCCTACCTGACTGCTCCCCTTACATTTGCCTCCTGCCCCAGTGTAGGTGTGGCTGAAATGCCTGATTTTTGCTGCTTGCTCTTATTGTACTTACTCCTGTTTCAATCATGTACTCTATTCTACTTTACTATAACTGAACTGTGTCAATGCCATGTAATTGTAGTCAGCTGTGTACTGTGTTCGTGCTATGTATTTGCCTCTCCTGTTCCCGTTCCCTGAGTCGTACCTGGAAATGAGCCTTCACTTCAGTGTGCCTTTTTGTCCCTAATTTTCAAATAAATAAATAGAAGCCCAACTAAAAGGGAGTAATAAAGCTTTATTTATCACAATAGTTGGATATCTGCATACTAACCAATCCATCAAGTAATTTGGATAGGGAGGGGAGCAGAGATGTGAGAAAGTAGTTTGCTGGGGCATCAGTGGAGCCTTCGTCATGGAGTGGGACTACCAAAGCATGTTTCATTCTGGAAAGGATGGAGCCAGTCTCCAGGGATTGATTGAAAATGTGAATAATCGGGGTGGCCAAGCCAGGAGCCCACATGGTAATATCTGGGTGATAGGCCATCTGGTCTAGACCCCCACTGGAGAAAACATTCAGAGAGGATAGCTCTCGAAAGAACTTCTGACTCAGGGATGGGGAAAGACTGAAACTCCCAGGAGCCAAGGGGGATAATGGCAGGCTGGGTGCCGATGAAGGTGAGATGAGTGCCCTGGGACTTTCAATAGAGACTCGGTTTAACACATTGGGAGACAAAAAGTAAAAGGTATTATCCTGGGAGCTCAAAGGAGAAGGGGAGGCATTAAGGAGGCAGTGAACTGCTTTCCAAAATGTAGAAGGATCCAAGCCATTAATTAATAACTTTTTTTGGAAGCAGGCAGCCTTGGCCTGCCAGGTGACTTTTGTACAGTAGTTAGAGAGTCTTGGAAAACCTTGCCTGTCAGAAACACCCCAGTAGCTTTACGTCTAGACCAGGCTTCATCTCATAAAAGGAAAAGGTAAATAAGATTGGATGTGCCCCACAGTAGGTGGGATGTGACCCATCGTAGGTGGGAGTCACGAACTCTGGAATGCTTGAAAGGAGCATTACTATTGTAGACTGAGTTAAATGTATCAAGAAAGTAAGTTAAAGCTACATCAGGGTCGGATGGTGAGAGAGTAGGGAGTCAGTTGGCAAACTGATCTTGCAAGACATTTTCCAGATGGATTGACTTGAATGATCTAGCCAAAATAATTCTGGGAGGTGGCTTTGAGGGTTTTTATCTTCCTCATGCAACAGGTCATGCAATGATCAGTGACGGTATCTGGAAGAGTATCGTGTACACAAGGTGTGTGATATGCGAGCAATTATACAAAACAGAAAGTGGGATATGTAACCCATATACACAACAGGAAGTAGGATATGCAAGTGATTATACACAAAAGGAAGTGGGATATGTAAGCAATTACACATATCAGGTAGTGGGATGTGTAAGCAATTATACACAACAGAAAGTGGGATATGTAAGCAATTATACACAACAGGAAGAGGGATATGTAAACGATTATACACAAAAGGAAGTGGGATATTTTTATTTTTTATTTATTTATTGTGATCTTGGATTAACACCTTTGAGAACAAGCTCATTACATAGGTTCCAAATCAGAATTACATTAACAGTGATTAAAAAGAAAAAAAAAACGTATAGGTATGCAATAGAGCTGTAAGACGAGTGCAGGCTAATAACACATATGAGTGTAAGTATTAATATAAACATAAACAAACAGACTAGTCAGCAGGTTATTATAAGTACAACAGGTTTGTGAGAGGGTTAGGGCAGTTTAAGGAAGAGAGGACAATTCAGACTGGTGGTGCCTGTAAGGCAGAGGGAGGTACTGGTGCAGACTGAGTTGTCAGGATGGAGGGCTATATTCGGGGGTTACAGCAGCCCAGGGCGGTCAACACCCACTGAAGAAGTGGAAAAGCATCAGCCCAGGAAGGCCTTGTCGAAACTTTTTTGGGGTTTGGGCTGAAGGCAGATGGGAGAGGATAGTAGGAGAAAAGAGGGGTGATGGGTAATAGGGAGTTTGAGGCGGAGGAAGGAAGGAAGGGAGGGAGGGAGGGGTAGGTTACATTAAGGCACATGACGAAGGGAAGTAACAAGTGCAGGATTTAAGGGGCTATGTGGTCACGAGGGAGAGCTGCTTAGGGACATGGAAAAACAGCATTGAGGGGCTAAGGCAAGTAGTCACAGATAGCGTTAGCATTGAGATGTTTCTGGAGCTCACGTCTGTAGGGGCCTAATGCTGTTATCGAGAAGATGGCAGGAGAAAGATTATTAATCCAAATGGGAGCACGGTAGGCAAAAGCTCTTTGACCAAGAGAGGTGTGACACCTAGGAATTTTAAAAACCATGCTGTCGGAGCTTCTGGTGGAACGGCTGTTATCATAGTGAGTAAGGAGCTTCTGTACACCCTTTGGCATGAGGCCCAGACTCACTTTTTTGGCCAGAAGGCATGATTGGAACCTGAGCCTATCTGTGAACTGGAGCCAGTTAGTCTGATCATATAGGCCACATGCATGTGTAAGCTGTGAGGAACCAGTTAAGAGTTGACAGGCTTTATTTAGGGCAATTTTGTACGGTGAAGGGCTATGTCCATAGCAGAGCCATAGACTACAATGCCATAATCAACAATAGAGAGACCACTGAACTCTGGATAGCGAGATTTAGGGCCTCTGGGGTAAGACTTTTCTTGTGCTTATGAAGCAAACCAATACGGATGTTCACAGCCTTTGCAACATTTTCAATGTGGTAGGCATATGACATAGTGCTGTCTACTGTGATCCCCAAATATTTGAAATACTGGGCGAGTTCCAGTATAGTCCCAGATTCGTTTGTTATGTTGAGTGTATGTGAACGATGCCTACTTAGGGGACTGGAAAACAACAAGGCCTTGTTTTTTTTATAGTTCAAAATGAGTTTATGTTCTCTGAAGCATCTCTCAAGTGCAGTAAAGCTGTCCTGGAGCTTGCCTTCCAAGTTAAAAGGATCAGGGTCACTTGTATACAGGACTACATCATCTGCAGAGAGCAGAATCAGACAGCTACTGGTAAGCGGGAGCCTGTTTAGGAACAAACTGAATAAAATGGGACCCAGGATGGAACCCTGGGGTACACCGGAGCAAACAGATCTACTGTCAGAAAGGACATTATCAATCCTAACTTGCTGAGAGCGATTTGTGAAGTAGCTCTTAAACCAGGTAACTGTGTCAGTAGACAAACCAATAGATGCAAGCTGCTCGACTAGAAGGTCATGATTAACCATGTCAAAGGCTTTTGAGAGGTCGATGAAAGAGGCATCGACTAGCGAGCCATGATCCAGGGAACTGTGAATATAACCAGTAAACTCTAGCAATGCAGTAGTGGTGCTGTGTCCTTTGCGGAACCCATGTTGTTGCGGGTACTAGTATATTGTGCCTTTCTATGTATTCAGTTAATTGGTCAGCAACTATTTTTTCAAGAGCCTTAGACAAAGGCAGGAGTATTGAGCTGGGCCGATAGTTACCTAGTGAGGTTCGATCACCATTCTTGAAAACGGGTGTCATCAGAGCCACTTTCCATAACTGTGGGAACTGACAAAGCCTGAGTGAGGTGTTGATTATGTGTGTCAGCGGTGCCAGAATGTCTTCTAGGGTAAGGGCCACAAATTTGAGGGTGAGGGAGTCACCACTGAAACGGGACTTACCCAGGACCTATTGGAGATTTTTCCTAGCCTCACCATGAGAGATGGTTCTAAAGTGGAGCAGGGGGTTAGAGAGATGTAGGACTACAGGGCTTGGTTTAGAAGTCGAGACTGGAGGAAAAATATCAGGAGGGAGGACGCTGTTGAGGTCTGAGAAGACTTCACTGAGAGAATTTGCAATGGAATTTGGGTCTGTAGAGTGAACACCACCAATGTTCAGCATGGTGGAGGCTGACTTTGTGTCCTTGCCAGTGACTTCTTTAAGGTTTGCCCAGAATTTTCTACCATCACTCCAAGTATGAGCGAGTGCTTCCTTGTAATATTGATTTTTTGTTGTGCATATGGCCCTAGTACAGTCGTTCCGGGCTCTTTTGTAGGCACACACAAAAAAAAAAAAAAGGTACATAGTCATGTGGGGAGTAGTGCAATGTAATGGCTGTGGGGCAGCAGTCTTCCGGGAGTCTTTCTGGAGGCTGAGATGCTGGCCTATTTGCAGACAACTCTCTGCCCTGAGGGAGGAAGTTGCCTGCCTTCAGGCCACACTGGACAGCAGTAAGAAAACCTTCCCCAGGCCAGACTGGATGGTAGGAAGGAACCCCCATCCAGGGAGCACCAGAGCCACCACCACTACCTCAGAGGTTGCAAAGAAAGCACAGCAGTTGGACCACTGTGGGCTCAGGAGGGTGAGGAGGGTGGAACAGAGGCACACCCAGTCAGTTGTTCCACTCCACAATCCATACACCATTCTGGGGGAGCACAGCTCCCCTATGGATGCACCCACGGAGGAGATTAGGGAGGCTGAGGACACCTGTCACAAGGGAGGCCCACAGGAAGGAGGCAGAGGATGCCACAAGGAAAGGAAGCAGCTCCTGGTGGGGGACTCAATTATTAGGGGGATAGAACTGGGGGGAGCAGGGAAAACTGAAGTAAAGTGCCTGCCTGGTGCCATGGCTTGTAGGGACAGGAAGCGCATCCTCAGGATCACGAGAACAGCTGCACGGGAGTCTGAGCTGGATGTCATTGTCCACCTAGGGACAAATGACTTGGCTCAACATGAGCTTACAGCAGTGCAGAAGGACTTTGTAGAACTGGGGAGAGGCCTAAGACAAGTAGCACACACAGTATCCTTCTCAGAGGTGCTGCCTGTAAATGGCATGAGTGAGGCAAGGGTACTTTGCACCATGCAGTTTAATGAGTGGTTGAAAAAATGGTGTGGAGCAGAGGGGTTTGGCTTCATTGGGGACTGGGGTTCCACCTGGAAGGACACCAGTCTATACTGGCAGAATGGTCTGTATCTGTCCAGGAAGGGAACAAGTCTTTTGAGCAATCGGTTTAAATGCTTCATTGGCAAGCTTTTAAACTAGTCAAGGGGGGAGGCACTGATAAGCAGCAGAAAAATCCCAGCCTCTCCCTACAAAACAGGGTACTAACTGGGAAAAAGACCAAGGTAGAAAGGTCAGTGGGGATGCTGCAACAGAAAGTAAAGCTATCAAAAATGGAGAGCAATGAGTACCAATGCCCGTAGTCTGAGTAACAAGCTTCCTGAATTAGTGGCCTTGATGGAGGAGGAACATCTGGATATCGTGGAGTCACAGAAACATGGTACACATAAAACCATGACTGGGATGTAAACATACCAGGATACACTATCTACAGGAGGGACAGGGAGGTAAAAGAGGAGGAGGAGTAGCTTTTACATAAGGGAAGGAATCAAAGCAACAGAACAAAAGGGTAAACAGGGAGAGAAGAAGCACTGTGGGTAAATTTGGAGACCTGCAATGGCACCACAATCCGCACAGGGTTGATACAGACCCTCTCAGGGGAGGAAATGGACAAGGAAATGATAGAAAGTATACTTAGTATGGCAGAAAAGGGAGATATTGCTGATGGGTGATCTGAATATGCCAGATGTTAACTGGAGTGCAGTTGCAGCAGCCACTTCTAAGAGTGGGTTATTCTAGATGCCCTACAGGGGCATGCCTTAGACAACTAGTATTGGAGCCCACTCGAGAGGAACAATCTTGACCTGGTTCTCTCAAATGGAGATGAGGAGAGGATCACAGATGTAGAAGTGGGTAGCCATTTGGGAACTAATTACCATCGAACAGTATGGTTCACAATAAACACAGCAATAGAGTCAAGCCATACAAAGACAAAGGTACTGGATTTTAGGAGGGCTGACTTTGTCAAATGGGTGAGTGCCTAAGGAATGCACTAGCAAATGGGCAGGAAGGAGGGTGGAAGAACAATGGGGAATAATAAAACTGCCATCACAGAGGTAACAAGCCTTTGTGTAAAGCAAATAAACAAAACGAACGAGGTAAGAAACCACTATGGTTCTCAAAGGAAGTGGCAGTGAAGGTTCAAGAGAAAAGAAAGCATTCAGGAAGTACAAGGAATCACAGAAGGAGCAGGACAGAGAACTGTATCAGTTAAAGCAAAAGGAAGCTGGGAAGGCAGTCAGAACAGCAAAGGCCCAAACCGAGGAAAGATAGCCAACCCAGTTAAGAAGGGGATAAAACTTCTATAGGTACATCAGGGAGCCAAGTAAGACCAAGGGAGGATAGTGAGGCTTAGTAAAGGGAGGGTGGTGGGCAGAGGGTGACTGTGAAAAGGCAGAGATACTAAACAAATACTTTTGCTCAGTATTTACAAAGGAAGAGGGGAAGTACCTAAAACAAACAGTAGAAACACTCTGGATACAGAAGTTGATACCAGCCCATTTACAGAAGAAAGGGTTCTGAAGGAACTCTTAAACTGAAGGTGGACAAAGCAATGGGGCCTGATGGGATTCATCCCAGAATTCTAAAAGAACTAAGGGTAGAACTAGTGACACCACTGACTACCCTCTTTAACAAATCATGGGAGGATGGGATGGTACCCGAGGACTGGAGGAGGCAGATGTAATTCCCTTCACAAAGTGGGAGCAAGGCAGAAGCAGGAAACTACAGACCTGTTAGTTTAACCTCAGTGGTAGGGAAAATGATGGAATCACTTCTGAAGGAAAGAATTGTTGAGTATCTAGAGGCCAGAGGGGCACAGGACCCAAGGCAGCATGGATTCACAGCGGGAAGGTCATGCCAGACAAATCTGATAGATTTCTTTGACTGGGTGACCAAAGTAGTTGATCAGGGAGGGGCTGTGGACATGGCCTACCTAGACTTTAGCAAGGCATTTGACAGTCCCACACAAAAGATTAATATACAAGTTAGCCAGCCTGGGAGTGGGTCCCAAGATGACAGCCTGGGTAAAGAATTGGCTGGAGAATAGGACACAGAGAGTAATAGTAAATGGAGTCCACTCTGAAAAAAGGGGGGTTATTAGTGGGGTACCGCAGGGTTCAGTATTAGACCGTCCTCTTCAATGTCTTTATAAGTGACATTGCAGAGGGACTGGAAGGAAAGTATGTCTCTTTGCAGATGACACAAAGATCTGCAACAGAGTTGATGCACAAGGTGGAGTGGAAAGGATGAGAAGGGACTTGGCAAGGTTAGAGGAATGGTCAAATGTATGGCAGCTTAGATTCAATGCTAAGAAGTGCAGGTAATGCACCTGGGAAACAAAACCCAGGGAAGAGTACACAGTGGGGGTGAGATACTAACAACAACAAAATGGAAAGGGACCTGGGGTAGTCAATCAGATGACCTAAAGGTGGGCAAGCAATGTGAGAGGGCAGCAAGGAGGGCTGGGGATACTTGGATGCATAGGAAGAGGCATCACCAGTAGAAAACAGGAAGTTATTATTCCTCTGTACAGACAGCTAGTGAGACCACATCTGGAGTACATGGCAGTTCTGGAGACCCAGTCTCCCGCAAAGACATAGACAGGCTGGAAGTGTCCAGAGGAGGGCAACTAAATGGTACAGGGTCTGCACCGAAGACATGAAGAGAGACTTAAGGAGCTTAATATGTATAGCCTCGAGGAAAGGAGGGAGAGGGGGGACATGATAGAAACTTTCAGGTACCTCAGGGAATCAACAACGTCCAAGAGGGTAGCATCTTTCAAAAAAGAGGTGTGCAAGAACAAGGGGGCACAATTTGAAGATAAGGGGGCGGCTCAGAGGTAATTTAAGGAAGTATTTTTTCACAGAGAGGGTTGTGGATGTATGGAACAGCCTTCCAGAGGAGGTTGTGGAGTCAAAAACAGTGGTGGAATTCAAGCATGCATGGGACAGTCATAAGGCAATTCTAGGGGGTGGGGGTAGGAAGAAGTAGGCTGCTGGTTAACTAGGACCTGCAGCTTATCCATCAGGTAGGGAAATGGGCAGACTGGGTGGGCCAAGCGGTCCTTATCTGCCATCAAATTCTATGTTTCTATGTTTCTATGGATGTCCACTTGTTTCCCCGTTGATCTGGCTGTGTGCCACAGATGATACCTTGATTTCATCCATTCAAGAAGTTCAGGCGTGAACCAGGGACTGTTGTAACTTTTGATTTTGCGCCTTTTTAGTGGGGTATGCTGGTCACACACCCTGTTAAACAGCAGGATGAATTGGTTAAAGGCTGCATCAACAGAACTGGAAGAGTAGACTGTTGACCAGTTTTGACGGCAAAGGTCGGCTTTTAGCATTTCAAGGTGACCGTGTTTAAGGACCCTATGGATAATTGTTTTCGGTTGGGGTTTGGAGAAGTTGTTAGCCCAGTGAATTAGAACTGGTGAATGATTACTATGTCCATTCGGAAAACCATGACGAGAGAGATGTGATCCAGTCGATTAGACAAGACCCAGTCAAGCAGTGAGGAGGTGCCAGTCTTGTAGTTTATCCTGGTAGGAGAATTGACAAGCTGGGAAAGGTGCACAGTGGAAACTGTATCCCTATAGGGACTAGAAGCTGGTGCAAGCCAGTTGGCATTAAAGTCACCCAGCAGTACTGTTTCATTGTTTATATTCAAGGCATCAAGGCATTCCATCAGCGATTTTAGCCCAGGGGTCTTCTGACTATGTGGAATGTACACCAAGAGAACTGTGAGGGTTTTGTTGTGCTTCCTAAGTAGCAATTTTAAAGCTAAAACTTGCAGGTTAGTCCAAGTGTCTGGAAGAGGGAGAACAATAGCTTGCAGGTCCTCCCTTCTGTAGTTGGCACATCACCCCCACATTTGGTTAGACGATCCATCCTGTACACTGTATAGCCTGGGATCGAAATTTGATGCATCAGCAATCTTAGGAGAGAGCCAGGTCTCTACCACTGAAAGGATGTCAGGGTTGTGTCATAAAAAACAGGCGTTAAGAATATCCATTTTTGGAAGGAAGCTGCAGATATTCATAGAGCCTATTGTGAGTTGCTTGACATAACTTTGAGGTTCAGCTGTGAGTGTTGGAGGGCCCGGATTTGGATGGATATTCCCAGATAGTAGCAATAAAAGTAGCGCAATGCAGCATAGATATTCTTCCAGGAGTTTGCTGCTGCATTTGAGTATCCTGCACTGATCTAAGTAGGAGGAAGGTTTTTCTTGAATATTAAAAATTCCAGGAAAGAGTGCCAAGGGGTGCAGCCACCATGGTCCTTGGCAGAAAAGCTCCATAAAAGTTGATGTAGGCAACATTGGGGGTGTATAGGGGGTTTGTTGCAGTGAGTCAGCATTGAAGCACAGTGGGTGTGGAGGGTCATGCCATGCAGAGATGGACTAGAGATAGGGAGCAGATTTTCACCAAGGTGGGAGGTGAGAGTAAGGAGCATTAGCACCAAAGCACCTCTCAAAAAAAGGAAGCCAAGCACTGTGCGGGTTTACTTAGGTGTGATCAAAGGAGGAAATGCCCCTTGTAAGAGGAAAGAATAAATATTTGGTGGTTGCCCCTTTAACAGGAGAGACTGTTGTTGCCCCTGTAACAGGAGATAGTAGGCTGAAACAATCTACCCTTGGTTCACCAATTGTGAGACTGGGGAGGAGAAAAAAAGTCAGAGTTATGGGCATTTAAAGGAGGTCGGGGGGGTGGGGGAAAAAATCACTGGTGTAGCAAGCTCAGTCAAAGCCAGTTTAGGCAGTGTAAAGATACAGTGAAACCAGGCAAAAATCCTGTTCTGTCCCTTAGTTGGTGGAAACAATCAAAGAGATACAGGGATTTAAGTCACTAGAGTCCAGGTAGCAAATAAAATAAAGATAAGAAACTGTTCAGCAGTGAGCAGCAGTTACAGATGGCAGTGGGTTACAGATAAAGGACTGCAGATCCCAAGCAAGGACCAAATGAGGGCTCAGACTGGAAAAAAGGCGCCACTTTTAAAATTCCAGTGAAGTGCACAGTTACTGTCTGAGTCGCGGTCCATACCTGTCGGCTGGCTCTGGGGTAGTTGCAGGCTCCTTTCTTGCCCACTCGGAGGGAGTCGGGCAGGCTTGTGCAGCAGTTGCCCAAACGGGCTTTGAGGAGTGCCTGAGGAGCGGGACAAGAGGGAGAAATAAATCAAAAAGTCAGAGGTGGGGGGGGGTTCACAGTGACAAGGGGATACTATGTAAGCAGTTATACACAACAGGAAGTGGGATATGCAAGTAATAACACCCAACTGGAAGAAAGACATGTAAGTAATGTGACTAACCCCATGGCAAGGCATGCCCGTGCTCTGGCCCCGCCACTACCTTTCATAAACTGGGGCAGTCTGGTATAACTGGGTTTGAGAGAGAGTGCTGGGGGGCACTCCAGTCAACTGAGCCAGAGAGGCCTCTGCTCTTGGTGGGCTCGGTAAGGAAACTACTGTCTATTTCACAAAGTTGCAAGTCAATAACCAAATTTATTTTAGCAAAAGAACGCAGCTTTATTAACAAGAGGGAACATGGAAGAAAATGGTTAAAGCAACCAATAATTGAAGCACAGCCCTATTAGGTGTCCTCCCAGACAGGCCAGTTCTACCATCTCCATGCTGGTACTAGAATTTATTTAACGAATTCAAATAGGAGCTCCCTTCAAACATAGCCCCTGAGTACCGTAGATGTTAAACAGTTGCAGGCCCATGGCTGTTGCCGCAGGTTGGCCTGCTTGGGCAGAGCACATCCAAGCTGACATTCTTAATCCTCCTGATGGCAAACAAACAATCAAGAATACACCCCCACCCCCATGGTAAATCTGAGAAGTTAAAATGTTCTTTCTGCCTAAATTGGCCATTTTCTTACTTTTATCTCCATGGAAAAGGGGTACAGTTGGTCTTAATTTTGCAGCTGTAATGTGAACAAGCCAGACCACCAGACGCCAAGATGGGACCCTACAGTTTGGCCGTAACTATAAAATACCTGCAGTGGCTACTCTTATATATATTCTTTTATCTCAGCTTCTCGAGTCCCCAACATGCCAGAGCAATCATCCACTGCTCAGTCTTACGGAGCCAGCTAAATGTCCACAGTTATAAAAACAAAGTTGTAGCTAAATAAAAAATATTTTATTTTACTTGCAATATTTGTTCATTTTCATATGCTAAAATGTGTACAAAGCTATGTTCTGCAAATGCTACCCCTGAGAAGTTGGGGGCTGTTTAAATGACTTAAAAAAAAAAAAAAAAAAAAAAAAACAGCAAAAAGGAGTGGAAATGGCAAATTCACACTCGCCCCACTAAAAAAGCTTCAAAACCTTTGAAAATCTCTTCAAGCTTCAAGCCCTGAGCTACTGAAAACCTGTACTTTAAATGTCTGGAATTGCCAAAGTCTCCGCATCAGCTGAGGCAGTGTAACTATGGTAACAACTGATACTGCGACTCAGAGACTGAAACATTCAAACCAGTCTCCCCTTCCCCAGTCAAACATGGCTTTACCCATGAACTTTCACCTCCTTTATGGGCAGAGCCATTCTGCCATGCTAGTCAAAGCCACAGTAAAAGATGGCCTTGCTGGGGGGGGGGGGGTCACATGATGAGCTGTCACCTAGGCATATACTGTTAATCTATGTTGGCTGATAGGGCTAGCCATCAGTTGATGGTGGATATCAGAGCTAAGTCACCCATACTGGGAGCTCCTACAAGCGCTTTGGACAACTCTGCTCCCCAGGTCTGTCACACTTTGAAATGTCAGTTTTCGCAGTGATCCCCTAGGTGCCTGAAATGCATTTTATTGTTACATTATACAGGTTGTTTTTTTGTTTCTTTATCCTCTATCTTCTGACAGGCTCCTTTCTAGTTGAGCCCCCCACAGCCCCCTCACCCAGCTTCTCCCGGTCTTACTTGGCTCCATTCCCCCATGGCCTGCATCCTGGTGGGGGTGTGGGGAGCTTCTTGTCCCTCCATAGTGCTGATTCAGTTGGGGCCAGTGCAGGGTCGCTGGTGTGGGGCCTGCAAGGTACTGGCATTTTATGCTGCCTGTTAGGTGTTTTTTTCCTTGTGTGTGCATCCCAGCCCTCAGGTTGCTGACAAGCGAAGGTACGCATGAGCGTGCATTCACACAAGCATATGCGGCACCTGCCGACATCATCCCACCCAGGTAGAGGCTCCAATGGCATGTTGACAGGTGGTGACTTAGATGGCAGTTTTGCAGTACAGCCACTCTGCCTTCCCTCCTGGGGGGGGGGGGTAGGAGCATCCTCAGGGACACCCAATCCTCCTCCCTTGCCCCATTGTCACAGGTGGGAAGAGATGAAGCAGTGCAAGGTCAGTTGGCTAGCTGACGATCACACAGTGAGCCAGTGGTCACATTGGGATTCAAACCTGGATCTCTTCCATTTTATTGCTGTAACCACAAAGTCATATTAAAGCAGCTGTGCATGTTGTTATAAAGCATGACAGGGTATTACATAAGTTGAAGAAATTGATTAGCAGTTTTGCGTGCTAAGTGCTAATCAGCTGTGAAAATGCATAGCACCTGGCACAGAATGGTTAGCAAAATTTAAAATATAGTTGTATTAATTGGGTCTGCTGTGCCGTGGACTCACTCAAAAAATGACTAGTAGTCTGGTGCTACTCATTTCTGAAAATAGTTGGCATTACCCCCGATTTTGTGTAGAGTTTAGCTATGCTATACCGGCTATTAAATACCCTGCATGACACCATTCTTAGCCTGTTGGGATTGTTTGTGTCTAAACATTCCAGACACTCATAATCATAAGCGGTTCTCTCATCCAAACAGTTCTAAAATTTTGAAGTTCAAGTTCAGTTGGCATAGCCCATTTGCCACGCATTGAGATTCTCTGGTTTTCTACAAAGTGAACATTCTGATTTTAAATTCAAGTTCCATTTAAAAAAAAAAAAAACTGATTTTAACATGATTTGTGACATGTTTATATGTACAGTTCTGACATCTCTTATCTCACACAATGCAGAGATCATGTCACCTCACCATTCTTTACACACCAAGCAGTGAACAGGTCACCTCACCATTCCCTACTCATAGTGCAGTGATCATGTCACCTCACCCTTCCCTGTACACCATGCAGTGATCACATTACCTCACCAATGTATACACATGGTGCAGTAATCACATCATAGAAACACAGAAACGTAGACTTTGACGGCAGATAAGAACCACTTGGCCCACCTAGTCTGCCCATTTTCCTACCTACAGGATAAGCCGCAGATCCTAGTCAACCAACATCACCTCATCATTCCCTACACTTGCAGTGATCACATCACCTCACCGTTCCCTTACACATAGGGCAATGACCACGTCACCTCACCCTTCTCTGTACACCATGCAATGATCACATTACCTCACCAATGTATACCAGTGCAGTAATTACATTACCTCACCATTCCCTACACATGCTGCAGTGATCACATCACCTCACCATTCACTACACACAGTGCAGTGATCATGTTACCTCACCCTTCTCTATGCACCATGCAGTGATCACATTACTTTACCACTGTATACATACAGTGCAGTGATCTCATCACCTCACCATTCACTATACACAGTGCAGTGATCATGTCACCTCACCATTCTCTAGACACTGTAAAATGATCACATCATCTCACCATTTTCTACCCACCATGCACTGATCACATCACTTCACCATTCTCTACACACAATTCAGTGATCATATCACCTCGCCATTCTCTATACATCATGCAATGATCATGTTACCTCACCATTCTCTACACACTGTGCAGTTATCATGTCACCTCACCATTTTGTACACAACGTGCAGTGATCTCACCTCACCATTATCTATGCAGTATGCAATGATCATGTTACCTCACCATTTTCTACATACCATGCAGTGATCACATCACCTAACCATTCCTTACACAAAGGGCAGTGATCATGCCAACTCACCTTTCTGTACACACTGTACAATGATCACGTCCCCTCATAATTGTCTACACATTGTGCAATAATCATGTCACCTCACCATTCTGTATGTAACAGTCACATGCGGTGATCATGTTATCTCAGCATTCTCTACATACCATGCAGTAAGCATGTCACCTCACCATTCTCTACACATTGTGCAGTCATCATGTCACCTCACTATTCTGTACACACCGTGCAAGGATCATGCCACTTCATCATTCTCTACACACTGTGTAGGGAGCATGTCACCTCACCATTCTCTACACACTGTGCAGTAATCATGCCACCTCACCATTCTCTACACACTGTGCATTGATCACATCGGTATACATCCCCGACATCGACATGTCGACAGTGGAGTCCCTTACAGTGACAAAAGTGCCACGTCGCTGTAGGGAACTTGCTGGCACCCAGCACTGTCTATAGGGGGTCCTGCCTCCCCCCCCCGACTCAGCTCCTACTCGGAGTTGAGAATCCTAAGTGGGGAGGGGGTGGGGGTTTTGGGGGCAAAAGCCCCCCCCCAAAGAAAACACTTGTTTCTTCTGCAAACCAGCAGCCAACTGCAAAATGCAGTCAACCTGCCGGTTTCACTGTTGGGTCGTTCGTCAAATATTTTGTCGACGACCGATCGTGGATCCAATCGCATCACCTCACCATTCTCTATACACCTTGCAGTGATCATGTCACCTCACCATTCTCTACACAGCGTGCAGTGATCACATCACTTCGCCATTCTCTACACACTATGCAGAGATCACATCACCTCACTATTCTCTATACACCATGCAGTAAGCATGTCACCTCACCATTCTGTATATAATATGCAGTGATCATGTCATCTCACCATTATCTATGACCTATGCTGTGATCATGTCACCTCACCATTATCTATGCACTATGCAGTGATCATGTCTCCTCACCACTAGCTATGCTCTATGCAGTGATCACGTCACCTCAACATTCTCTACACACTATGCAATGATTATGTCACCTCACCATTATCTACAGACCATGCAATGAGCATGTCACCTCACTCTTCTCTACACACTGTGCAGTGATCACATCACCTCACCATTCTCTACACACCATGTAGTCAGCATGTAATCTCACCATTCTCTACACACTGTGCAGTGATCATGGCACCTGACTATTCTTTACACATCATGAAGAGATCATGTCCCCTCACTGTTCTTTACACACCATGCTGAAATCACATCATCTCAACTTTCTCTACACACTTTGATTACAGTGATCACCTGACACCTCACAATTCTCCACACACTGCACTGTGCTGATGGCACTTCACCAGTAACTAGACAGCGTGCACTGATTACATCACATCACCATTCTCTACACACCATCCAAGGATCATGTTGCATCATCATTATCTATTTACCTTGCAGTGATCATGTCACCTCACCATTCTCTGCACACCAAATAGTGATCACATCAACACACCACTTACATTTTTTTCATATGACTGTTTGTCCCCCAGAGGCCACCTCACACCTATTCCAGGCTTTCTGCCAGCTCTCCCATCCCATCCACCACTCCCTCTGCCATTGTACCCGTGAGGATCCACATGGTGTGGGAGCTGAGGGCACCAGTGCCATTACCCATGACAGCCAGTGCACGTACCTTTTTTATATTCCTTTCTCCTGTTTCCCCATTGGGCCGAGCCATGTGCAATAACACTCACATGCATGCAGAGGCAAAGGTATATTACAGGCATCCACGTTGGCACCCCGTATCTGGTGCTTTCCTGTCATGTCATCAGCTTCCACTGGGTGGCAGTGGTGCAGTGAATCGCACTGTCCCCCTCCCCAAAAGAGGAGAGCAGACCACGGTATGCTCAGTCCTCCTTCTCTGAACCAGCTCCAGTGTGACCGTGGTCTGGCACGGCAGGCAGTCAGGTGGCCAGTGTGTCAGCTTGTCTCGCCACTGGGCCAGTTTCACCACTGGTATTTTTTCTACTGCCCCCCCCCCATTTCTCTGCCATTCCTTCTCTCTCACCTTTCCCAATTCTCAGTACTGGATGTCGTTGGCATGTTTTCTTGAAGTCACATCTTGCCAACAAATATTTGTTGGTTTCAAGCTAGCATCTTTAAAATCTGCCCGCAGGTCATTCCTTTTACCAACTGCTTTTGACATACTTTAATCCCTTTATTTAAAACATCATTGTAGCCTGTTCCCAAGGGTATCATACTGTGGTAGACAGATGCACTCGGTCTTCTCTCTAGAGGAACCCCCACGTTCGCCTGATGAGACAGGGTCTCATCATTTTAGTATGCATACGGGCAAATGAAACTGAACAAAATTTGTCAGTCTGGGTAAAGTTTGCACAAAGTGTTACTTCCTGGAGCAGACCTCCTGATATCCATCTCCCAGAAGTGTGGAATAGCTGCTGTATTGTTTCTTTGTAGTTTTTTTTATTTTTCATTCTTCTGTTTGTTTGTTTTTGCTGTCATTATGCCTCACTCAGAACATTTGCCATTAACAGAGTGACCAGTACGGTACCACAGGGATCAGTGCTGGGACCAGTCCTATTCAACATCTTCATCAGTGACATTGTGCAGGACCTAGAAGGCAGAATTTCCCTGTTCGCTGATGACACAAGAGTAGACACACCAGAGGATGTAGACAGAATGAGAAGGGACCTGCAGAAACTTGAAGAATGGTCAGGGGTTTGGCAGCTGAAATTCAATGCAAAGAAGTGTAAGATAGTGCACATGGGGCACAAAAACCCTGGCACAATATATTAGCTGGGGGTGAGGATATAGCATGCACCAAGCAGGAAAGGGATCTTGGGGTTATCATCTCTGATGACCTCAAGGTAGGGAAACAGTGCGACAAGGCAGCAGGTAAAGCAAATAGGATGTTGGGATGCATAGGCAGGGGTATCACCAGCAGGAAATGGGAGGTCTTGTCCACTATACAAGACACTGGTGAGGCCCCACCTGGAGTACAGTGTACAGTTCTGGAGATCTTAGCTATGTAAGGACACAGACAGGGTAGAGAAGATTCAGAGGAGGGCAACAAAGATGGTGCATGGATTGCATCACAAGTCCTATGAGGACAAGTTGAAGGACTTCAATATGTACTCCCTGGAGGAAAAGAGGGAGAGAGGGGATATGATAGAGACATACAAGTATCTTTCAGGGAAGAATAGAGTGCAGGAATACACTATTTTTAAGCAAA
The DNA here is from genome assembly GCA_016271365.2 of Neoceratodus forsteri. Taxonomy (NCBI): domain Eukaryota; kingdom Metazoa; phylum Chordata; order Ceratodontiformes; family Ceratodontidae; genus Neoceratodus; species Neoceratodus forsteri. The sequence goes on along the minus strand of CM028131.1, from coordinate 67,292,251 downwards.
AAAGATGTTCCAGGACTAGAGGGCATGGGATGAAGTTGGAGGGAGGACTATTCAGGGGAAACGTGAGGAAGAATTTCTTCACAGAATGGGTGGTGGACAAGTGGAACACCCTGCCAGAGGAAGTGGTGGGGGCTGAAACAATCACAGGATTTAAGAATGCATGGGATAGACATAAAGGAATTTTGGAGGTCAGGGGTAAGAGGCAACAGACTTCTAGGAAAACATAAAGTGAACTTACAAGCTCAAATGGGCAGACTGGGTGGGCCCATGGGTGTAGGTAGGCATACTCCAAGTACTCCATGGTGTGCAATTTTATTTAAGGGGTAACAAATAGGCTCTGAACTGCTTCCTTTTTCCATGAAAACTAAAAAAAATACTGAACCTTTCTGTAATTTTATTCATAGGAGTCAAAACTAGAAGGACTGGTCACTAATACTGTCTTTGCACCCCAAGGACAATACAACTTTATAAGCTCTGGGCTGGTATGTGGGTGTCTTAGGGAGCAATGCATGGCATTTGTATTTACGTGCATGGCAGCAACCACTGTCATGAGGCAACAAACACGGTCCTGGTGTACATTGGTATATTGTCTGGCTACACGGGGGTGGGGGGTTGCAGTGAGTCCACTTGCTGTGCAGATATGAAATCCCTGGCTACACCCCTGGGTGGGCCGTAGACCCTTATCTGCCGACACTGTCTATGTATCTATGTAGCATCCATGTAGATGATGGACGACTTTATTTTCTCTACCATCTGCTGTACCTTTCCTTGTTTTGTGGGACAGTTAGCCCTGGAAACAAAAAATAATTTTCATTTTTCCAAATTTATGTGATTCTTTTGAAAAATCATTCTGTGTGAGGGGAGAGGAAGGAGAATATTGAAGGCCATTTTTCCCTCTAGCACAATTGTATGTGGATTTCTATTTATTTTATTGAAGTATTTGCAATGGTTGACTAGGAAGGCACATGGAGCTGGGACAACTCGTTTCTAGCTGTAGGGAGGATGGTTACATGGGACCTGGTTTTTTTTATGTGTAATATTTGACTAAGACAGGCACACTGAGCTGGGATAGCTTGTTTCCAGGGGTGTCCCGGGGGGGGGGAGATAAGTACTATGGTGTCTTCTTTAACATATACCTGGACAGTCAGAAGATATTGGCAGAAGGGACCTCTATGAAGGATGGCACTTAACAGTGAAGCACCCCCTAGTTCTGCATTACAGTGTCAGTATTGGGCATCACTACACGTTCCTGGTGTGGGACTAGAACCCACAACCTTCTGACCCTATAGGCAAGTGTAGTACCTATGGAGCCACTGGCACTGCAACTTTAGTGGACCACCAGCTGAAAATCAGGTGCTTGATCGGCAAACGTTTCAGTGGCCCCATGACTGCAGCATACAGCTCTCCGTGTTGCCAAAGGCTATATAAAAACGTGAGCTGTCCCCTTGAAGACTGTGGTTGGCATTTGAGTTCCTGGAATCCCACACTGGAGTCCACTGAAGTTCAGTCAGTGTATTACAAATATGTGTTCAGCTCCTGGTGACTGACAGCATGTGGGATCCCAGCCCTTGGCATCCTAGCTGCCTTGTCCCCTATCGGTCGATCAAGAAGTGGCATTGGCATTAGCTGTAAAGGTAGGCGCCTGCTTGCCCTCCAGGCTGGAAGAAGGGTGTGGGCATAAAAGAAACAGGTGACATTTCTGAGAGGAAGTGATGCACAAAAGGTTTGGGCTAGGAGCAGTTTCTTGGCAGAACACATAAAAAAGGTGCACTCGCTCTGACATACTTCTGCTAGATAAAGATTTGATTAAATAAATGAAAGTATTAAAGGAAAACTACACCCTTGTATCTTGTAAATTTTATTTGTTTCCATGTCAACAGACAACTCTTTTCCTGTAGCTGTTAGGGATATACTTGTTTGCCTTAGTTTGTTTTCACTGTTCATACTAGGTCCCCTGTAACTATCCTGGGGCTCTCCATTTTATGGTGATTGAAATCTCATTATTCATGAGGGCTGTATAAACATATGAGAACATGATGTCACATCACCCATTTATTCCATGTATTTATATGTTGAAAGTACAAATAACCTGAAAACACTCTCTGGAAACACACAAATTAGTGCAAATTAAAAGGAAAAGTCCTGCATTACAACTCAAACAGTTTGCAAAGCTAACTGAAGACAAATGTTTTGTTGAATGCTAATTAAGCAGACAGGCATACTGTGGAGTCTAAAGGGTGCTGACACGGTGCCAGATAAAGAGTTGATTAAAGAAATTATTAAAACAAGATGGCAGCTCCGACCAAGTCCCCAATGTTTCACAGACACACGTTTGCTCCCTCAGTGGTCACCGTTATTGAGCAGAATTATGGCAGTGTGAGTATGCCATTTTTATTAGTTGTGGAGGCAGGGTGCTGCCAGGATGACTGCCATCAACAGGATGAAAGACAGTGGGAACCATTGGGGGGGAGAAAGAAAGCCAGGTTGATGCATGCCCAGTAATTCAGTGGCTGCCAATGAGGTCTACACACCGAGCCTTGAAGTGCTATCATTGGCCTGCAGGATGCAATGCAAGGATCCCAGTGGATGTTCTCTTCTTCCAGAGAAAGTGGGTGTCCCCTCCTACTGCATGTCCACTCCCTGTTGTTGCCGAGGATTGTGTGGCATGCGGTCACTGGCATTGAAGGACCAGGTGTGGATAAAGCAATGTAGCATACACATAACACAACGATCTCGTGTTTGTTCATCTCTGGGACAGATGGGAGGATCTAGAAGACATAGAGTAAATGGGAGCGTGGCCGCTTTTGAGGATGTCCATATTAAAAATAGTCACCTCTGTCTAGCATGGCACAGACTGCTGGGCTCTCCGGGTCTCTTCACCTTTCTTCTGCTTGAACGTGCAGTTTCTCTCCTTCAGCAGACTCATAAGGAGGGCATATTTTATGCCACCACTATTCTGTCACAGACATCTTTCCACACATTGGCAGCACGCTCTCCTGGCACTCTTCCTTGCTACCCACGTACCCAATTTACTTTGTAGACTTTCTGCGTTGGTCTTCCTTTTTCTGGAATACATTACTTGTACCTTTGTTTGTGAATGCTGCTCTGTGATTTAGTCAGTATCCCACTGTGCTGATAGTAACCTTCAAAATAGCCAATGTGACAAACAGGAACAACAACATATTTTTGGTGTTGCTGTTACTTATGTAACTAGCCGAGATATCACATTGATCTTGTAATTTCCCCCAGTCCTGCTGTCTGTACTACAGTACATAGATATAGATATGTATATATAATAATCAAGTAATCAATCAATATTTTATTCATCATCAAAGTATGAATGAATGGGTACTCAATTGAATAGAGCTCATTTTCAATGAGATCCCGACATGGTACTCAAGGTACAAGTTTAACATGGACATGAACATACACAGGCTAAGCTTACAACATGGCACAAGTTTAACATGGACATGAACATACACATGCTAAGCTTACAACATGGTACAAGTTTAACATGGACATGAACATACATAGGCTAAGCTTACAACATGGTACAAGTTTAACATGGACATGAACATTCATGGGCTATGTTTACAACAAGGTACAAGTTTAACATGGACATGAACATTCATGGCCTATGTTTACAACAAGGTACAAGTTTAACATGGACATGAATATACACAGGCCATGCATACAACACGGTACAAGTTTAACATGGACATGAACATACCTATGCTAAGCTTACAACATGGTACAAGTTTAACAAGGACATAAACATTCATGGGCTATGTTTACAACATGGTACAAGTTTAACATAGACATGAACATATGTAGGCTATGCTTACAACATGGTACAAGTTTAACATGGACAAGAACATACATAGGCTAAGCTTACAACACAGTACAAGTTTAACATGGCATGAACATACACATGCTAAGCTTACAACATGGTACAAGTTTAACATGGACATGAACATTCATGGGCTATGTTTACAACACGGTACAAGTTTAACATGGACATGAACATATATAGGCTATGCTTACAACACGGTACAAGTTTAACATGGACATGAACATACATAGGCTAAGCTTACAACACAGTACAAGTTTAACATGGACATGAACATACACATGCTAAGCTTACAACATGGTACAAGTTTGACATGGACATGAACATACACATGATAAGCTTACAACATGGTACACGTTTAACAAGGACATGAACATACACAGGCTATGCTTACAACATGGTACAAGTTTAACAAGGACATGAACATTCATGGGCTATGTTTACAACATGGTACAAGTTTAACATAGACATGAACATACGTAGGCTATGCTTACAACATGGTACAAGTTTAACATGGACAAGAACATACATAGGCTAAGCTTACAACACAGTACAAGTTTAACATGGCATGAACATACACATGCTAAGCTTACAACATGGTACAAGTTTAACATGGACATGAACATTCATGGGCTATGTTTACAACACGGTACAAGTTTAACATGGACATGAACATATATAGGCTATGCTTACAACACGGTACAAGTTTAACATGGACATGAACATACATAGGCTAAGCTTACAACACAGTACAAGTTTAACATGGACATGAACATACACATGCTAAGCTTACAACGTGGTACAAATTTAACATGGACATGAACATACACATGATAAGCTTACAACATGGTACACGTTTAACAAGGACATGAACGTACACAGGCTATGCTTACAACATGGTACAAGTTTAACAAGAACATGAAAATACATAGACTAAGCTTACAACATGGTACAAGTTTAACATGGACATGAACATACATAGGCTAAGCTTACAACATGGTACAAGTTGAACATGAACATACATAGGCTAAGCTAACAACACGGTACAAGTTTAACATGAACATACACAGGCTAAGCTTACAACATGGTACAAGTTTAACATGAACATACACAGACTATGCTTACAACATGGTACAAGTTTAACATGGACATGAACATACGTAGGCTATGCATACAACATGGTACAAGTTTAACATGGACATGAACATTCATGGGCTAAGCTTACAACATGGTACAAGTTTAACTTGGACATGAACATACACAGGCTAAGCCTACAACATTGTACAAGTTTAACATGGACATGAACATACACAGGCTATGCATACAACATGGTACATGTTTAACATGAACATGAACATACACAGGCTAAGCATACAACATGGTACAAGTTTAATATGGACATGAACATACACAGGCTAAGCTTACAACATGGTACAAGTTTAACATAGACATGAATATACATAGGCTATGCTTACAACATGGTACAAGTTTAACATGGACATGAACATACACAGGCTAAGCTTACAACACGGTGCAAGTTTAACATGGACATGAACATACATAGGCTAAGCTTACAACATGGTCCAAGTTTAACATGAACATACATAGGCTATGTATACAACATGGTACAAGTTTAACATGGACATGAACATACGTAGGCTAAGCTTACAACATGGTACAAGTTTAACATGGAGATGAGTATACATAGGCTAAGCTTACACCATGGTACAAGTTTAACATGGACATGAACTTACACAGGCTATGGTTACAACATGGTACAAGTTTAACATGGACATGAACATACATAGGCTAAGCTTACAACACGGTACAAGTTTAACATGGAGGTGAACATTCATGGGCTATGCTTACAACATGGTACAAGTTTAACATGGACATGAACATACACAGGCTATGGTTACAACATGGTACAAGTTTAACATGGACATGAACATACATAGGCAATGCTTACAACATGCATAGTCGGTGAGTTACCAACTTTTACAGTATTTACATTGAGATTGTGTATAATGCGCTTGGTAACGTTAAAATGGGTTGCAGCAGATAAGTCTAGAATGACATGTCAGAAGATTCTGCTGAGTTTGCAGTCTTGGTATGTGATAGTATGGGGAAGTGTTGTTTTGGGGTGAGTTGGTGTTGTATGTACGTATATATTTATTACAAATGCACGGTGCCCTCCAGCCCTTGCACCAAAGGAAGAGTCCAAGTTGCACTGTACATGCAGCGCCCTGCATCAGTACAAGAACATGTAGGGCTGTCTGTGGGGCTAGTGAATCACATGGTCAGCTGTTTTACTATGCATGCAAACGCCGGCGTGCTTTTCCATTCACACAAAGGTGGTGGGGTATGTAGGAGAGCAAGTTATGTCAGTTGTATTTGTGCCTGGGGGGACTTCAGTGCCAGAAAATTTGGGTGCTGGTGGGGAGGTGGATGGGACATGGGTGCTACTGCCGGGGTGGGGTGATAATCTTTTACAATGATAAAATCGGTAGAGGAAACGACAACCGTCCGTGGAGTTGGGCAGACTGTGCCAGTTGCCCAATGTGGGAATATTTTTTTAGTGAACACTTCAGTTATTGGTGCTGAGAGGAGGATGGAGGAGTGGGCTTGTTGCAGAGGGTGGGGGACGGAGGGTTGTTTTAACATGATTGGGTTGGAGAGGAGAATGGGGGGCTGTTTTTTACTCCCCTCCCACAGGTACACAAATAACAAATACAAATACTGAATTTCTGAATATTTGGGGCCTGGAATATGAATATTAAACCGCATATTCAAAAAGAAAGTATTTGTCTACCGCTACCCTATCACCCCAGATTAAAGGCACAGCAAGCCAGTGGGGGACAGAAATATATATGTGTATATATATATATATATATATATATATATATATAATAAAAAGGCTGTACCCTCAAGGGAATAAACAAAGAGAACCAAGGGAATACTGAACCTGCCTAGCAACACTAAGGAGAGCAAGACAAAAAAAGCAGGCACCACCTTTTGCAAGCCAACACAGCCACAGCACAACAAAAGTGCTACAGCACTCTCTATGCAGGAAGTCTGAATTACAGCCTACAGGTAGCAAGAGAAGCACAATGTCAGCACCTAGTGGGCAAAGCAGGGAAATTGCAGCCAATTCAGTGCAAGGAGTAGGAGTGGACGAATACCTTATTTCAGTTATTCAGCTGAATATTCATTTTTGGGTCTCCAGATATTTGGAATTCGGTGTTCATATTTGTTACTCGTGTTCCTGTAGGGGGAAAAAACTAAAAAACAGTCCTCCAGCCTCCTCCCCAGCCCAGCTGTTTAAAGATACACAAGCCCCTGTCCCCCCACCCATGCTCCCTCAGCACCCACAATTTAATATTTAAAAACTGATCCCACGATGGGCAACCTGCAAAACCCACCCACCTCCATGGTGAGCTACCATCTCTTGTAGTACTTTCGCATTTGTTTTTTTAAGTAGGTCCTCTTTCAAAGAAATAAATAATCCCCTACCCTCGCCCCAATGGCAGCACCCAACTCCCCACCTCCTCTCCTCCCAGCACTCACATTTTCTTATTGAAGCCCCTGTCTGGCGCGGGAAGGCGACTGACACAACCCACCCATATCCACAGCCAACCACCTCCCTGGGAATGAAAGCACTCCTATGCTTGCTTGCATAGTAAAACAGTTGATCTCATTGCTTATATGTGAGCAAAAAAAAGAAAGAGTCTTAAAAACTGAGACTTTAAAAGAGAACTTCACTGAACCTGGTTATTTTTTTCCAATAGAATTTGTCTTTTTAAGTACTGGTTAAATTTCTGTTATTGTTTCATCTATACATGCCTTTTAGTAACCTCATTTGGTGTTTCTGCTTTACACTCTGGTGTTACGTTCCATTTTAGAACTGTATGATGTGGTTTATTTCCCTATCAGCCACTGAGTTCTGAAACAGAACATGAATTCATTGTGTCAACAATAGAAGAGTGGAACAGGGACATAAACTACATCATACATTTCTGAAAGGGTTCTTACCAACAGCGTGTAAATCAGAAACACCCACGAGGCTAGCTAAAAAGCCTGGATAGGTAAAACAATGACACAATTTGAAACAGTATTTAAAAAAATAGTTTCTTCTGGGGAAAAACGACTTAGAGAATCAGTGAAGTTCTCCTTTAACCATCCTGGCAAATTCCATGCAAGCTGGTCAAAGGGAAGCTGAGTTATAAAGGTACAAAAATCGAGGTTTAAAATTAAAGTGCATACACAGAAAGAAGTCTGGGTTGTTCCAGCAAACGTGGTGCACCACGGTAAGCAGCATCTAGAGAAAAGCGAATAAAAAAAGTGCAACTCACAGCGCTTGAAAATGCACTGTAAGGAACATGAAGGCTATAGAGGTCAGCTAGTGTAATTTATTCAGCAGAATGAGGCATGTGTTCACAGAAAAAAAAAACACTCAACATTTCATCTACCTACACAGGGCTTTGAAAAAAATGTTGAGTGTTTTTTTTTCTGCGAGTGCCTGCCTCATTCTACAAAATAATTAATGAGGCAGGTACTCACAGAAAAAAAACACAACGTTTTGCCCACCTAGAGGGAGCTTTAGTTGTAGCACAGAATTGTATGCATTGTTTCTCTTTGGTCACGTTCGCAACACTTTTTTGTGTTTTGCGACTTTAAACTGTTTGTTCGTATAGGATTTGCTGCATTTATCATGACAGTTTCGAAAATATGGCAAGTACTGTAGCTCATGAACCAAACAGAAACCGAAGAGTTTTTTTCTGTTTTTCGGTCATGTTCTCAACTGTTTATTTCTTAGTGGGTTTTTGAGGGGGTCTTTTGTTACCAAGTGCGCATGCATGCTCATGCTGAATTCTGCACAATCCGTCTAGACAGTATTTCAAGACGATCACAATTTTGTCTTTCCAATTACAAGTGTCATTTTGTTTTTGTTCCTGAAAGTCAGTGCAGAGGTCTCATTAGACTGTCTTCTTGACAAAACTGTCGAACCTTATAGTTAAGTATTATTTCTGCTTTTAGTGTTCAAAGTCATTGTTCATCTTGAACTTTAACTCAAAAAAGCTAATTTATGTTTTTTTAGCTGTGTTCCAAGTGCTTTGAGCAAGATTTTCAAACTTTAAACCTTTATATCTTAATTTTTTTTTTAAACATTTCTTTCTGAAACCACCAAAAAGGCCCTATTATAGGATAAGCTGTAACAAACATATACATTTCAGAATTTAAATTATTGTAGTTTTTTTCACTATTTGTGTGCAGAAAAAAAGGCATCTTAAAGAAGCAGTGTATAACAGCAGTAAGCATTTTGGGCTACACTTTTTTTATTCTAGTTTAGATTGCACCTTATTTCCGGACTTGTATGAAACCCTTATTTCCTTACTTTATTTAGTTATTGAATTTTGTTGACCCAGTAAGCCCACTGGGCCTAGAAGTTCCTTTTTCAGGGGTGACTGGGGGGAGGGGGGATACAGATGGTAAGCAACGGAAATTGAACCAGAAGCTGTTGGTGGTATTTTTAGTGAATGGGAGAAATTTGGCCAGGAAACTGGGGAAATGCCACAACTCTTTTTTGATAAGTGCCATGGGATCTTTAGCATCCACCTGAACTACCACCAATCCAGGCAGATGGGACCTTGGTTTAACGTCTCATCCGAAAGGCGGCACTTCAGAAGTGCAGCACCCCCTCATGCTGCACTACAGTGTCAGTATTGGGATATTAACCCAAGTGGCAGATGTGGGAACTGAACCCACAGCCCTCTGATCTCCCGGCCTCAGAGGCGAGTGTGCTACCTACTGAACCACTGACACTGACATGTTGAGTCTGATTTTGTTCTTTTTTTTTCACATTTGAAATAATAAAAGGAGCACTCCATTTTTATGTTTTTATTTTATTTCATCAGAAGATTTAGATGATACCTTTGAGCACAAACTCTTTTACAAAAGCTCCACATTAAAATTTCAAATAGTACCGTAATTTTTACAACAGAAGTACAGTAAATGTTACAAATTAAAACAGAGACAGAGCAAAGAAGCACATTCCAGAGGGAAAGCTTGTCTAACAAACAAGATGCAGCAAAGCCAGATAAATGCAATGCCGATCGATCATTTAATCTTTTAATGTGGCTCAAACCAGGTTTTCAGCAGTAGTCTCCACTGCTGTTGTACACCTGTTCTCCTATAAGGTCAGGGAGCACTGTGTGCAGAATGCTCGTTCATTATACAGTAGTTGCAAGAAAAGTGAGCTTAAATAAGGAGTGTTCAAAAGCAACAGAGGATAGTGATGAAAGCCTGCTCTGAGTCATATTAAAAGGAGGGCTCCTTTCATTGTTTCAGCTATAAAGAAAAGTGCTAAAGCAGATTCAAAATGTGGAAAGATGTGTATCATAATAGTCAGGAGACAAGGGGCAAACTAAAATAGAGTAAGTGTGTGTCAATGCCGGACGTTTGCTTGCATGTATGTGCTGTGCAGGTGCTTGGTAGTGACACTGCACAGATGCAGATGCCCTGCTCCAAGGGAAGACTCCGTCCAAGGGCCCTGCACTTCTATGCAGTGACGGTTGTGAAGAATTCATAGGGCTATCTGGTGGGCTGCAGAAGCTCAGGGCTCTGTGGTGTTTGCACGTCCATGTGGCCATAGATGCAGATACACAGGGCAAAGAGTGCATCTGCTGTCAGCCAATGCACAAGGCACTCTACCACACGCTAGCGGAGAGGTACAGGGCCCTATGCCAAGAGGACAGTTGTCTTCAGTATATGGCACCTGGACCCATGCAGGCAACCTTGCATCTTTCATTCCCTGCCTGAGGGGGTGTCACATATCAGCATCACTCCCCCATCCTCACCCCATCCAGCTGGGTCACTGACCTCACCCCTGAACTCAGCTCACCAGCATAGGGTCACCAATCATGGCCGCTGTGCTGAAGACTGGCACTACGCGCAGCAGTTGTTAAACAATTAAAATTTTCTTTTTTCATTTCGACCCCAGCTTTTCAAGATAATCTTTTTATGATTTGCCTTATAAGCATGACATGTACCATTTATACTTTATACTTTATTGACCAAAATGTCATTTCGCACCAAAGGTGCAAAAACACATCTCATCCAGGATTTTAAAAATGACACGTCATGTTTACGAGGTGGTGTGGAAAAATGGCAATGGTGCAAAGTGGTGTCTCATTTAGGATTTTAAAAATGACACATTGCGTTTATGAGGTAGTGTGGAAAAATGGCTATGTTGAAAGTTTGGAATTAAAATATCGAAAATTAGCAAAGTTATGAGTGAGCGTTGAAATATTGTAATGTTGAGTCATAACCTGAGCATTTTACCATATTTCTATGCCAGATTTTCAGTATAGCCTTCTTATTACCTCACATCGTGAACTCAATAGCTGCAAATTTTCAGATCCCCACCAAAACATCATTCTGTGCCACCGAAACGTCATTCTGTGCCACAGGTGTGAAAACACATTTTGGCCTGGATTTAAAAAATGACAGCTGTCGCGTTTGTGAGGTGGTGTGAAAAAATGGCTATGTTGAAAATTTGGGGTCAACATATTTAACATTACCAAGGTTACAAGTGAGAGTAAAAAAATGTCAATGTATGTGCATAACTTTGCCATTTTTACATATTTTGACCCCACATTTTCACCATATCCTTATTATGACCCAATCTCATGAACAAGGGCAGTAAAAATTTTCAAATCCTGCCCAAACGGTGATTTCACAACGCAACCATGAAATCATCTTTTGGGCCTGATTTCCATAACTCCACCACCACTGGTTAAGAGGTGGGGTCCCAAAAAGGCCACGTTAAAAAAAAAAATTGGGGACCAAAATGTACAAAAATGTCAAAGTTATGCATCAAAGTTTAAAACACCATTGAAATACATTGACTCGCACTTACTTTAGTTCCTCATGTTGCAGTCGGCAGTTCCAGCAGCAAGACATGTCTTCGATTGGAGAGTGGATCTTCATCCTGGGACATGTTCAGGTTAGTGAGGGTGTGTGGGAGGTGGGTGCTGAGTGGGAGGTTGGGGTCGGTGGGTGGGGTGGGTGTGGGAGGCAGATCAGAGAGGGACCATTTTCTGTTTTGTAGGTTAAAAAAAACATCAAGGGACAGTTTTCTTTATTTCAGGGAAATTCCTACACTGGGATTGGGCACCCCAGTATCAGGCTTGTGTTCAGTGGCACAGGGGGCTGGGCACCTGATGCCACCACCTACATAAAGGGAAAAGGGGTGGGTGACCTGGAGGGGAGGAGGTTCAAGAGAAGTGGTACCAGGGGTGGGCACCCCAGTCTGCTTATATATTAAAAATATATACATTAAGATTGGGAACAGAGGGCAGGCAAGTGATCTGAAGGGAAGGAGGAGAAAGAAGTGGTACTGGGGGTGGGCACCCTGGTCTTCTTAATAGACAGACAGCTAGATAGATATGGCATGATCACTCTCTGGCTTCTAATGCTGAAAGCAGATCAGCTGCTTGCTGACTGGCTTCATGCAAATAAAAGGACTGAAGCCCCGTCTGATAGGAGTGGCTTCAGTCCTTTCAACTACGTGAAGTTTCCGCCCAGCAAGCAGCAGTGGTGTATACACAAATTGAACAAGGTGCACACAGAATATGCAAGCAGTGCTGAGATAAGGCTACCAGCATGTGGTTAATCACAAACAGAAAAACCAGCACTCGTAGAATTCAAGTTCACAAACTGTGTAGTTTTATTTTATGTCTGTCTGCCCAACAGCAACCTTCTCCCCATGCAGCAAGTGGTGTCATGACCACAATACGTGGTTATTGGCCTGCACTGCTGACCCCATTCCAGCTCAAGCTGCAATGAACTCAGCAGTGACACACCTCTGAAATGCCATTTTCCGTAACAAAACATTTCTGATGCATGTACAAGAAAATGTGCTAAAAAGGGATAGGTCAACATTTTTGCCACTGTCAGGCATTGCTACTCTAATACGGCAGTTTTTATACAAATTCACAAAATTAGTAACTTTTAAACTTCAAAACCGATTTATGTCAAGTTTGCCAAACAGTTAGCTACTAGGACTGAGACAGTGCACACCAAATTTCACATTGCTAGGTGCTAAGACTGTTAAGATATAAGCTAAATAGCTCAACTCTAACATACAGGCACTACCGTGTCAGTATAATATATATACAGTATATTTATATGTCTTTGCAAAAAACTCCGTTAATGCACCATATAGGATTAGGACTACAGCAACAAAAGTATGGAAATATGATTTTAGGGTTTCCAACCCTAAAACCCCACCTCCAGCCCTGAAGTGAACCAGGGGTGGAGTCTTCCTTGGCGTTGTCAATCCTGGTGCATTAACAGAGTTTTTTGCAAAGAATAGTATAATCATATCCTCATTTGCCTGTAGGAGGGCCCTGCGCTTGCATTTGTAGCAAAACAGCAACCAAACTGTCAGCATAGCCTTCTTATTAGCCCACATCATGAAACCCATACTGAGAATTTTCAAATTTCTGCCAAAATATCATTCTGCAGCATGGAAATGTCTTCCGCACCACAGGTGCAAAAACACTGTTTGGCCAGGATCTGAAAAATGACAGCTATCACATTCATGAAGGGGTGTAAAAAACTAGCTATGTTAAAAATCTGGGGTCAATATATGTAAAATTAGCGAAGTTACAAGCAAGAGTAGTAAAATTTCAACGTATGCGCATAACTTTGCCAGTTTTACATATGTTGGAGTCAAATTTTCAACATAGCCTTCTTTGACCCCACCTCATGAACAAGGGAGATGAAAATGTTTAAATCCTGCCCAAAAGGTGATTTCGCCAAGGGACTGTGAAATTGCCTTTCTGGGCAGAGTTACATAATTCTACTTTCATTGTTCTTGAGGTGGGGTATCAAAAAGGCCATGTTGAAAATTTGGTGTCAAAATGTGCAAAAATGGCAAAGTTATGCCACAATGTTGAAAATCCCACTGAAATACATTGAACGGCACTTGCCTTACTTTCTCATATAGCAGTCAGCATTTCCAGCAGCAAGACGTGTCTTTGATCAGAGAGTGGATCTTCACCCTGGGACCTATTCAGGTGAGTGGGGCTGTGTGGAGGAGTGCGGGGTGGTGGGTGCTGAGTGTGAGGTTGGGTGGAGGGGGTCGGATAAGGCATGGGACTGTTTTCCTTTCTACAGGTTTAACAACAAAAAAAGACATTGACGGACAGTTTTCTTTATTACTGGCAGGATGGTGATTGGAGGGTGGGGTGGGGCTTCCACTAGACACCGGGGGAATAATAATATTAGAACAGCTACCTGAGGGTGGGGGCACCACTAGACACCAGAGAAAAAATAAATAATTATGAGGACAGCGTTCAGAGGGTGGGGGGCCACTAGACACCAGGGAGAAAATAAATAATTATGGGCACAGAAATTGGAGGGTGGGGGGGGGAGCCACTAGACACCAGGGCCAGATTTTCATAGCGCAAACTACATTGCCACAAATTTGCAGTGATCTAGGGCTGGGGCATACCCCAGCTACATCATGGACCCTGTGCCATATTCAGGAAGAACAGGGTCCCTGCACCACAAATCCAGTAGTTGCCATACCCGCAGGCGTGTGCCAACACAATCAGCGCACCTGTGGGTAATGCTGCAGGCATCCAGCTTCCCCCCTCCCCACTGCCCAGAGCAACAGCAGAGGTGCTGAGATGGTTGGGGGTGGGTGGCATACACTTGGCAGCCATGCGGGTTATGGGGTAGCATGGGCATGGTTTGCCCTAATGGTGGTTGGGGAGGGGGTTGGCAAGCATATTAGTGAGGTTACAGCCAGTGGGGGTGCTGTTTATTGAGCATGAGTGTCACTTAAAAGGAACAGCAAAGGGGGATATGGAGACACACAGTGCCATGGCCCCATGTGGGCACGGCCCCATGGGCTGCTGCCAGAGCTGTGCCCAAGTGGGGCCATGACATGGTGTTACAGTGCTAGGATAATTTTCTGATGTCCTAGCGCAACTCCCTTGGTTAGTTTCATGTGCATGGTTTTCACTATGACCAGCAGGGACTAACAACTCTTTTAAACTGTCCACTAGTTCGGCTAAGTCAGGATAGTGTTTCGTCGGCGTCACAATGCAAAGCGTTGGCAGGGTGTGTCCCACATTGTGGTCCAATCCACCCATTACCACTATTTTATTGGACACTTGACAGACCAAGATTATTTGGTCTCGGTCCACAAATGTACTGTGTTTGTTATAGTTTAATATTTTTTTAGGGGCATGGTTGGACATTATCGGGCAATGGGCTTGACCTATTTCCTCAAATATTCTTACATTTACTTTAAAGCCATCAGTCTGTTTATGTCTAGGACAATCATATATTTTGCACATGTACTTTTTGCCAGAATTTATGTATTTATGTGGAAATTCTTTACATGCCAAGTCTGCACAATTGACCATATGGATATAACCAGGAACTATATGTTTTATGGTGTCAGCATGACCTATAAAGCAAAAGTCTAAATTTGGCTTAGTTTTTAATTTAGTACGCTCTAAATCATACCCCCTTCCAAATGCCCTTTGGGGTAACCCTTGCCTCAGTGTTTGTGCACAGAGGTTCTTTGTCTTTTAAATAGTTTTTTATTTTAATGGGTTCACCACAACATATCCAAGGCTCACTGCCTTAAGGGTAGCTGGTCCATTCCACTGGGGTGTCAAACAGACGAGGCATACTGATGAGTCCTGGTAGGACGAAACACGTGTCTATGTCTTCTGTTAGCACCCTTTGCAAACTGTGTGAGAGGCCTTTCAGCACCATGCAATTCTGCTTAAAGTTGGACCAGCATAACATTCTGTGGTGATTTGCATATACAGCCCATGATGCTTTGCATTGTGTGGGCATGTGCGATTTTGTATTTTCTTGAAACTTGGCTTCCCAGCCAAATGCCCTTTGGGTAACCCTTGCCTCAGTGTTTGCACACAGAGGTTCTTTGTCTTTAAATAGTTTTTATTTTAATGGGTTCACCACAACATAACCCAGACAGACCGTCTTAGGGTAGCTGGTTCATTCCACTGGGGTGTCAAACAGACGAGGCATACTGATGAGTCCTGGTAGGACGAAACACGTGTCTATGTCTTCTGTTAGCACCCTTTGCAAACTGTGTGAGAGGCCTTTCGGCACCATGCAATTCTGCTTAAAGTTGGGCCAGCATAACATTCTGTGGTGATTTGCATATGCTGCCCATGATGCTTTGCATTGTGGGGGCATGTGTGATTTTGTATTTTAATGGGCTAGATGTTTTTTTTTCAACTTTGTTGCATATCTCAGGCATTTTTGCTTTGTGGGGGCATGTGCGATTTTATACCCCCTTAACTTTATAATATTAAATTGAGAACGAGGACCAAACGAGTCAGGATTCATGGTAAGAAGAATGTTTTTACTTGCTGATATTTAAGGTTTAAGAGTTACAAAGCAGTTTTGGCAATAATACAAGCAGGCAATTACAATTCAAAACGACAGGAACAATTTTTCTGAACAGCAGTACAAGCGAAAATCATTTCTTTGATGCCATGAAATAGTCGCAATAAAAGAAATAAAAATAACGCGGGCATATGTTATCCCTAGGTCTCTGTCTGGGGGACAGGCAACAGACTCACCCACCAGTACCAACTGATGTCCACTTGAGACCCTAGGAGCTGGGATGACTCAAGGTTCTCCCTCTAAACACTCTTGCCTTGACTTGGGTTGTTGTAGATTTATATACTCTTGTCAAGGCAGGGAAATAAATGGGTCAGTATTTTGGTAGCTTTTAGTCTTAGGCCAGCTTTTGCTGACCAGGTGACCCCTATTTGAAGGTTAGGAGTTAGGAAGCTATCAGTTAACTCAAAACACCTAATTAAAGGAAAACTACACCTTCCTATCTTCTGAATGTTATTTGTTTTCATGTCAATAGACAACTCTTTTCATGTAGCTGTTAAGGATGCATGCAAATGTTTTAGTCTGTTTTTATAGTTCATAGTTGGCCCTGTGACTGTCCTGGGAGTCTCCATTTCATGGTTGTTGAAATTGCATTGTCCCTGAGAGTTGCATTACCATATGAGAACATGATGTCAGATCACCCCTTTATACCATGTATCTATATGCTGAAAGAACAAATACCCTGCAAAAACTCTCTGGAAACTCATAAACTGAGTGAAGTTTAAAGGGTAAAAACCTACATTATAACTCAGATAGTTTGCAAAGCTCACTGAAGGTAAATGTGGTATTCCACAACTTTTTACAGCTTGTTTCTTTTAAAAGCAATTAAGGAGGAAGGCATACTGGGGAGTTTAAAGGGTGGTTATGCATCATGTTCTCATATGCTAATACAGCTCTCGAGGACAATGAGATTTCAACAACCATGAAATGGAGACTCACAGAGCAGTCACAGGGCCTAGTATGAGCTGTAAAAACAGACTAAAACATGTGCATACATCCTTAACAGCTATATGAAAAGAGTTGTCTACTGACATGGAAACAAATAACTTAGAAGACATGAGGGTGTAGTTTTCCTTTAATAGGGGGAAAACATTTGGTTTGATGTCATTGAATTACATCTGGGATGGCCAGGGGAATTTTTTTCTTAAATACAAAAATAAGTATGTGTCCTTGAGTAGGACATGCTGCCTGGGTTTAAGCAAAAGGTGTTATGACCCACATGGACATCTAGCAGTTTGTGTGGTTAGCTATTTTCAAGAATATACAAGATTTACCTCCAGTTGATCTTTTTGTGGTCAGATCTGACAGTTAAAAATATACTGCCTTGCGGTCACCAGAGGAAAACAGCTGACAGGTCACATTTAGTAGCTGTGCTGCTCAAGAACAAAGACTGAAAAGTTAAGAGTTTAAAAGTTCACACTCAGTAGTTAATTTTCTTTAAAATGAAAGGAATAAAATAAAGTGCCTAAGTTTTGAACTTGGCTATGATCAATGTCAAGCACACACTGAAATTCGTAAGTAATTAGCAATTGCAAATTATTAATTAATTAATAGAAAGCAGATACACAAGTAGTGAGCTTGGCTATAATTAATATTAAACACACACTGAAACTTACAAGCAAAAATTAATTGTTTAATCAATAAAACAGCAGATTGCCAAGTTTTAAGCTGGGCTGTGTTTAGATATATACTTAACAGCCATATGGTGGAATCTATTTATGGTGTCCAAGCCAGGATTTTGGGAGGACTGTTTGCAGCAATTCATCTGGCCGCCATGCTCCCAAGTTCTGGGTTAATTGTTTTATTGATGGGGGGTAATGGAGCAATGTAATATAATGTAACAATGTAATAATGGTTCAGACACCAGTGGGACTAGCCTAACCAGTGATGGGGCAGGCAGAGCCACTCCCGTTGAGGGGGCAGGCAGACTTGGTGGAGCAGACAGAGCCACTCCCAGTGAGGGGGCAGGCAGACTCGGTGGGGCAGGCAAAGCCACTCAGGCTGAAGGGTCAGGCAAGCCCAGTGAGGGCTGTATAAGATTGCAGGCAGTTCAGTGTGTCTCCATAACCCCCCTTCACCATTCCTTGTAAGTGACAGTCATGCACAATAAACAACACCCCCACCAGGTGCAACCTCACTAATATGCTTGCCCACCCCCTCCCCAACACCACTAGGGCACCTATGCCACCCCCGCACAAACCCATCAGGGCCCCCCTGACAACAAGTGGCCACGGCATCTGGCACTGGCACAAGGGGCTTAGACCAGCTTATTGTTGGTCTATCTCAAGCCACCTTGCTGTGGCCACAGTGGGGTTTCTTGAATCCCAGAAAAGGAGATGTTGCAGCCCTGCCATGGTGCAAGCCCCCCTTGCAATGTGGTGTACCCTCATTCTTATCACAATGGGGGCACAGTGCCAGTTTGCCACAGTGGATCTCGATTTAGATTGCTGACGGCTTTTCTGAATCGGGACTGCTGCATTGTTTGACACAAGGTGCAAGATGCATCTGAACTCTTTGATGCAAGCACCTTGTGTCATTCATTTGGCTTTAAAATCCGGCCCCAGGAAAATATTAAGCAATACAGGAATAGTGATCAGAGAGGTGAGGGGCACCACTGGACACCAGGGAATAGGATTTTTCCCATCACAAAAAGGATTACTTTTTTGTTTCATGTAGCAATGTTGAACTGCTTACTGAGAAAGCTTGTTATGAAAAGGGATTGAAAATGTAACAAAAAACACATGTGCGGGTAATTTTTCCAACAGTTAAGTGCAGATTCGACCCAACGGGGTCCCAATGAACCAAATACATAGGTTGGTCTCTCTCCAGGATGTCATTTTTGTGGCTTTTGAAATAATTTTTTTAGAAAAATACAGAAACAAGATGGCGGCAAATGAAAAGGCATGTTTTCCTGATGAAAAAGGATTGGCCCCATACGAAAAAGGATTCCTGTTTCATATCATGCAGCTATAATGGAAGTGCTTACTGAGCATGCTCAGAACCAATTTTAAACTATTTCTAAATTAAATACCTTTGGAACAGATTAATATTTTGTCACCAAACAAGCGAAAGGCACTTCTGTGGGCCAGTCCCTTTTTACCCTAAAAAATTTCAGACCAAAATTCCAAACTCTCTGGTCGGGAGCCAAGTTCAATGAAAAACAAGCAAAACCAATGGGAAAACACACTCGAAAATTCAGTTTTTGCACTATTCAGAACTTGGAATCTGCACATCCGCACAAAACAAAACTTGGCACATCCACAGATCTACCACACAAGACCACACTTGCAAAATGTCATGCAAATCCATTGAATGGTTGCACAATGTGCAAAAATTGGGGTTTAACATTAAACCACCTACTCAACCCTAAATATAGTAGCACTATCGTGCCACTGTATATATATATATATATATATATATATATATAGTCACAAAAGCAGGGAAATGTGTTAGGGTTTTCTGCCCTAACATTCACCCCCTCTGACATCAGCAGTCCTTATGACTCAAGGCCAAGCTACGTGTCTGAGGCAGTGCCCCATGGGTATACTGTTTCAGGGGTCCCATGTGAAGCAAGTTACAGGTCCCATCACATGCTCCATGGCTCTGTTCCCTTGACACTACAAAGCAAAATACAGGTCAGGCACCATGCCTGGTGCCTTTGCTTCTTTGTGTGTGCTCCTACATCAACCTACAACACCCAACTAGGGATCTAAGGTTCGAGAAGACTCGATATACCGTAAGGCCTAATCTGCTGGTAATTAGTATGCTAGCATGTAAATAATATACCTACGGAGAACCCAAGCAGCAGACTTGTGAGGCATGGTCCCAGACCTGTAGTTTGGCCTTGGGTCATGAGGGCAGTGGATGGGGAAGGGGGTAGATGTTAGAGTTGAAATCTCTAGCCCATTTTTCTCTGCTTTGTGTGGCTTTTTGACCTTAACATATACATTAATGTAACCTTTTGTAATGAATTTCCCTACTTGTTACGAATGTGCAGTCATAACTTGCTTCATGCAGGATATTAGTCCTAGCTCACTTTGTGCAGGGCCTGAGCACAATAAATGTTAAGGGTTTTTTACTCAGATTTGAGGAGTGGAGTTCTTACACCCCTCCTTCATGAACACCTAATTGGGTTTTTGCAGTTTAACGTCAGAACAGTGAACCAAATTGAGCGACTCGTAAATGAGTGAGTCAGTTTTGTTCGCAAGGAGGTGCAGCGATGGGAAGGATTTAGCAAGGATTAGAAATAGCGATGGCGGTGGGGAATGAGGGCAACAAAAGGAAATAGCAACAGAGGAAGCAGGGACTTGGGAAGATAAGCCAGGAAGTGGAGCCTGTTGCTGCTGAGCTGCCCACCTAGCGTGGCAGGTAAAGACGCTGCCTGTGGTGCTCATGGTTCTGGGTTCAGGACTGCTAGAAGGTACTCTTTTCTTTACTTTTACAGAGTGTTGTGTTTTTTTTTTTACAGTGTTCCTGATGTTGGCCCCCCTCCTCTGTATTCTTTTTCCCCAGTGTCCGCTCCCGGGAGGATACCAGTGGCAGAGTTGGTTAACCACTGTCGGATATTATTTGGCGACTGGCACCCTCAAGCAATGCATAATTTGAGATCAGGCAGTAGAATCAATGGTGGGGTTGGGTACCCCCGATAGGGTATATTTTGAGATAGTGCAGGGAGACCTGCAGCAGCAAAGCTATGGAAATACAGGGGGAGCAGGGAGGAGCAGAAGTAGTTTGGGTCACCCTGGAGACACAGAAGGGGGCTGCCGTTCACACAGGAGTGACCTACAGACCTCCAGCACAGGGGGAAGAGATGGATAAGGATATGTTGGAAGCAACCCAAAGGATGGCAAGCAAGAGGGAGGTATTGCTGGTGGGGGGACTTCAATCTACTGGATGTGGACTGGAGCCTCCCAGCTGCAGCAAGTTAGAAGTAGGGACATCCTGGACTCCCTGCAGATGGCGTTCCTCAGGCAACTAGTTAAGGAACCCACTCATTGGGATGCAATACTGGACCTGGTACTGTCAAACGGGGACAGTGTTGCTGACGTCATGGTGGGTAGCCACCTGGGGATCAGTGATCATCGCACGATGTGGTTCAATATATGAACTGGGCCAGAATCAAACCACACAAAAATAAGGGTCCTAGACTTCAGTAGGGCCGATTTTAAGAAAATGTGAGAATGCCTCAGGAATGCCCAAGCGGGAATTGGGAAACTGGGTGGAGTCGGTGAACAGTGGGCAAAAATAAAGGAGGGCAGTGAGAAGGCAACAAAGACCTGTGTCAGGCAAGTTAACAAGAGCAAGAGAAAAAGATACCACTATGGTTCTCTTAAGAAGTAGCTGAGAAAGTAAGGGCAAAACAGCTAGCATTAAAAAGGTACAAGACAACTCAGAAGGAGGAGAATAGGAAGAGATACCAGGAGAAACAAAGGGGGACAGGGAAAACAGGAATGCAAAGGTGCAGAGGAGAATATTGCCAAGTCAGTAAAAAGGGGGGATAAAACATTATTTAGGTACGTAGGCGAAAAGAGGAAGACCAAAGAAACATAGAAACATAGAATTTGACGGCAGATAAGGACTGCTTGGCCCACCCAGTCTGCCCATTTCCCTACCTACTGGATAAGCTACGGATCCTAGTTAACCAGCAGCCTACTTCTTCTTACCCCCACCCCCCAGAATTGCCTTATGACTGTCCCATGCATGCTTGAATTCCACCACTGATTTTGACTCCACGACCTCCTCCGGAAGGCCGTTCCATGCATCCACAACCCTCTCTGTGAAAAAATACTTCCTTAAATTACCTCTGAGCCGCCCCCATCTTCAAATTGTGCCCTCTTGTTCTTGCACACCTCTTTTTTTGAAAGATGCTACCCTCTTGGACTTTGTTGATTCCCTTGAGGTACTTGAAAGTTTCTATCATGTCCCCCCTCTCCCTCCTTTCCTCAAGGTTATACATGTTAAGCTCCTTAAGTCTGTCTTCATATGTCTTCCGGTGAAGACCCTGCACCATTTTAGTTGCCCTCCTCTGGACAGCTTCCATCCTGTCTATGTCTTTGTGGAGACTGGGTCTCCAGAACTGCACACAGTACTCCAGATGGGGTCTCACCAGCTGTCTGTACAGAGGGATAATAACTTCCTGTTTTCTACTGGTGATGCCTCTCCCTATGCATCCCAGTATCCCCCCAGCCCTCCTTGCTGCCCTCTCACATTGCTTGCCCACCTTTAGGTCATCTGATATGACTACCCCCAGGTCCCTTTCATTTTTGTTGTTGTTAGTATCTCACCCCATTGTGTACTCTTCCCTGGGTTTTGTTTCCCAGGTGCATTACCACTTCTTAGCATTGAATCTAAGCTGCCATACATTTGACCATTCCTCTAACCTTGCCAAGTCCCTTCTCATCTTTTCCACCCACCCTGTGCATCAACTCTGTTGCAGATCTTAGTGTCATCTGCAAAGAGACATACTTTTCCTTCAGTCCTTCCACAATGTCGCTTATAAAGACATTGAAGAGGACCGGTCCTAATACTGAACCCTGCGGTACCCCACTAGTAACCCTCCTTTCTTCTGAGTGGACTCCATTTACTATTACTCTCTGTGTCCTATTCTCCAGCCAATTCTTTACCCAGGCTGTCATCTTGGGACCCACTCCCAGGCTGGCTAACTTGTATATTAATATTTTGTGTGGGACTGTGTCAAATGCCTTGCTAAAGTCTAGGTAGGCCATGTCCACAGCCCCTCCCTGATCTACTACTTTGGTCACCTAGTCAAAGAAATCTATCAGATTTGTCTGGCATGACCTTCCCGTTGTGAATCCATGCTGCCTAGGGTCCTGTGCCCCTCTGGCCTCTAGATGCTCGACAATTCTTTCCTTCAGAAGTGATTCCATCATTTTCCCTATCACTGAGGTTAAACTAACAGGTCTGTAGTTTCCTGCTTCTGCCTTGCTCCCACTTTTGTGAAGGGGAATCACATCTGCCCTCCTCCAGTCCTCGGGTACCACCCCATCCTCTCATGATTTGTTAAAAAGGGTAGTCAGTGGTGTCACTAGTTCTACCCTTAGCTCTTTTAGAATTCTGGGATGAATCCCATCAGGGCCCATTGCTTTGTCCACCTTCAGTTTTAAGAGTTCTTTCAGAACCCTTTCTTCTGTAAATGGGCTGGTATCAACTTCTGTATCCAGAGTGTTACTACTGTTTGTTTATGTACCTCCCCCTCTTCATTCGTAAATGCTGAGCAAAAATATTTGTTTAGTATCTCTGCCTTTTCACAGTCTCCCTCTGCCCACCCTCTCTCCCTTTTTTAAGCCTCACTATCCCTCCCTTGGTCTTCCTTTGCTCCCTATGTACCTATAAAAGGTTTTATCCCCCTTCTTAACTGAGTTGGCTATCTTTTCCTCGGTTTGGGCCTTTGCTGTTCTGACTGCCTTCCAAGCCTCCTTTTGCTTTAACTGATACAGTTCTCTGTCCTGCTCCTTCTGCAGATTCCTTGTACTTCCAGATGCTTTCCTTTTCTCTTGAACCTTCACTGCCACTTCCTTTGAGAACCATAGTGGTTTCTTACATCGTCTTGTTTTGTTAATTTGCTTCACACAAGGCTCGTTACCTCTGTGATGGCAGTTTTTATTATTCCCATTGTTCTTCCACCCCTCCTTCCTGCCCATTTGCTAGTGCATTCCTTAGGCACTCACCCATTTTGGCAAAGTCAGCCCTCCTAAAGTCCAGTACTTTTGTCTTTGTATGGCTTGACTCTATTGCTGTGTTTATTGTGAACCATACTGTTCGATGGTCGCTAGTTCCCAAATGGCTACCCACTTCTACATCTGTGATCCTCTCTCCATCTCCATTTGAGAGAATCAAGTCTAATATTGCTCCCTCTCGAGTGGGCTCCAGTAGTAGTTGTCTAAGGCATGCCCCCTGTAGGGCATCTAGAATAACTGCACTCTTGAAAGTGGCAGCTGCAACTGCACTGCAGTTAACATCTGGCATATTCAGATCACCCATCAGCAATATCGCCCCTTTTTCTGCCATTCTAAATATACCTTCTATCATTTCCCTGTCCATTTCCTCCCCTGAGAAGAGTCTGTATCCAACCCCTGTGCGATTGTAGTGCCATTGCCTGTCTCAAATTTACCCACAGTGCTTCTTCTCCTCCCTGTTTACCCTTTTGTTCTGTTGCTTTTATTCCTTCCCTTATGTAAGAACTACTCCTCCTCCTCTTTTACCCTCCCTGTCCCTCCTGTAGATAGTGTATCCTGGTATGTTTATGTCCCAGTCATGGTTTTGTGTGTACCATGTTTCTGTGACTGCCACGATATCCAGATGTTCCTCCTCCATCAAGGCCACTAATTCAGGAAGCTTGTTACCCAGACTACGGGCATTGGTACTCATTGCTCTCCATTTTTTGATGGCTTTACCTTCTGTTGCAGCATCCCCACTGACCGTTCTACCTCAGTCTTTTTCTCATTTAGTACCCTGTTTTGTAGGGAGAGGCTGGGATTTTCCTGCTGCTTGTCAGTGCCTCCCCTTTGACTAGTTTAAAAGCTTGCAAATGAAGCATTTAAACCGATTGCTCAAAGACTTGTTCCTTCCTAGACAGATGCAGACCATCCTGCCAGTATAGGCTGGTGTCCTCCCAGGTGGAACCCCATCCCAATGAAGCCAAACCCCTGTGCTCCGCACCATTTTTCAACCATTCATTAAACTGCATGGTGCCAATTACCCTCACCTCCCCATGCCTTTGACAGGCAGCACCTCTGAGAGAAGGATACTGTGTGTGCTACTTGTCTTAGGTCCCTCCCCAACTCTGCAATGTCCTCCTGCACTGCTCTAATCTCATGATAAGCCAAGTCATTTGTCCCTAGGTGGACAATTACATCCAGCTCAGAATCCCTTGCAGCTGTTCTCATGATCCTGAGGATGCGCTTCCTGTCCCTCCAAGCCATGGCACCAGGCAGGCACCTTACTTCAGTTTTCCCAGCTCCCCCCAGTTCTATACCCTAATAATTGAGTCCCCCACCAGGAGCTGCTTCCTTTCCCTGTGGTGTCCTCTGCCTCCTTCCTGTGGGCCTCCCTTGTGACAGTTGTCATTAGTCTTCTCTGCGGGTGCATCCATAGGGGAGCTATGCTCCCCCAGAATGGTGTATGGATTGTGGAGTGGAACAATTGACTGGGTGTGCCTCTGTTCCACCCTCCTCACCCTCCCTGAGCCCACTGTGGTCCAACTGCTGTGCTTTCTTTGCAACCTCTGAGGTAGTGGTGGTGGCGCTAGTGCTCCCTGGATGGGGGAGGTTCCCTTCCTACTGTCCAGTGTGACCTGGGTGAAGGTTTCCTTACAGGCAACTTCCTCCCTCAGGGCAGATATTTGTCTGCAAATAGGGCAGCATCTCAGCCTCCAGAAAGACTCCCGGAAGACTGCTGCCCTACAGCCATTACATTGCACTACTCCCCACATGTTTATCTAGTTTTTGGGTTTTTTTTGTATTTGTGTGTGTGTGTGTGTGCATGTGCGTGTGTGATTTGTTATATAGAAATATATATATTATACAAGTGTGTATGCTTATATTGTCAGTGCAGTGTGCTAGAGAGGATATGACAGTGAAATGCACCTTGCACTTGAAAATGATGTCAGAACCTCAGGTATAAAGGAACTATTTCCAGGGGCGTGGGTGGGTGGGAAGGGTTGGGCCTAAACTGTGCCCTCACAAAACAATCAGCTAAGCTCTCACCCACCACTGCGATGAGTTCATTCCTGTCAGCAAGATACCCTATACAGCAATTTGACAGAGAAAGTACCCTGCTAATCAAACAAAGAAAAATCCAGACATCCAAGTCAGATGCAGGTAAACCTCTCCA
This sequence comes from Neoceratodus forsteri, assembly GCA_016271365.2. Classification (NCBI taxonomy): domain Eukaryota; kingdom Metazoa; phylum Chordata; order Ceratodontiformes; family Ceratodontidae; genus Neoceratodus; species Neoceratodus forsteri. The sequence goes on along the minus strand of CM028131.1, from coordinate 67,266,090 downwards.
GCCCCAAAGGAGGGATAGTAAGGCTTGCTAGAAGGGGAAGGAGGGGTTTGTATGTAAGAGGACCAAAAAAAAAAAAGACATATTGAACAAATACTTTTGTTCAGTATTTATGGAGGAAACATAGAAATGTAGACTTTGACGGCAGATAAGGATCACTTGGCCCAGCCAGTCTGTCCATTTCCCTGCCTGGCTTCGGGGTGTGAGAGACTCTAAGGTCTAATTGTAGAAAGTTGCTAGGGTTTTTTAATTAATCTCTGGTAAATGATTATTTAAAGCAGTGGGAGTGCTTTTATTATTTTATCTGCTTTTCTTGAGGCACAGGTGAGAACTGGTGGCCTCCTGGATGCTGATTCACCCAAAACCCACTGAAGTGAGAGCTGAAGGGGCTGTTCAATTATATAATCTGGCAATGAGCCGGCCCGTTGGTGCAGCGGTGGGCTTTCTGCTTGCGATGCCGGCGACCCGGGTTTGGGAATGGACCCGGATCGTCGGAGGGCCGGCTGGGGGGAAAAGGTTGTAGTGTCCAATGAACGGCTCTCCTTCTCGGGGGAGGTGTGGCAACACTGAGTTATTTGAGGACGGCGGAGGCCAGGAGATCTCAAGGCTGCCGGCGTTCAGTATGGTGGGGGGAGGCAGGGCGACGCTGGCATCATTGCATGTTCTCGCCTCCTCTGGGGAGAAAAAAGGAAAATGGATGGCGGGCAGGACCACCGAAGTATGAAGCCCTTCCTGGAGGACCTCACCTCACCACCGCCACTGTGGGACCCCGACCAGTCACAGCTCTAGGGTCACGAAGGTGGCCACGGCCCCACCCTCCGAGGGGTAATCCGGGGTGACCGTGGGTCCTCGGCAGCCATAGGCGGTGGTGGAGGTCTCCGAGGGCCATGACTAGGGCAGAGGTAGACGGTGGTCCCACCAGATAAAGAGGAGAATTTAAAAAATAAATAAATAAATAATCTGGCAACGAGAGACTGAACAGACTTCCATGGACTTTTTTTTTACCATGATTTTATTAATGCACTTATTTTAGGTGTTAGTTTTAGCAGGCAGCATATGTTTTAAGTGGGGGTATATGTATGGTTAGATAGATTAATTGTTGAAAGTCTAACTGAGGGGAGGAGGTGTATTGAGTGAGTGGGGGTGTGAGTGAGAGTACTGGTGTGTGAGGAGTGGCTGAGATATGTGCTGGGGTATTAGGAACATGGTCAGGCAGTACTCCCAACCCGAGACTAAAGGATCTTCATCCATTTGAACATCCTCCACTCTCTTTTGAGTTTACAGTAGATGCCGGGCTTTCAGCATCTTGAGGAGAAGAGGAAGTGGAAGGAGTCGAGGATCCTGGAACTCTCGGGGGGGGGGGATGGGAAAGGAGTGGATGGATAGAGACAGTGAGAACCAGGAGATGCCCTGTGGTGAAATGGACACAGGAATTAGGTCATCCTTGCCTTGTGCCCATACCCAAAGGCTCTGACTTTATCAGACAGGAAATGGGGCCATCCTTGGATTCCCGTTCCTTTCTGGCGGTGTTAAGCAATGCCAGGTCAATTAGAAATAAGACCACAGTGGTTGCGGATCTTGTTTCGTCTGTTGACCTGGCTTACATCACCGAGACCTGGCTGGATGGAAGTGTGGAGCCCCATTCTGGAGTCTGCGGTTCAGGTCGGGTTCTCGGTGATTCACCACCCGAGAGTGGACCGTGGTGTGGGGGGGGGGGTTGCTGTCTGCTTTAGACAGGAACTGGATCTCAGGGAGGTACCAGTTGGAGGCACCAACTCCTTTGAGTGTATTGTGGGTGCAGGTGCAAGCTACAGGACCCTTCTCATTTACCGTCCACCAGATGATGGGAGGGAGTTCCTGAAAGAGGTTGCGGACTTCATCGCCGAGATGGTATTGGAGTCCCCCAGATGGTTAATTCTGGGGGACTTCAATGCCTGGGTCAACGATGAACACTTGCCATTTGGATAAAACCTCCTCCAATTGATGGATTCATTGGGCTTGACACGGGTTATTACCTCTGCAACTCATGAAAGGGGGCACACATTGGACCTGTTGTTCCACCTGGGGAAGGAGATCTCCAATGTGGAGGTGGAGCCAATCAGATGGTCTGACCACCGCGTCCTGAGATTCAGTTTCGTGGCCCCCTGAAATAGGCCTGCCCCAAAGGAGTTAGTGCAGTTCCGTCCTTTGAGAGGAGTTACCTCAGAAGGGCTAATGACGGAGCTGGACTTCTTGGGATTTCCAATAGAGAGCACTGACCCAGGGCCCCTGGTGTTGGCCTATAACTGGGCTGTTGTGGGGGCCTTGGATGTCATTGTTCCAACTTTTGTTCATCCCCTTACCCTTCGCCTGGGGGCCCCCTGATTTAGTGGGGAGATCTGTGAGCTGAAGGGACAGGGGTCAAGGTTGGAAAGACACTGGCGAAAAACTTGCCTGGAGGTGGATAGACTTAAATTGCTAGATCATTACAAGATCTACCAATCAGCAATTTCCCATAGAAAGGCGGAGCTCCTGTCCAGGGAAATTGCTACAGTAAAGAATAGGCTACCCCAGCTCTTCCGGACTGTGGACAGACTGTGCAATCCAGCCTATCTCCATGCCAGTCGAGCGACAGTGTGAGGAATTTGTGCAATTCTTTGCTGATAAGGTGTCCACCATCAGGGATGAGATCAGCCAGTGCCTTCCCATTGGACCTTGCACTAGTCAATCGGGTGGTACTAATGCCCAGTTGACTTGGTTTACCTTTAGTCAACCGGCAGTCATAGATATAGTGAGGATTGTCCAGACTTTGAGGCCAACTACTGTAGTTTTGATCCGGGGCCCTACACGCCTATTAGTGGGGTGTGTAGAGATCATCAGTCCTGTCTTTATCAGGATAGTGGTGGTTTCATTGGAGAGAGGGATCTTTCCAGATCCCTTAAAGGAGGCAGTAGTACACCCCCTTTTGAAAAAACCCTCCCTTGACCCCGACTGCCCAGCAAACTACAGATCAGTCTCGAACTTACCCTTTATAGGGAAAGTTATTGATAAGGTGGTCGCTTTGCAGCTGGAGGATCATTTGACGAACCACAGTATCTATGACCCTCTCCAGTCTGGCTTTAGGAAATGGTGAGGGTACTAAATGATCTCCTGATGGTGAGAGATCGGAGAGACCGTTCCATCTTGGTTCTCCTTAATCTCTCAGCAGCATTTGACACCGTGGATCATGAGGTGATTCTTGAACGCCTGTGGTTTTTCTGTGGACTGAGGGGGGCAGTTCTCAGCTGGTTTTGATCTTTCCTCACGGGCAGATCTCAGAGAGTGGTGTCCGGGATTTATTCCTCGGCTCCTCACTGGCTGCCCTGTGGGGTCCCACAGGGTTCAGTGCTGTCCCCCATTTTATTTGCGGTGTATATGCTCCCATTAGGGGACATTATAAGATGGTATGAGCTGAGTTTTCATTGCTATGCTGATGACTCTCAGCTCTGTATGTCTTTTGTGCCTGAACAGGAGTCTGATTCTGTCATGGTGTTTAATAACTGCCTGCTGGAGATACAGAACTGGACGAGTACTAGTAGGCTTTGGTTGAACTCAGGTAAAACAGAGGTTTTGGTGGTGGACCCTGGTTTTAGGATAACAGGGACAATGGCAGGGAAACCCTCAGGTTTATATCTTGGGGGGAACCCGCTTATGGTGTCGGGCCAGGTGTGTAAACTGGGCGTGGTATGTGATGAAGGCCTGACCCTGACGGCACAGGTTTCGACTATAGTCAAATCTTCCTTTTTCCATCTAAGGAATATAGCCCAGGTGAAGCATCTGGTCCTGCCTGAAGATCTTCCTACCTTGGTCCATGCCTTTGTCACCACTCATTTTGATTACTGCAACGCCCTTTACCTAGGGCTACCAGGGGTGGAGATCCGCTGCTTGCAGCTAGTGCAGAATGCAACGGCCAGGTTGTTTACTGGAACCCCTAGATGCAGTCATATAACACCTGTGCTGCATGAGTTGCACTGGCTGCCAATACAGTGGCAGATCACCTTCAAGGTCATGTTGCTGACCTATAAGAACCTACATGAGTTGGGACCTCACTACCTGAAAGAACTCCTGTCCTTTTACTGCCCATCCCACTCACTCCAATCCTCTGGTGAGGGATTGCTAGAGATTCCCAGGGTCTTCCCGAAAACATCTGAAGGAAGATCTTTTGCCTTTATGTCACCCACCCTGTGGAATTCTCTACCCCACCAGATACGAGATAACCTGACTGTGGAAGGATTTTAAAAAATCCCTAAAAACGTACCTGTTTAACCAGGCATTCTTAGGGACTTAATGATTGACTGCTACTGTTTTATTGTTTGACTGATTTTATATATAATACTGTTAATGTTATTGTATGATTTTTTTTTTTTGTAAAGGCGCCCTGAGCTCTGGAAGGGCACCTCATATAAATAAAATTTTACTTACTTACTTACCTATTGGATAAGCTGCAGATCCTAGTTTCACCAACAGCGTACTTCCTCCTACTCCTCTCTAGAATTGCTTTATGTCTGTCCCATGCATTCTTAAATCCCCCCCCTATTTGTGAAGGGGTAAGTGATGAGCCACAGATAAGGGACAAGGGCATTAAAGGAAGGAAGGTGGACACTAGTTACTTTACATAGGAGAGAGTCCTCAAGAAACTAGCACAACTAAAAGTGGACAAGGCAGTGGGGCCCTAGGATACTGAGGGAGCTCAAGGAGGTGCCGGCTGCACCTCTGACAGCCCTGTTCAACCTATCACTAGATACAGGGGAGGTTCCGGAGGGGCTGGAGGAGGCAGATGTGGTCCCACTTCACAAAAGTGGTAATAGGGAGGAGGCAGGAAATTACAGACCTGTCAGCTTGTCTTTGGTGGTGAGTAAAGTAATAGAATCACTACTGAAGGGAAAGGATTGGAGAATACCTTGTGACCAGTGGATTTCAGCATGGTTTCATAGGGGGAGTGCTTGCCAGACAAACCTGATCGAATTATCTGACTGGGTGACCAGGGAAGTGGATCAGGGCAGAGGGATGGACGTGGTCTTCCTGGATTTCAGTAAGGCCTGCAACACCGTTCCTCACAGAAGACTGGTGAGCAAGCTGGGTAGCCTAGGAGTAGGTCCAAAAGTAGTTAAATGGGCAAGAAGTTGGCCAAGCAACAGGAATCAAAGGTTGATGGTAAATGGTGCTCACTGTGAAGAAGGCAAGGTGACCAGCAGGGTACCGCAGGGGGTCAGTACTAAGCCCAGTCCTCTTCAGTGTCTTCGTTAGGAACATTGCAGGAATGCTGGGAGGGAATATATGCCTGTTCACGGATGACACACAAATCTAAAAAAGAGTGGATGCACCGGGGGGGTGAAAAAATGAGGGACAATCTGAAAATGTTGGAAGACTGGTCAAGGGTATGGCAACTGAGTTCAATGCAAAAAAGTGCAAAATCATGCACTTTGAGCACAGAAACCTGGGGGTAATGTACCAATTGTGCGGGGAGGTATTGGCAACCACAAAACAGGAACAGGACCTGGGGTTAATCATTTCTGATGACCAGAAGGTAGCAAAACAGTGTGATAGGGCAGTGAGGAAAGGTAGCAGGATGCTTGGGTGCATAGGAAGGTGTATCCGCAGCAGCATGTTGTCTGGGGCAGATTTCAGACAACTGGCGGTGAGGAACTTGTCAGTTATTGTTTTTTTCCTTCGTAACTGACTTGAAAAAGTCAGTCACGAATGAAAATACCTTTGTGTTTTTTTAGCTATTTTTTTCTGCTGGTTTTTGTACAAATAAAATGGCCAAATATCAGGTGTGTTTTACCTACTGTAATTTAATGTATATAACTTTTAAACCGCTAAACTGATTTTCGCTAAACTTAACAAAACCTTATCCGCTAGAACTGGAAAGGAGCACACCAAATTTCTCGGCCCTAGATGCCAAGGTCACAGAGATAGCAGCCATTAGAAATGCATGTTTTCACATAAACACTAACTCAACCCTAACATACAGCTGGTACCGCGCCTGTATATTATACAGAGGTGCCATAGTGCCACTATTATTAGGGTTTAATAGGCACTTCTGTGATGAACCACAATTTTTGTAGCATAATTCCACGGCCAGCCCTGGATGGAATAACATGAAATTTTGCAAGCTCATTCTCAGGAACAGTATCTCTGGTTCCTGTAAGTGAGGTAGCGATCGCATCAAGGACTAAGAAAATCTAGAAGGATGAAAACGTGAACAGATATCTTCCAGATGCAGACTTTTTTTGCTCACTGTTAGCTTAAAAACAGCTGTGCATTCAACCCCAACATTTTCAGATTAGCTAGAGTTTGGTCCAAAGATGATTCTTTAATAAGTGACTTAACGGAAAATGTAGATTTTTTTTCCGTAAAGATGTTTATTGTATTTTCTCAGGTTTTACAACGGTGAAAACATATTCTCCTTGAAGCAAGTAGCAACGAGGTCAAAATTACAAAGAACAGCAGACACATGCCAAGTCCGCAAATTACCTGTTAAAAAAATGACAACAATATTTGATTATAAGGCATGTGAAAGAGTTCCTAAGTTGCAATTAATGTGCTGTAACAACATCAGAAAAGGACAACACAACAACGAAGGGCGTACTGTAATCCCCATTTCATTAACGTTGTAAACATCATTAGTATTCTATCATAGGGAGCATGGAGAAAGGGATGGTGAAGCAAAGCATACAAGGGTACCAGTCAATATGACGACCTTAAGTAGGGTGATGAATCATGTCTGAAAGGGATTACTGGTTGTGAAAACATACATCATCCCTAGCATAGCTCTCTTTTTCAATGGAGTAGATTGTTATCTTGTGACTTTATAACAAGTAGGTAGACCAACTGGTGCAGACAGCCATTAGTTGAGTAATTATGTTTGCACCCATTCAGAGGGGGAATGTGTAACATACTGCACCTTCAGAAGTGTTAACAAAAATGGGTACAGGTAGAAGTTACATTTCTTCAGAAGATGGCGGGAGGATGCTGGCCCATTGGTGCTGAGGTTTGATGCGCTGGATGCCACACCTCTCGCTTAGCAGGCAGCCCAGGTTTGGGAACGACCTTGGGTCATCGAGGTGCCAGTGCGGGGGGAATGTAGCTGGATCAAGCATGCTGATGGGCAGCTCTCCTCTCCCGGGGGTGGTAAGGGTGGGATTGGGCCCCCCTGTAGTTCTGCTCCCACCGAGAGGAGGTCCAGTGGGGAGCGTAGGCGGAGAGGAGGCGGCAAACAGTTACGGGAGGTGGAAGGGGCTGAGCTGGTGCCACGGGGTGCGTAGCGTGCCTCCAAACACTCGAACGGCTGTGTGCCAGGGCCTCGAGGGGGGGGTCAGGGGACAAAACTTTTAAAAATACCTATGTGTCTCCATCACCAGTTGGTGGGAGGAGGCGATAGGGACCCAACAGCCATATGGAAAAAAGGAAGGAGATGGTGGGGGGGGGACATTCCTGAAGGAGGTATGGGTATGTATGCTAATAAGCATGTGGGGAGGGGACAAAGCAGGGTAAGAGTACAGCAGCAATGAAGATAGAGCCAGATGTTGTGGGGGGGGGTTCTAGTTTGACCACATGCAGAGTGAACCCACATGGGCTGGCAGTGCGACAGTACTAGGCTGCAGTCTACAACCAAATGGCCGTGAAGACTCAGTCAGGTTACTGTCTGATTAGTGCATCATTGGAGGATAGCCCATCACTTATTGGGGTGATTCAGAGGAGGTTTCCCCTGGCGGGTACTAAGGCAGAGTGACCAAATGTCGTGGTACGTCTTAAGTTTACCTACTGCAGCATGTGCTGTCTTCTTATATCAAGCTGTGAGAGATAATAGAGTATGCATTCTTGAAATGAGGGAGAAGCAGGGTCCCTCCAATGGTGGAGAAGCATCCACGTGGCTGTAGCCCATCTGCAGTTAACCCAAAGCAGCTGTGAGTTTGTCAAAATAAGGAGTGTGATGGAAGCCCCAGAAGTGCTAGTTGTACACCTCTGAACCCTGGGATTGGGGCAACTTTGGCACATGCTGCCCAGACCTCCAACCAATAGGACTCCAGGACTGGGCATGACCACATAATGTGGTTGATGGTGACCTGGGGAAAGGAACATCTCAAGCAATCGCTACAATTCAATAGCTGTGCCCTGTACAGCCAATGTGGCATCCTGTATGCCTGATGGAGACGTTTGAACTGAAGTGTCTTGACCTGTAATTCCCGGTTCGCCCTATAGACATTTGTCCAGACTTGCTCCCACCTCGGAGAGGGGACAGTAATGTCCAACTCCATCTCCCACTTATCCCTTAGGTCACTTGTCGGGGGGTGGGGTGGCAATAGCTGGAAGTACATCACTTTGAACCTGGCCGCTAGATACTGTGCAGAAGTTAAGGAAAGGATCAACTTTTCCAGGGGCTCCAGCTGGGGGAGGGTGTGAAAGGAGGATACAGTGTTTTAATATGTCTCTCAGTTCCAGGTACCACCAGAAGTGGGTACGGTGGAGCTGAAAAAGCTCCAGAAGCTCTCCGAAGGAGTGCAGGACTCTTGTATCTGGGTGGTAAACAACACCCAGGTTTTTAGTCCCTCAGACTTCCCAGGATTCCCAGTAAATTGGCTTCCCATCTACTGCCATTTGAAGGCTATGCCATAAGGGCCTGCTACTTGATGTTTTTGAGCTCCAGCCCAGTTGCTTGCAGTGTTTGTCCTAAACAAATTTTGTGTATCTAGCATATGGAGAAATGTTTGTTCTGAGGGGCCAGTCTGGGAGTATTAGGGCGGGTGGAGATGGAAGCTCCCCCCCCCCGAGGTAGCTCTAAGGGGTTCCAGCCTGGTGTGGGATATGCTGTCTTGGTGGCATAACTGGCACTGGCGTATTGTAAAACCACACACTCATGGAACAGACGGAGGTCCAGGAGTTCAAACACCCCCCCCCCCCGCTATAGTGTTCCTGTAGGGCTTTTATTTGTATCTTTGGGGGCTTGCCTGACCAAATGAATGAATTAAGCTTAGAATGGAGGTGCGTATGTAACCCCAGGTGGCGCTATCCCAAGGGCTGCTACCCCTGCCTGCTTGGCAAGTAGCAGGTTAGGGGGCCTGAGTTCTGAAACGGGTACCTCCACCCAGAGGTCAGGGTTGGTAGTGGCCAAGCTAACCTGGGCACAGCCCTCTGGGACACTGTAACCCCCCCCCTCTTTCCTTACTAGTGGCTTGAACAATACACAATAATCACTTTCACAACACCCCTGATACACCACACAAGTACCCACACTGTTTGCACTTACCACCAGGGCTTTCCTCTGGCCTGGCCCTGGGGACCCCCGTAAAACAAGGTTATACACAGCAAATAAGAGCAGTACAGTACTCTTGCACAAACTGGAATCACAGTCAGAGTAAATGCAAAAAAGAGTTAGATCTGATTTATTTAAGGGACTTGAACAAGGGAAGGGCGTAATCAGGTTAATTTGCTTAAAGGTTCTATCAATCAAACAGTTATGCATGCACTTCAGGGTCCATAAATAGTCACGCACTCTGGGTACCCAGATGGAGACTGGTGGGCTAGCCAGGAATATTGCAGCTGGTTGGGACCCTGAGATGGAAGAAAACAACATGCACAACACACACTATTTGTAATCCGGAGCCAGTGGGCTCAGTTCGTGAAAAGAAAACAACAAGACAATCAGATGACACACTGTCAGATTAGGCTGCTGTTGCAGAGGCTACTCTGAAGATTACTCACGATACCCAAGAGTGGACACAGGCTGGACAAAAATTGAGATTGCAGGTGGTTGATCTGGAGTGCCAGGAGAAGCAGGGCCCACACCATTCACCGAGACGTCATTCCTGTTCAAGCGTGGAGCAGAGGGCTGATCCCCAGGCAGGTCTCTCATCGATGGCTTTCTCTGTGCAGCGGGTAGTCTGGCTGGGCCAGTGTGGCAAGGCCCAGGCCAAATGGAGACAAATTCGGATACAGTCCGTTTTGGGCTGGGTACAGCTTCCAGCAAGCAGAACACAGTTCACACAGTGGGGAACCCAATCACGACCCACTTTCAATACACAGCACATTTAAATGTAAGGAAATTCTACTGTATCAGGCAAACTGCTCTCCGGTCACGATCGCAAAGTCTCTGCACATACCAGTAATTCAAAAGCAGCTGGAAAACCTGACAGGTTGATCACATTCAGCAAAATCTTCGGTCTTCTTCAGGTATGAGCCTGGTAAAAATCAGTGGCTTACTTCGTTCTCACAAACTTGGAATTAGTCCAAAATAATTCTCTTCTCACCCTCTTGAGGGCAGCAGGCAGGCATACAGGCCAAAAACTCAGGCCTTTCCACAGAGACTGTATTGAGCTCTTGCTTCTTCAGCTTCCAAGTTAGATCTGCTTCTAACAGCAGGCAGCTTGGGAATTTCCCCAAGATCCAAAAGGTTCGGTTGGCTGATCCTCCTGTCAGTCACAACAAAGGCTACCTTTTCAGGTGCAAAAAGGCACAAAAAGCCCAAAACTACAATTCCTACAGATTTTGACTCCAGACAGCTCCTGTAGTCCGGCTCCATTTTAGGTCCCACCAGAATTGATTGGTCCAATTCAGCAGTCCAGGACCAAGATAGTGGAGATAAAACAGTCCTTGCAGCAAAGAAGGCAGGTTAGAAAACTACATTATCATTATCGCTCTAAATGATTTTCAGCAAATAGTTACATCTTTCAACAGAGCTCTCTCTCAGATTACTTATGACTGCAATCCAGGCAGCTCTTAAAGAGACAGTACACAGAGGCTATACAGGAACTCTCTGGCAATCACATTTAAACTGCTAAAACACAGGACACCAGCCTGGCAGTAAGCACTTAGGCAAGCTCAAGGAAGACTTTTCAGGAACCCCCATTTGTAGGGGGGTTGCACGTTCTAAAAAAGGCCTCCAGAAGTTGCACCGGCAGGTTAGCCAAGATGTACTTAAGTTTAGGGAAGTGACACCATTCTAAGGGAATTCACCTTGCCCCAGATGGAGAGGATGTGTAAATGCCATCTAGACAATTCATCATCCAGCTTGTCCAACAGGATTTGGACATTTGCCGTCACAGTTTCCATGATGATAGGCCAACTATTCCATCAGGGGGCCAGTGATAGGCGTAATTCTGGAAATGCTGAACTGTGCATGCGTCATTGAGGGGCATGACTTAGGACTTTGAGTCATTCAACTTGTACCTGGAGAAGACTGAGTATTCAGATATTATGAACCAGAGGGCAGTCAGGGAGGTTGGTATATCTGATAGAAGGATAATATAATCTGCAAAGAGTGATATTTTATGAGGGGATCCCCCTACCAAGATGCCTGCAAAGCCTGGGGTTCTGATTTTCTGGACCAGAGGTTTGATTGCTCGGAGAAAGAGAAACAGGAACAGGGGACACCCCCGTCTTGTTCCTCTATGCAACAGGTAGTAAGGAGAATCAAGGGAGTTTGTCATGACTGCTGCTGATGGAAACACATGGAGGAGTCTCACCAGTGAGATGAATTCCAGCGAGAATTCAAATCTGCCCATTGTGTCGAACAGATAGGCCCACTCCAACCAGTTGAACACTTTCCCAACATCTAACAACAGGGTGGCAGTGGGCGAGGGCATGTATCTACAGTAGATTCCCAGAATAGATCCAGAGTTCTATTGCCTGATCCCAACCAGCCAGGCATGAAGCTGACTTGATCAAGGTGTATGAAGGTGGGCGTGACCCGCTCTAGTGACCGGGCTAGTATTTTTGTGAAGGCTTTTGCATCTACATTTATAAGAGAGATGGAATGAAATTGAGAACAGAGGATGCTGTCTCTCTCCCTTTCATTGGAATCAAGGCTATGAGTTCCTGGCAGAATGACAGGGGGAGGGGAGGGTCCCCAACTCCGAGCTTCATAAAACACTTTAGCCATTCTGGGTGACAAGGTCTCCATAAAAACATGACAAAATTCTGTGAGATAGCGTTCTGACCCAGGAGATTTCCCCTGGGACATGAACCTGATAGCGGCCGTTACCTCTTCCGAGCTAATGGGTGTGATCAGCCTGCCCATGCTTTCCTCTGACACCTGTGGCAAAGTAATTTCACTGTAGAATCTCTCGAATCCGATGGGGATTGGGCCACCTCCAACGAGTACAGGTGAAGGTTGAATTCTCTCACGGCTGAATTAATAGCCAATTTGATCGTTAATTTCTCCCACTGGTCAGTGTGAATTCCTGGGATGTACTTATCCACTTCCTGGGCCCTGAGTCTAGTGGATAGGAGTTTCCTCAGCTGCTTCCCAGCCTCTCAGTATTTCTGGTAGAACCTGTACAGTGCCTGCTCTGTTTTATATCACAGGGCATCCTCAGTCTCAGACCTTAGAGCTCCAATCAGGGGGCCAAGGGTGATACTATGGCTTTGGTGGAGTTGGATCGCATGCTCCAACCTTTTAAGGTCCCCTTCCTTACTGCGGTTAAGGATGTCTCTCTCTCTCTGTCTCTCTCCGTATTTTTGATGTGTATGCAGTTAACTTGCCTTGGAGCACTACTTTCATAGCCTCCAACTGTGTGAAGTGAGATAGCTCTAGGGTGTGATTAACAGAATAATATTCCACCAATTCCTTGCAAAGTCACGAGATGACCACGTCCTGCTGCAAGATGCTGGTATTCAGCTTCCATTTGTTCCCGGGTCTGGAACCGGTACTCCAGGCTAGGTAGGGATAGTAGGACAGGTGCATGATTGGAAATAAGGGCGTTCCCCAGTGTGACTCACCACACCTGGGGTAGAATCCTCTGGGACACAAAGATAACATCTTTACAACTGTAGGAATCATGGGCCAAGGAATAAAAAGAAAAGTCTGTATCCCAGGATGCATGGCCCTCCAAAAATCCTGCAGGTCACTCTGCCTAAAGGTCGAGGTTACATGGGCAGTCACCACTATTTCGTTCCTGGGGCAAGGGCTGGTACAGTCAGATTTGAGGATCCAGAGTGAGATTTAGATCTCCCACTATTATTACATGTGTGGTGTGCTCTGGCAATTCTGCTAGGACAGAATCATAGAAAGCTGGATCAAAGGAGTTTGGGGAATAAACACTGCCAAGTATGAGAGGTTCGCCTTGATATGCATCACACACAAGAATGGGTCTGCCTTCCAAGTCCTTAAATTCTCTGTGTATGCTCAGTTGGATGCCCTTTTTGCAAAGAATGGCCACTCTCCACTGAAATGTAAGCATTATGAACAAACTCTAGCCAGAGCCAATACGACTGTGGAGAGCTGCCAAATGACCAAAGTTATACATGTATGTAGAAAATTTTAAACGCCCAGGTGTAACTCGGCCATTTTTTGGAGTTATTTCACCAAATTTTCAACATGGCCTTTTTGGGACCCCACCTCATGATGAGTGCCGCTGTCATTTCGTTCAGAGCAACTGTGCAATTCAGTACCACAGGTACGAAAACACATTTCCAGCAGGATGTGAAAAATGACAGCTGCACTGGTATTAAGAGATGTGCAAAAATGGCAATGTTGAAAATCTGGAGTGAAAATATTAAAATTTGGCAAAGTCAGGAGCGTACATAGAAACTGCACAATGCATACTCGTAACACAGTCATTTTTTGGAATTTTTTCACTAGATTTACAACATGGGCTTTTTGGGACCCTACCTCATGAACAGTGCCACTGTTGGTTCATTAATCGGTCCCAAAAGGTGATTCCGTGCAGCAACCACAAAATCACCTTTTGGGACTGAGTAATGAAATGACAGTGATAGTGTTCATGAGTTGGGGTCCCAAGAACCCCATGTTGAAAATTTGGGGCCAAAATTCCTAAAATGGCTGATATATCAACATAAGTTGAAACCCCATTGACTGCCATTATACCACGCCACCTTTGATTCTTCAGTTTGCAGTTCGGCTTTGAAGAGTGCAGAAGTGTCCCAGTCCAGAAAAGATATCAGCGCCAACCTCCAGAGGTAAATATGGGGTAAGGGGGGGTAAGGAGTGGGTGCTCAGTGGGAGGGTGGGGATGGGGGAGGGACTGGGGCAACGACGATGGACCGTTTTCTTTTTTACAGGTAAAAAAAAACCAAAGACATCGGGAATGGTTTTCTTTATTTACAGGAAGAAAAAAAAAAAAAGGTATAAATCTGGGCACACTGGGGTGGGCTTCCAGTGTGCCACATGAGTTGGGGGGTACATGATGCCAACACGGGAATTGGGCACTCGATGTTGGCACAGGGGAAAAAAGGAAATAATCATAAATTTGAGCACACTGGGGTGGGCTTCCAGTGTGCCACATGAGTTGGGGGGGGGTACATGATGCCATCACGGGGACTGGGCACCCCAATGTCGGCGTGGAGATGGGGAATGGATGAAGTGGGGAGGGCAGCAGCAGTGAGATGGCGCAGGAGGGATTTATTTGCTGCTGGTGCTGGGAGGGAGCAAGGAGGACAGGAGCAGTGGGAGGGTGTGGGAGGAGTGCCATCTGAAAGATGGTGATGGCGATGGCAACGCAACTGCGCATGCACAGCTGCAGTGAATGGCATTGTGCCATTCACAAGATGGCGGTGCCAGTTGAACTGCACATGTGTGCGAGTCATGGATGCATAGTTCTTGCCCTAGAATGTGGAAGTAACAGCTGAAATAGTGCAGTGTTTCAAGTTCTATTGGACTTTTGGAAGGATACTTCCAAAAGTCCAATGGAAGGTGCCACAATTGGCCATTTTGAGGCAAGACATGCCAAAACGGCAGTAGGCTCCACACACAGCCATAAAAAGTATACCCACTCACATACTTCGCAACATGTGTGCATCTCCCTCCAGCATATATGTTTCTTGGAGTGTAGCAATGTTGCACTGCATTTTGTTTCATTTTTGCAGTACTAGTCATCTCTTAAGTCATTTTACTGTATTCTGACTTTAGAATGTTGATGATGGAACTCCAGGCTGCTTTGCTATGAGATTCCTAACGCACTGTGCAGAATTCTAAACACATGTGCACACATGTCAAACAAATCTAAAAATCTGAAAAACTACACGAGCTACTCAAAAAACATACTGCTGCAAATTTGTTCAGGACAAAAATACCTTTACAATGAGGGTAATCACTAAGCTGAAATCATTATATTTTTTAAATTCTGGCCATTTCAGTACCTGTATTTCAGTGTTTATGAATCTAACATTTCATATGGCCATAATTTAAAAAGTACAATGATATCGAGTTAGTGATTACACTCATTGTAAAGATCTTTTTGTTCTGAACAGCTTTGCTGCCCATTGCATCTGTAGGCTGTGTAGTTTCCCACATATTTTACATTTGTTTGGCCCCCTCACATGTCAAGAAATTATTTTTAAATGGCTGGGGAAAGTCATTGTCAGGTTACGGCCAAGGTGTATATCGGCAGACTTGTCCTGCATGTACCCCCTCTTTCCCCCCCAACCCATCAACAATCTCTTCCTTCCACCCCCTCAACAGTAACAACACAACCTCGACATATAAAGTACTAAGCTGTGAACTCCCTATGTATGCAAAAAGTGAATATTCTCTATACTATAATAACTAGATGAAATGGCTGTTGCAATACAGGCCACCACAAGTCAGCGGAAAAGCAAAGTACTCAAAAATGAAGAAAAAAAAAACAACAATACAGAGTGATCCCTACCAGTTGAGGCCAACAAGTCGCCTCCCCAGATGGAAGTGAAGGGAGCTTTTAAGCCTTCACTCACTCAGCACCTTAGGTAGTTATGACAGGAGCAGCCCCTGCCGCCCCCACCATCCACCTTCCTGCCTTGCAAGGCAACAGGGAGAGGAGAGAAACACAAATGGGACTGCCCGCGGGTTACACTCAGCAAACACTAGGCTTGATTGTCAGACTGATCCAGTCACCTGAATATTAACAGACTGTGGTCTTCCCCTGAGTGGTGGAGGGGTTACATGACTATAGTGCATTGGTGCCGGTGAACTAGAGATTATTAGGCACCACTTCCCAGCCCATATTTAGGTATTCTAGGTATATGCTTTGCTTTGGAGAGAGGGGGGGAGGGGTGGTCCTGTACCAAAACTTCCCAGGGGTCTCAATAAGGGAGGCATCCAACCTTTTAGACTTGCGAGCTCCAAGACAGGATGAGTCCCAAGCAGAACTCCCTCCCACTTCTGTCCCATACTGGGAACTGTTGCCAGCAGGTGTGAGAGGAGCCCGCACTTCCAGAGTACAGATGGAAGCTCTGAGATAGGACATCATTTTTACTGACTGCTTTGGCGCCAAAGTATTTAAGTAGCCCCAATCACAGGGACTCCGAGCTGGCAAGCGCTGTCAGTTCCCTTTAAAACCTTGGCCCTCCCATACCTGTAAAAGGGACCCATTACACAAATCAACCAGATGTGGAGATGTGGGGGTCAGAGGTCAGAGGGTGAAACTTACTTAAACCTGTCACGCTACAGAGGATGCACACATAGAAATAAAATAAGTAACAGTTCAGCCAGTGCAAACATAATTAATTTAAACAGCCAGGTGCTACTAATATCAGTCCTTCTACCTCCAGTGACAGCTGCAATAGGCAGTAGCATCTTCAGACTGCTGGCATGGTGGCAGTGAGGATCACCAGCGGCTGCAGGCTATCAGAACAACAGGAAGAGATTAGGTTCCACCTAGAGAGATCCATCAGTCCTCATATGCCACATTGACAGTGAACAGTTCTGTGGGGACTGTTAGGAAACCACAGTTCATGGGGAACCCCTGTCCAGTTCATAAGTTAACTGCTCAGTGTCAGCCTGCAGGATTAAAGGGAGGCATCAGCAGTACTCATAGTTCCTGTGGGTCCGCCGTCGAGGGTCCAGGGCGCATGGTATGACTGTGTGTGACTGATCAGTCTTCCATGGCTAGGCTAGAACAGGGAGAATGGCCCGGTCCCAGGTTTTCTTGAAGACAGGCATCTGTTTCAGCCAGAGTTTGAAACTGCAAGCTCCTTCCATTAAAAGTAATAGCAAGAGTGGCAGGGTAGAGAAGGGACTAGGATATGCCCCTATTCCGCAGTCCTTGTTTTATCTTGTTGAGTGTCTGTCCCTTTTCAAAGACACCGCCAGGGGTAATCTGGGTAAAAATATATAGGGCTACCACCCACAGAAATCTTCAATTCCTGAGCATGGTGTAGGACCAGTTCTTTATCCTGGTACCACAGTAGCTTGAAAATGAGGGGTTGGGGCCATTGGCTCTTCTTCTCAACATGTGCTTGGCAGATCTGGTGGGCCCTATCGATTTGAAAATCAAACTCCTCTGGGGTCAGTTGCAGCCAGATGGGCAGATTATCCCAAAGGTATTAGGATCATGGCCCTCCGCTCCTTCCAGCAGTCCTGTGATACAGAGATTATTTCTCCGGCTGCATCCCTCAAGATCTTTCAGTTTTGCAGTGAGCCAGGAGATCTGGTATTAAGCAGCCTGCAAGTGCTGACCCAAGGTGCCCATCCATGAGGTGAGACACTTTCGATTCCACCACTGCAGCACGGCTGGTGAAGGATGCATTCTGGTCTGAGTCTCTGCTACCATCCAACGTACAGTTTTGACTGAGGCTGCCAGCACGGCTGGTGAGGGATGCATTCTGGTCTGAGTCTCTGCTACCATCCGATGTACAGTTTTGACTGAGGCTGCCAGCACGGCTGGTGAGGGATGCATTCTGGTCTGAGTCTCTGCTACCATCCGACGTACAGTTTTGACTGAGGCTGCCAGCACGGCTGGTGAGGGATGCATTCTGGTCTGAGTCTCTGCTACCATCCGACGTACAGTTTTGACTGAGGCTGCCAGCGCGGCTGGCAAGGGATGCATTCTGGTCTGAGTCTCTGCTACCATCCGACGTACAGTTTGACTGAGGCTGCCAGCGCGGTTGGCGAGGGATGCATTCTGGTCTAAGTCTGCTACCATCCGACGTACAGTTTTGACTGAGGCTGCCAGCGCGGCTGGCAAGGGATGCATTCTGGTCTAAGTCTGCTACCATCTGACGTACAGTTTTGACTGAGGCTGCCAGCACGGCTGGTGAGGGATGCATTCTGGTTTGAGTCTCTGCTACCATCCGACGTACAGTTTTGACTGAGGCTGCCAGCATGGCTGGTGAGGGATGCATTCTGGTCTGAGTCTGCTACCATCCGACGTACAGTTTTGACTGTGGCTGCCAGCACGGCTGGTGAGGGATGCATTCTGGTCTGAGTCTGCTACCATCCGACGTACAGTTTTGACTGTGGCTGCCAGCACGGCTGGCGAGGGATGCATTCTGGTCTGAGTCTGCTACCATCCGATGTACAGTTTTGACTGTGGCTGCCAGCACGGCTGGCGAGGGATGCATTCTGGTCTGAGTCTCTGCTACCATCCGATGTACAGTTTTGACTGTGGCTGCCAGCACGGCTGGTGAGGGATGCATTCTGGTCTGAGTCTCTGCTACCATCCGACGTACAGTTTTGACTGAGGCTGCCAGCGCGGCTGGCGAGGGATGCATTCTGGTCTGAGTCTCTGCTACCATCCGATGTACAGTTTTGACTGAGGCTGCCAGCGCGGCTGGCGAGGGATGCATTCTGGTCTGAGCCTCTGCTACCATCCGACGTACAGTTTTGACTGAGGCTGCCAGCGCGGCTGGCGAGGGATGCATTCTGGTCTGAGTCTCTGCTACCATCCGACGTACAGTTTTGACTGAGGCTGCCAGCACGGCTGGCGAGGGATGCATTCTGGTCTGAGTCTGCTACCATCCGATGTACAGTTTTGACTGAGGCTGCCAGCACGGCTGGTGAGGGATGCATTCTGGTCTGAGTCTGCTACCATCCGACGTACAGTTTTGACTGTGGCTGCCAGCGCGGCTGGCGAGGTATGCATTCTGGTCTGAGTCTCTGCTACCATCCGACGTACAGTTTTGACTGAGGCTGCCAGCACGGCTGGCGAGAGATGCATTCTGGTCTGAGTCTGCTACTATCCAACGTACAGTTTTGACTGAGGCTGCCAGCGCGGCTGGCGAGGGGTGCATTCTGGTCTGAGTCTGCTACCATCCGACATACAGTTTTGACTGAGGCTGCCAACACGGCTAGTGAGGGATGCATTCTGTTCTGAGTCTGCTACCATCCGACGTACACTTTTGACTGAGGCTGCCAGCGCGGCTGGTGAGGGATGCATTGTGGTCTGAGTCTCTGCGACCATCCGACGTACATTTTTGACTGAGGCTGCCAGCACGCCTAGTGAGGGATGTATTCTGGTCTGAGTCTCTGCTACCATCCGACGTACAGTTTTGACTGAGGCTACCAGAGCGGCTGGCGAGGGATGCATTCTGGTCTGAGTCTGCTACCATCTGATGTACAGTTTTGACTGAGGCTGCCAGCGCAGCTGGCGAGGGATGCATTCTGGTCTGAGTCTCTGCTACTATCCGACGTACAGTTTTGACTAAGGCTGCCAGCTCAGCTGGCGAGGGATGCATTCTGGTCTGAGTCTGCTACCATCCGACGTACAGTTTTGACTGAGGCTGCCAGTGCGGCTGGTGAGGGATGCATTCTGGTCTGAGAATCTGCTACCATCCAACATACAGTTTTGACTGAGGCTGCCAGCACAGCTGGTGAGGGATGCATTCTGGTCTGAGTCTCTGCTACCATCCGACATACAGTTTTGACTGAGGCTGCCAGTGCGGCTGGCGAGGAATGCATTCTGGTCTGAGTCTCTGCTACCATCCGACGTACAGTTTTGACTGAGGCTGCCAGCGCGGCTGGTGAGGGATGCATTCTGGTCTGAGTCTCTGCTACCATCCGACGTACAGTTTTGACTGAGGCTGCCAGTGTGGCTGGCGAGGGATGCATTCTGGTCGGAGTCTCTGCTACCATCCGACGTACAATTTTGACCGTGGCTGCCAGCGCGGCTGGCGAGGGATGCATTCTGGTCGGAGTCTCTGCTACCATCCGACGTACAGTTTTGACTGAGGCTGCCAGCGCGGCTGGCGAGGGATGCATTCTGGTCTGAGTCTCTGCTACCATCCAACGTACAGTTTTGACTGAGGCTGCCAGCACGGCTAGCGAGGGATGCATTCTGGTCTGAGTCTCTGCTACCATCCGACGTACAGTTTTGACTGATGCTGCCAGCACGGCTGGCGAGGGATGCATTCTGGTCTGAGTCTGCTACCATCCGACGTACAGTTTTGACTGAGGCTGCCAGCACGGCTGGCAAGAGATGCATTCTGGTCTGAGTCTGCTACCATCCGACGTACAGTTTTGACTGAGGCTGCCAGCACGGCTGGTGAGGGATGCATTCTGGTCTGAGAATCTGCTACCATCCAACATACAGTTTTGACTGAGGCTGCCAGCACAGCTGGTGAGGGATGCATTCTGGTCTGAGTCTCTGCTACCATCCGACATACAGTTTTGACTGAGGCTGCCAGCGCGGCTGGCGAGGAATGCATTCTGGTCTGAGTCTCTGCTACCATCCGACGTACAGTTTTGACTGAGGCTGCCAGCGCGGCTGGTGAGGGATGCATTCTGGTCGGAGTCTCTGCTACCGTCCGACGTACAGTTTTGACTGAGGCTGCCAGTGTGGCTGGCGAGGGATGCATTCTGGTCGAGTTCTGCTACCATCCGACGCATAGTTTTGACTGGGTGCCAGCGCGGCTGGCGAGGGATGCATTCTGGTCGGAGTCTCTGCTACCATCCGACGTACAGTTTTGATGAGGCTGCCAGCGCGGCTGGCGAGGATGCATTCTGGTCTGAGTCTCTGCTACCATCCAACGTACAGTTTTGACTGAGGCTGCCAGCACGGCTAGCGAGGGATGCATTCTGGTCTGAGTCTCTGCTACCATCCGACGTACAGTTTTGACTGATGCTGCCAGCACAGCTGGCGAGGGATGCATTCTGGTCTGAGTCTGCTACCATCCGACGTACAGTTCTGACTGAGGCTGCCAGCACGGCTGGCAAGAGATGCATTCTGGTCTGAGTCTGCTACCATCCGACGTACAGTTTTGACTGAGGCTGCCAGCACGGCTGGTGAGGGATGCATTCTGGTCTGAGTCTCTGCTACCATCCGACGTACAGTTTTGACTGAGGCTGCCAGCGCGGCTGGTGAGGGATGCATTCTGGTCTGAGAATCTGCTACCATCCGACGTACAGTTTTGACTGAGGCTGCCAGCGCGGCTGGTGAGGGATGCATTCTGGTCTGAGAATCTGCTACCATCCGACGTACAGTTTTGACTGAGGCTGCCAGTGCGGCTGGTGAGGGATGCATTCTGGTCTGAGTCTCTGCTACCATCCGACATACAGTTTTGACTGAGGCTGCCAGCGCGGCTGGCGAGGGATGCATTCTGGTCTGAGTCTCTGCTACCATCCGGACGACAGTTTTGACTGAGGCTGCCAGCGCGGCTGGTGAGGGATGCATTCTGGTCTGAGTCTCTGCTACCATCCGACGACAGTTTTACTGAGGCTGCCAGCACGGCTGGCGAGGAATGCATTCTGGTCTGAGTCTGCTACCATCCGACGTACAGTTTTGACTGAGGCTGCCAGCGCGGCTGGCGAGGGATGCATTCTGGTCTGAGTCTCTGCTACCATCCGACGTACAGTTTTGACTGTGGCTGCCAGCACGGCTGGCGAGGGATGCATTCTGGTCGGAGTCTCTGCTACCATCCGGACGCATGTTTGACTGAGGCTGCCACGGCTGGCGAGGGATGCATTCTGGTCTGAATCTCTGCTACCATCCAATGTACAGTTTTGACTGAGGCTGCCAGCACGGCTAGCGAGGGATGCATTCTGGTCTGAGTCTCTGCTACCATCCGACGTACAGTTTTGACTGATGCTGCCAGCACGGCTGGCGAGGATGCATTCTGGTCTGAGTCTGCTACCATCCGACGTACAGTTTGATTGAGGCTGCCAGCACGGCTGGCAAGAGATGCATTCTGGTCTGAGTCTGCTACCATCCGACGACAGTTTTGATTGAGGCTGCCAGCACGGCTGGTGAGGGATGCATTCTGGTCTGAGTCTCTGCTACCATCCGACGACAGTTTTGATTGAGGCTGCCAGCGGCTGGTGAGGGATGCATTCTGGTCTGAGAATCTGCTACCAACCGACGACAGTTTTGACTGAGGCTGCCAGCGCTGGCTGGTGAGGGATGCATTCTGGTCTGAGAATCTGCTACCATCCGGACGCATAGTTTTGACTGAGGCTGCCAGCGCTGGTGAGGGATGCATTCTGGTCTGAGTCTCTGCTACCATCCGACTATGGTTTTGACTGAGGCTGCCAGCGGCTGGCGAGGGATGCATTCTGGTCTGAGTCTCTGCTACCATCCGACGACAGTTTTACTGAGGCTGCCAGCGCGGCTGGTGAGGGATGCATTCTGGTCTGAGTCTCTGCTACCATCCGACGTACAGTTTTGACTGAGGCTGCCAGCGCGGCTGGCGAGGGATGCATTCTGGTCTGAGTCTCTGCTACCATCCGACGTACAGTTTTGACTGTGGCTGCCAGCACGGCTGGTGAGGGATGCATTCTGGTCTGAGTCTCTGCTACCATCCGATGTACAGTTTTGACTGAGGCTGCCAGCGCGGCTGGCGAGGGATGCATTCTGGTCTGAGTCTCTGCTACCATCCGACGTACAGTTTTAACTGAGGCTGCCAGCACGGCTGGCGAGGAATGCATTCTGGTCTGAGTCTCTGCTACCATCCGACGTACAGTTTTGACTGAGGCTGCCAGCGCGGCTGGCGAGGGATGCATTCTGGTCTGAGTCTCTGCTACCATCCGACGTACAGTTTTGACTGTGGCTGCCAGCACGGCTGGTGAGGGATGCATTCTGGTCTGAGTCTCTGCTACCATCCGACGTACAGTTTTGACTGAGGCTGCCAGCGTGGCTGGCGAGGGATGCATTCTGGTCTGAGTCTCTGCTACCATCCGACGTACAGTTTTGACTGAGGCTGCCAGTGCGGCTGGTGAGGGATGCATTCTGGTCTGAGTCTGCTACCGTCCGACGTACAGTTTTGACTGAGGCTGCCAGCACGGCTGGCGGAGGATGCATTCTGGTCTGAGTCTCTGCTACCATCCGACGTACAGTTTTGACTGAGGCTGCCAGCGCGGCTGGCGAGGGATGCATTCTGGTCTGAGTCTCTGCTACCATCCGACGTACAGTTTTGACTGAGGCTGCCAGCGCGGCTCGCGAGGGATGCATTCTGGTCTGAGTCTCTGCTACCATCTAACATACAGTTTTGACTGTGGCTGCCAGCGCAGCTGGCGAGGGATGCATTCTGGTCTGAGTCTCTGCTACCATCCAACATACAGTTTTGACTGTGGCTGCCAGCGTGGCTGGCGAGGGCTGCATTCTGGTCTGAGTCTCTGCTACCATCCGACGTACAGTTTTGACTGAGGCTGCCAGCACGGCTGGCGAGGGATTCATTCTGGTCTGAGTCTCTGCTACCATCCGACGTACAGTTTTGACTGAGGCTGCCAGCACAGCTGGTGAGGGATGCATTCTGGTCTGAGTCTGCTACCATCCGACGTACAGTTTTGACTGAGGCTGCCAGCACGGCTGGTGAGGGATGCATTCTGGTCTGAGTCTGCTACCATCCGACGTACAGTTTTGACTGAGGCTGCCAGCACGGCTGGTGAGGGATGCATTCTGGTCTGAGTCTCTGCTACCATCCGACGTACAGTTTTGACTGAGGCTGCAATTTGTTCTGTCAGCCTGGCTGGATGGACCAGGTAGGGCAGGATGGCAGCGGGACTGCGAATATGGGGCCATCTTCGAGTCTGGGAGGTGGCTGGTAGGTGGAGAAGTTTCTATGCCTTTTTTCCCTCGTTGATTTCGCTATTGTGTTGACAATCTCTGCCCAGGTTGTTGGCATGCTCCTCGAACACCCTACATACGAATGTTCCAGGGCGGTCCTTACCAATTAATCAATAGATGAAGGTGGATTAAGCAGAGATGGCATGGCGCTGACAGATTAAGTGGTCATGTCTCGTGAGGGCTCACATGCCCTATTAACACTGCAGATTTTTAATTATCAATAAAGTTCCATTTTTTTGTGCATGAGCAGTTTTTTTTTTTTCCATCAGTACTTTTCACTCCTATGCCCTTGGCCAGCCCTCTTACAACCGGACTTACCAGCACCATAAAATGTCCGTTCTGGGACTTACCCTTTCATTTCCACAGCTGGGTGTTCTCGGTCGTCAGTGTGGGGCTGGAGGTCCAGATGTCATCCTGTGGCCAGAGTTTTTAATTTTTCCTCCTGATTTTTGGTTGCCCCTGCAGCCGTCCACATGCAGTGCAGTAGTAGTAGTAACATTTATTCATGATTTACAAAATACCATGAACATGGTCAACCCCAGTTGAGCAAGAAGCTAATTTTCAATGGGTACCATTAACACATAATAAATATCAGCATTTACAAACTTATGTCAATAAAAACAATAGTATTATAATACATGTCTCAGTTACAATAATGTTCAATGGGTGTAGTGGCGTAACAGAGGAGCTCTGCGGAGGCCTGCGTTGCCTGACTGAGAGCCTGTGTGCTACTGCCTGGACACCTCCAGGTGGCAGGCAAGCAGCAGGTCACACAACCCTCCCCCACTCCAAGGGAGAAGAGCTGTCCTGTGGGCCACTCAATCCTCCCACCCCGGCCAGCCCCCAAACTACCTGACTCTGTTCCCGAACACGGGTCGCCGGTGTGGCAGGAGGTAAGGCATCAATGCCTCAGCCCTACATGCCAATGGGCCAGCTATGAGCAGTTCATTTTTTCACGAATTTCTCATAAGGTGTTGTAACAACTCCATTCCCTATGGTGTCTAAATGAATAGCTAATTTGTAAGCTAATTTACATCCTCACTTGTTTGTTAAGTTTTGATCATTTGATTGTTCTGTACTCAGTTTTTGAACTTTCTGTTCACTATCACTGTAACCACACTATAAAAGTTGCTGTAATTTGTTTTTTGTTGTTCTCCCCTTCCCTCTCTCTTTGGGTTGCACCTAGAAATGAGCCTTTCCTGGATGCTGAATTTTCAAATAAATAAGTAAATAATGGTAAAGGGCAGGGTTATTACCATAGTGTTCATTGGAGGGATGTGGCATATTGGCGTCACCCCCTGGTGACTAAGTTTAGGGAGGGGGGATTTGAGATCCCAGGCTAGCAATGGTGGGATTCTGGAGGAAAAGGAGATGGAGTGGAGCAAGGTGCAGGGCCCCTCTTTTTGGCTAGGGGCGTCCTGTCTCCCAGATGCTTCTTGCAGGGTGCCCTGGGCACCAGTGGGGAGTCGGCTCAGTAACTCTATATGGGCACAGGTTGAGTGTGGTTCTGCAGGCACTGCTCCGCAGCCACAGAGTTCAGGGTGCCAGAGGATACTAAGTGGGTGGGCACATGAGGGACTTACCAGTGACTGTCACAGGATTTGAGCCAGGGCATTGATTCCCATTGCAGGCACCTGCTTAGGGATGATGAGCGCACTGTCACCCTGTGTCACCAAGTGGCATGAGATCAGACACCTCGCTTGCGAGTGGGGTCTCACCTTTCAGAATCATTAGACCTTGGTCCTCAGGATGTGCCCTTCCTCAAGAGCTGATGGGAGTAGAACCTGGTGGGCCTGTGTATGAAGGGAAAGCTAGGGATTTAACCAGGAGGGAGAGGAAGTTCCGGGTGGGTACTTATTCAAGGAGTGCTTCCTGATGGCGTTTGGGCTTGAGGCAGACTTTTCTAAGAGGGTATTTTGGGACTTAAGTATGGGGGCAAGATGGTAAGAGCTTCTGAGAAATCAAATGACTGGGTTGAGAGGAAGTGTGTGGAGATCCATAGCTACAGGCTGGTAAAATAGGAGGTCTCTGAGAAAGTATAATATATTATGTACTCACCAGTAGCGGTCTGGTCCTGGAGGTTCCTGGGAGAGATAGGTGGGGCCACACAACCATGGCTGATGTGGTCCTGATATTTTAGGGGCATCAAGAGTTTAGAACCTTTCTCAGTGGGCCCAGAAGCAAATTACTGCCACCCTTAGTTGGTGCATCTTGCCGGCGTCCTATTGATCTTTGTTGAGGGCCTGGAGAGATGGGGCCTCAGAGACTGTTTATATACCTGGTATTATGAACGGGAAAGGCAGGGAAGCTCACACATTAATTTAGGCTTCCATGCATTTACCAGGGGTTGCAAAAGTAACAATTGTTTAAGCAGAATTCCACACAGTGGAATAAAGGTCAGCATGGAAGATAACTGGCAGATGAAATTCAATGGTACGTATCAAAATGCATATTTATTTAAACTATTATTTCTTTAGTTTAAAAGTGCACAGTAGTCAGTGCAGAAAAACATGGGATAGCAGCTCACCACAGGCCCAGACAGGATAGACTATGGCTTCAGGCTGCAGGAAAAGAGCTTCACGTTAGTATCAGGCTTCAGCAACAGTATTGTCAAACATCTGCAAAACAGCAAATTAACAACACAGCTAGCTCAGTACTGATAACCATACCAAAAACAACAAACTCGTGGGTGCCCCCACACATCTGAGCATACCGTCCTTTGTCTCAGTGGTTTCCCTGCTGGCAGGGAAGCTGCGGGAACAGGGACGAGGGTGTTGGACTTCGGGTGAGCTGACTTTAGGAGGATGGGAGAAATAGTGTCCAGGCACCTAGCCGCAATCCATCCGCATTTGGGTACTGGCCTGAAATGGGAAGTCATCAGTCTAGGACTTGCAGAGGCCACTAGATCCTGTACCAAGATACAAAGGAAAAGATTAGGCCAAGAAACCTAGTTGGTTAAGCGGGAGGTGTTGGAAAAGGTGAGGGCAAAAGGGCAGCCTTCTGGAGATTCAAGAGATCCGCGGGGGGGGGGAGGGTAAAGAGGAGTACCTAAAGAAATCTAGAGAGGTGACCAGAGCAGTCAGGGCAGCCAAGGCTTCCAGAGAGCTTAGGCTGGCATCGGGCATCAAGGATGGGGAAAAGGATTTCTTCAGGTACATAAGAGAGAGAGAGAAGGATCTGCAAAGATCAGATAGTAAGG
Organism: Neoceratodus forsteri; assembly: GCA_016271365.2. Classification (NCBI taxonomy): domain Eukaryota; kingdom Metazoa; phylum Chordata; order Ceratodontiformes; family Ceratodontidae; genus Neoceratodus; species Neoceratodus forsteri. The sequence continues at coordinate 67,239,162 of CM028131.1, read as the reverse complement.
ATCAGGAAGGATGGGGGTGGGCAGGGAAAGGGGCATAGCAGGCAGAAGCGCTTAATGAATACTTCTGTATTAACTAAGGAAAAGGATGGGTCAATGCCTCAGGGGATAGGGAGGGAAGGCACAGAGGGGGTTGGGGTGACGGATGGGGAAATCACAGCGGCCAGGGTACTTTGAAGGTTTAAGGGCACTGAGGGTGGATAAGGTGCCAGGACCAGATGGCATACACTCCCCCAGGTACTGAAGGAATTGGCAGAGGTCCTGGCTGAGCCATTGGCAGACTTATTCAATACCTCTCTGGAAACAGGATGCGTGCCCCAGAACTGGAGGATGGCTCACATGGTGCCCCTCCACAAAAGCGGACCCAGTGATGAACCGGGCAACTATAGACCAGTAAGCCTGACATCCATTATGGGAAAGTTAATGGAGACAGTCCTTAAAGAGAGATTAGTTGCCTTTCTAGAAGGTAATGATCTCCAGGAGAGGAAGCAACATGGGTTTGTCTCTGGCAGATCCTGCCAGACCAACCTGGTTAACTATTGTGACTGGGTGACTAGAGAACTGGACAAGTCCATGCAGTGGATGTCCTGCATCTGGATTTCAGCAAGGCATTCAATTCGGTGCCACATGGGAGGCTGGTTAGTAAATTGGGATACCACGGAGCAGGGACAAAGATGGTGAATTGGATCAAGAACTGGCTACAAGAGAGGCAACAGAGGGTAGTGGTGGGAGGAAAAATCTCAGCTCCAAGGCTCAGTACTAGGTCCAGTGTTGTTTGCCATTTTCATAGCTGACAACTCGCATGGCATTAAGAACAAGATTAGTCTTTTTGCGAATGACACCAAGATCGGTGCAGTGGTGGAGGATGCAGTAGGGTGGCAGGGGCTGCAGGATGATCTGACAAAACTTGAGGACTGGTCAGACACATGGGTTCAATGCTAGGAAGTGCAGAGTCATGCACTTGGGGGCAAGGAACCCAAGGAGGTGTTATCAGTTGGGAGGGGTGCAGATAGCTGCTACAGAGGAGGAGAAGGATCTTGGGGTGATAACGGGGCAAATGAACCACTCTGCACAGTGCAGGAAGGCAGCAGCTAAAGCCAACAAAATGCTGGTGTGTATTGCTAGAGGAATCACCTCCAGGGGGAGAGAGGTTATCCTGCCTCTGTACAGATCGTTGGAGAGGCCGCACCTGGAGTACTGCATGCAGTATTGATGCTCATACTTGAATAAAGATGTTAGATTACTGGAAGGGCAGAGCAACAAGAATGATCATGGGATTGGAAGACAAACCCTATGAGGGGAGGCTGAGGGAGCTTAACATGTACTCCCTGGAGGAGAGGAGGGGTAGGGGAGAAATGATTGAGACCTTTAAATAGAAGGGTATAAACAAGACTGGTACAGAGGGGATTTTTAAGTTGAGGGGGGGAGGGACATGAGGGGGCATGGTCTGAGATTGGAGGGAGGAAGATTCAGTAGAGAAATGAGAAGGCACTTTTTCATGGAAAGGGTGGTATCTATGTGGAATGCACTGCCCAAAGAGGTGGCGTCCTGTAAGTCGGTGGGCAGTTTTAAAAGGGATGGGACAAAGCGAGGAGGAGGGTCACCATGATGGGGGGGGAGGGAGGGGCAGCTGCAGTGTAAGGGATTGCTAGCTGCATACTCAAGCAGACTTGATAGATCATATGGCCTGTATCTGCTGGCAGTTTCATATGTTCGTGTGTTAGTATGTACTGGCTTACATTTTAACGTCAATCTGACATCAGCATCAGAGCATAGCTACCTTTCTGTATTGTGGGTTATAGAACCTGTGTGCTATCTTTAGCTTGAACATACCAGGATCAGAAAGAGTGGTACCAGGGAGAAAGGTACCATTTGATCTGCATTGTGGTGGCAACCTTGAACCCGGGGTTGTTGGGATGGGATCAGAGATTACCATATGTTCTAATGTAAAAGACAAATTAATTTGGGTCCCTAGACCCATGCATAAATTGCTATGTACCTTTATGAATTAAAGCCATCTATCCCTGTAAAGTAAAGAGATTTAAGTGTCTGGTCCTTGTAGCCTGAGTTATTTCTTCCACTATAGTGAAGCGTCAGTTCATGTACCCGCTAAGGAGAGAGAAAGAGAGAGAGTGGAGGTAGCCTGTAATTCTGTGTATTATTTTGCAAGGCACACACCCCTCGACAAGGGAGCACACTGGACTGTGCTCCCCAGTATAGGGAACATTGTAGGTTTAGTTCAGCCACATTGAGGCACAAACTGGTGTTGCAGTGTTTTTCACAGTTATGGTAGTTCCCACTTTTGTGAGTCAAAATCCATTTTAGTGAGATAAGACTTCTGTTTTTGTGAGTCTTAGCAGTCGTAGAAGTGGGTAAAAGAAGTAAAAACGTTGCACATCAGAAACAAAAAAAATGTTTGAAGCTATAGCCTGAAATGTGTGTGTTTGAAAGAGTGTGGCGTAAGAGTAATTCTTCAAGTGCTGTTTGTTTGTAAAAAAACAAAAAAAAAACAACAGTTTTTACATTATTAATTAAATTGGGGTTATTCAGCCTCATGAAAACAGGGACTGGTTTCTTTGTCCTAAAACCCGCTTTCATGACTGCTGAAACCCATTTTTATGTTTGCTTGTGCGCATGCGCAAGAAACATTTCATCACAGCTTAGGAGAGAAGCAGGGTTTTGGAGGTGGGGCACTGTGGGGGCCAATGCCCCCAGTGCCTTTAGAGGCTTGGCCCACTTTCCCCAATGCGGTGGAACACTGCTGCTGACACTGGTTCAGCCAGCATGCCACCACCTAGAAAGGAATCTGCCGCTGCAATGATGGAGTGACCCGTCATTGCAGGGTGGTCCCTTGCCTGGTGTAAAATTTCTTTTAACATGGCAGCGGGTGACGACTCTCGCCGCCCACCTCAGAGTCCTGAAGAAAGCTGACTTGGGGGTTCCCAATCCCCCTGTTGGCATGTCCCCATCCCCAGTTTGTTTGCAGATGGGGTAGCCCAATCCCCGTCGGAATGATGCGCCTCCCTCCCCATTTGTAATGTGTTGAGGGGGTGCCCAATCCCCCTCGGCTCATGTGCTCCCATCCCCCCACCACACTGTATGGCCGATGGGGACGCCCAATCCCCATCGGCTCCAGTACCCGCCTCCCCAACAAACACCTGGCTAGGTGGCACGCTGGGAGGGAGCCCACCCCAGCATGCCAAAAGTGTTCCACGATGTCTTTGTTTAATTTTAAATCCTGTGAAAAAAGAAAACGGTCCCTCGTTGAGCCCCATGTCCCCTTCCCCAACCCAGCCTACCCGTTGATGCTCTACCTCCCCACACACACCCTCACCCCATGCACGCCTCCGGAGCCTGGAGCAACGATCTTTGGTGAACCGGGAACACGTCTGCACTCTTCAAAGCCGACCGCGAACTGAAGAAATGCCGGTAAGCTGTATAATTGCATAAATGTTTTTTGTTTCAACTTTGATGCATATCTCAGCCATTTTTTTTAATTTTGGCACCAAATTTTCAACATGGAGTTCTTGGGACCACTCCTCATGAATTCAGTCACTGTCATCTCGTTATTCGGTCCCGAAAGGTGATTTTGTGGTCACTGTGCGGAATCACCTTTCCAGACCGATTAACGAAACGACAGTGTCACTGTTCATGAGATGGGCTCTCAAAAAGCCTGTGTTGCAAATTTGGTGAAAAAATTCCAAAAAATAACTGCGTTATGAGCGTGCATTGTGCAGTTTCTACGCATGCTCGTAACTTCGCAAATTTGTAATATTTTCACTCCAGGTTTTCAACATTGGCATTTTTCCACACCTTCTTATGAACAGTACAGCTGTCATTTTTCACATCCTGGCCGAAATGTGTTTTCGTACTCCTGGCGCAGAATAGCACGATCACGTGTGAGAAATCAGTGTTTGGGATAGAGTAAGAAAATCACAGTGACACTGTTCATAAGCAGAGATCCTAAAATGCCTATGTTGAAAATTTGGTGACTAAAGTCCATAAAATGACTGTGTTACAAGAATGTGTTGCGCAGTTTCCACGCACCCTCGTAACTTTGCAAATTTGTAATATTTTCCTTCCAGAGTTTCAACATTGTCAGTTTGCCACACCTCCTTAAGAACAGTACAGCTGTCATTTTTCATATCCTGCCCAAAATATGCATTTGCACATCTGGCGCGGTTGCTGTGGGAAATTAATGTTTCAAACAGATTAAGAAAATCATAGTGACAGTGTTCATGAGCAGAGGTCACAAAATGCCTATGTTGAAAATTTGGTGAAATAATTTCACTAAATAATAATATAATAAAAATAAATTTTATTTAATATAGCGCCTTTCACAAATCAAGGCACTGCACAATTGGATAAAATCAGAAAATACAATAAATGCAATAAAATCAAAGAAATTCGGGGTCAGCTTTACCCCATAAGAAGGTCTTCAGTGCCTGCTTAAAACACCCCACTGTCCTGCACTCCCGTAGCTGACGGGGCAGAGAATTCCAGAGGGTAGAGGCAACAAACCCAAAGGTGCGAGCACCAGATGACTTTAGACTAACCCTCGGAATCTCCAGCAACCCCTCGTCAGCCGAGCAGAGCTGTTGCAAGGGGGTATAAGGAACCAGGAGCTCTTTCAGGTAGTCAGGACCCTGTCCGTGTAGGGCTTTGCAAGTTAATAAACTTACCTTAAAGGTGATCCGCCACTGAATAGGCAGCCAGTGCAGATCGCGCAGCACTGGGGTAATATGAGATCTCCTAGATACCCAGTCAATAAACGTGCCACAGTATTCTGCATTAGCTGCAAGCGGCGGATATCAACCCCAGGAAGCCCTAGGTAAAGGGAGTTACAGTAGGCAAGGCGCGATGTCACAAATGCGTGGACCAAAACAGGCAGGTCGCTGGATGAAATGAGGTGTTTGATCCTAGCAATGTTCCTAAGATGGTAAAAGGCCAGCTTGACAACTGCCGACACCTGATGTCAAAGGGTCAGACCATTGTCAAGCACCACTCCCAGGTCACACACCCGCTCAGAGGTAAGAATCTGAGCTCCCCCCCCCAGGACTAAACCAGAGGGGAGATCAGACCTCAGCCCCTCTGTCCTATGACCCGGGTCCACCACCAAAACCTCAGTCTTTCCTACGTTCAACTTTAAACCGCTGGAACTCATCCAATCTTGGATTTCTATGAGGCAGCTGTTCAGTACTGAGATAACACTAACCTGATCAGGGGCAAAAGACAGGTAGAGCTGGGTATCATCTGCATAGCAGTGAAACCTCAGCCGATGCCATCTTACAGTGTCTCCGAGGGGCAGCATATACACTGCAAATAACATGGGGCACAGCACCAAGCCCTGAGGTACCCCGCAAGGCAGAGAGAAAGACTCAGAAGAGAATATTCCCAAGATAACTCTCTGAGTTCTACTGGTGAGGAAAGATGTAAACCATCTGAGAACTGTTCCCAACAGCCCACAGATGAACCTCAAGTGCTCGAGCAGAATCCCATGATCCACAGTGTCAAAAGCTGATGACAAATTGAGGAATACCAGGATGAAGTGGTTTCTCCAGTCTCTCGCCATCAGGAAATCATTGAGCACCCAAACTAGAGCAGTCTCAGTACTATGCCTCTTACAAAAACTCGATTGGAGGGGTTCGTATAAATTATGGATGGTTAAATGGTTTTCCAGTTGAGCTGCCACAACTTTCTCAATAACCTTTCCCACAAAACGAAGGTTAGAGATAGGCCTGTAGTTTGCTAGGTTCTCTGGGTCCAAAGAAGCTTTCTTCAGGAGGGGTGTCACCACCGCCTCCTTCAGGGAGCTAGGAAACTCACCTGATTCCAGAGAGCACCTGACAATCTGAGCTAAGACCAGGCCGATGATATAATTACAACTAAAAATCAGGGAAGTAGGGCCCGGGTCTAAACTGCAGCAAGTGGGATGCATCCCCTGGATAAACCTTATAATGTCCACGAACTCCGGCAGATCAAAGGTACTCCAGGAAGCTCCAGGCTCTGTGGCCTAGCACCAACCAACATCATCCCCCATAGAGTGAAACTGATGGCACTCCTGCCTGATGTCGGCCACCTTATTCACAAAGAAACGAGCGATCTCATCACACTCACTTTGTGAAAAAACTCGATGGAACTGCTGACAGGCTGGGTTGCATAGCCTGTCAACAGTTCGAAAGAGTTGAGCTGGTCGGTTCCGGGCAACAGCAATTTCCCTGGACAGGAATTCTGCCTTCTTACGGGAAATTTCCGTTTGATAGAGTTTATAATGCTCTAACAAAATAAGGTGGTCGGCTTCTAAGGAAGTCCTCTGCCAGCGACACTCTAACCCATGCCCCAACCTCTGCAGCTCCCTCAGAGTTCCATCGAACCACGGGGCCCCTGGGCAAAGCGGAAGGGGGTGAAGTCGAACAGGAGCAATCAGATCGAGAGCTGAAGAAATGGTCCTATTATAAGCCATGACTAACAGTTCAGGATCCGTGCTGGTCTCACCAACCATCGAGAGGTCAATCACCACCATCAGGTCTTCAGGGACCACATCCCACAAAGGGCGATAACTGACCATCTCCACAGGGGCTGACCTACCCAGGGGGGCACAAAAATTGAACCCAGCGGTGTAATGATCGGACCAACTGACAGGTTCCACCACCAAGTCGGAGGCCTCGATCCCCAGGAGGAAGACCAAATCAAGAGAGTGACAGCCTTTGTAAGTAACTGAGGAAACAACCTGTGTGAAGCCCAGTGATGTCATCACCTGGAGGAAGTGTTGTCCAAAAAGCGAGGATTCATCGTCGACCAAGGCATTGAAGTCACCCAGAACCATCAGTCTGGGTGACTCCAATGCCATGTTGGCAGCGAAGTCTGCTACTTCTTGCAGGAACAGCTTCTCATCACCTGGTGGGCGGTAAAGGAGTGCTATCCTGCACTCCACACCTGTTACCACAGTGCACTCAAATGAGGTGGCCTCCTCAACTGGTACCCCAATTAGGCCCAATTCGGTCTTGAAACAGACCGTAACCCCCCCCTTCCCCGCAGTCCAATTTCAGGCGATGTATAACCGAGTACCCGGAGGGGATAGCTGCCTCCAAAATTGGGGCAGCATTCCCATCTAACCAGGTCTCGGTAATGCAATCCAGATCTGCTGTACCCACAAAATCTGCAATAAGAGCAGTTTTGTTCTGAATAGATCTGGTGTTGCATAGCAACGCCCGAGTTGGACGATGTTGGTGAGCCATCCCGACTACTTGCCCTCCCACAGAAGAGGTGCCCTTGGGTATGGGGACCAGAACAGAATCACCACGTTCCAGGCACCATTTCGCCCCAGGGTGTCTTCTGGTCCTATCCACACCGATAGGAGAGCACTACTCTTTCGAACTCCGCTGTCCACAACCCCCCAACCACCCCTGTCTCCCACTCCTGCAAGCAATCCCCAGCGCTCGACAGCACTGATAGATATGAACAGGCGGGGGAGGAAGAGAACAGGCAGGGGGTTGCGGAGGGTGGAGGCCGAATAGCACAGGACAGGGGGGGCAAGCGAGCACATTCTACCAATTAATTACAAAGAACAATGGGGAAAATACAATACTCCAATTTCTTAAGTTAATCCAAAACAGAGCTGCAAAAGTTAAGAATTCCTTAAAACCCAAATAATAATAAAATTAGACAACAATCCCCACCCACCAAAACAAACATAAAATACTACCCTACTCCCATTATTGGATGGTTTCAAACCCAGAAATAATAATATTACAATCCCCTCTCACAGGATATAAAACGCAAACACAGGTATAAGTTCACCCCCTTCCCGAGCCAAGGAAAAAGGGGAGTTCTAGGCACTCTCACTGCCCAGAATGAACAAATTAATCAGACATAAACTAAAATAAACATAAACATAACATAAAATAAAAAAAATAAATAAAAATAAAATGTGGACACCTTGGTCCTCTCACCACCAGGTGACCACAGGACAAATAAACTAAAAAAGGTCCAGGAGAGAAGTCATCCAAATATAGGCTAAACCATTGAAAAGTCCAGTTCGATGAGGATCCTGCCAATAAAATCCAATGATCTGTAGATCCAGCCAATAAAATCCAATGATCTAGCACGAATAGTAAATCCAAATACCACAGGTCAGGAAGGGTCCAACAACGAAAAACCCAACAAATAAAGGACTGTAGTCATTTGGGCCTACAGAACTCCACAACCTAAAGGACCCCCAACCAGAAATTAACCACTGCACCACCACGACACCTGGAACAAGCCAAACAAATAGCCAGTCCCAGGGATCTAGGGGCTCCCTAGGATCACCAGCCAGCTTCCTGACTATTGATTCCCCCAAGCCCCCGTGAGGCAGCAGACCCCGTTCAAGACCGCCTGCAGAGTCAAGATGATTTCAAAAGCACTAGCCTCAGGTCTCTCAAAGCACAGTCCAGGGCCCAACACAGGATTCGAAAATCAGAAGCGTTAGTACTTTCATAAATTGAAGCAGACTTCCACGCACAGTCAGCGTGGCCCTCACAACTCTCACAGTTCCAACAATTCCTCCGGCAAACTCCTCCTCTGACAAGCACTTCAGTGGGGCAGTAGGACAACTGCCCATGTTGAATCCTACAAAATCTTCTAGACTTGAGAGGGGAAATCCAGACACATAGCTGGAACTTCACCCAGTGAAAAAAAAAAATGACCGGAAACAGCGGTAGGATGACTGCGGCACAAGCATGTGTTGCACAGTTTCAACGTATGCTCGGAACTTTGAGCATTTTTAATATTTTCACTACAGATTTTCAACATTGCCATCTCTTCACAGCTCCCTATGAATGGTACAGCCATCATTCTTCACATCCTGCCTGATCTGTGTTTACGCACATCTGGCGCAGAATGGCACAGTTGCTGTGAGAACTCGAAGTTCGGGACACATTAACAAAATCACAGTGCCACTGTTCATGAGAAGAGGTCCCAAATGCTTTCATGAGGTGGGGGTCACAAAAAGGCCATGTTGAAAATTTGTACTGCAAATACCAACACATGCCCGGGGCATTAAAGTTTCTAACCATAACATCCCACCCTGTACAGACTGACAGGTATCAGAGGTGTAATTTTGGATCACCATCTGTCATGCTTATGCCATCCCACCCCCACCCTGAAGCCAGTGACAGGCATCGAGGTGTGCGTTGCACTCTTCAGCCCCAGACTTCACCCCATTCTCCTGTACTGCACCCATTGCAGCGTATGTCCTTATGAAATGGGGTGGCTGTGAAGCCGAACACCCCAAGGCACATTTCAACACTTGTTGGTGTCTACAGGATAGGGTGAGGTGAAATGCTGTGAGCATTATGGTCAACGACCCACAGGCACACCCCAATGCCTGTCCATCTCTGCAGGGTGGAGGTGGGATTGGCATGAGTTCAATACCTGACTGCCACTCCTATTCTGCATCTGTCTAACTCCTGCATGTCCAATGCTAATATCAGCAAGCAAACACTCGGCATTGAAAAATGCTTGTTATGACTGTTAACGGTCACAAAAGCATGTAAAATAAGAGAAAACTTTGCGCATTAAATAAAAAAATGCCTGGAGCTGTAGTCCTGAACACGTGTGGCCGACAGAATATGGTCTAAGGTTGACTCTAAGATTTTACTTTTTTTTTTTAAAAGCAATAGGTTTAGAATTATAAATGAAGTTAGGTCGTTCAGTGTCAGGAAGACAGGGCCTGTCTTTGTGACTCACAAACCCATTTTCGTGAGATAGAACTTAGGTATTGTGACAATATCCCAATGAAAAGAAATATAGATGGCTTTGCAGGGCCATGTGCAAAGTGAGCTACAAATCTGGGACAATTTGTGAAATAGTGCAGCTACTACGTGAGTAGCATGCAGGCCCACTCACTATGTCTGGTCCAAGCCTGGCACTGTGCGTGGTGATGCAGCTGTTGCAGGCCACTCGTGACCAAATACACAGCTCTGGCAACACTGTGTGTCACTAAACAGCTGGTTCGGGCCACTCACAGAGCAAGCTAGAGGTGAGCGACAGTGGGCAACACTAGGCAGTGTTCATCATGCGGTGTAAGAAAGGTGAAAGCTAAAGGTGTCAGTTGCTATATAACCTTTCATAGAAGCAAGCAGTTGTAGTAAAGTAGTAACATTTTTTTATTCATGCTGTCTAGAAGGCATGAACATGGTCAGATCCCAACTGAGCTACAGAGCTCATTTACAATGGGTACCATTAAAGCAGCATAGATATTAATTTTTACAAATGTAGAAAAATATACATAACACACTAATAGCCATTTATAATTAAATAGATTTCCATTCATATACATATTGCACCAGTGACAGGTTACAATTGCAACAAAATCCCAATCATACAGTGAAATTAATTTACCTTAGTGCTATAAGGGTACAATAATTTAACCTGCCGCATAATCAGGGTGAGAGATCTGTGGTTTAAGACCCTTTTGAAACAGCCATTGCTTTACTCTGTCAGGGTATATAGGTCCTGTATTTCATCTAAGATGAATGAGCAAAGAGTTCCACAGGCGTGGTTATGGCTTAACCAAAATGACACTCTGCCCACACTAGTCCATGTGGGCTGAATACAAAATTCAGTTCCCTTGAAAGATCTCAGATTTGATCTACTTTCTTTGATTCCCATTTTCTCTATTACGTACAGGTAGTTTGGTAATTGCTTTTTACAAACGTTAACCATCATATCAGTTGTATGTAACTTCCTACAGTCTTCTAACCTGACCCAGTTCAAGTCCTTGTAGAGTGGGAAGTGATGTGTTTTGCACTGGGCATCAAGCACATACCTTGCAAATCGGTTATATAAACTGTCTAGTCTGTGCAGAACTGTACCTGTTGCACTCCCATAGATGATGTCCCCATAATCATAATCAATAATAGATAAAAGTGTAGCTTCAACAATTCTGGCTCTAACTTCCATGGGTATATCTTTTCTTACCCGATATAATGCCTGTAGTTTTCTATGTAAACTTTTGATGGTCTGATCTGAATGTATATCCCATCTTATTCCATCATCAGTCCATAAGCCTAGGTATTTATAGGACTTTCGCCTGTTTGAGTCTATCCCCAGAGTATGTGACAAGGTCTAGGCTCTCAGAATGGGCTGGATCCCTTTTGTAATTTCCAAATATCATTGTTTGGGATTTTTTTGCATTTAATACCAAGTTATGATATAGACGGAATCCTGCAGTGCATTAAAAGATCCCTGCAGGGTTTCCTGTACTTGTGAGAGTAAGGAAATAAACTACATAGAAACATCTATTAGGGTTATCACAAAGCATAGAAAGTAGGAACATGAAATATTAGGGTTAAAAGTCCTAAGGCTTCAGCAATTTGGAAGTGTGGGGTTCCTCAGAGCTTGAACAATCATGCGACACAGTGTTGGCATTACCCTAATATCTGCACTGTCTTGTCAGACAAAGTAAGATTGTGACACAGCAATGCTTGCATTTAGGGTGCTGGCATTAGGGTAATGCCAGCACTGTGTTGCATGATTGCTCAAACCCCTACTCCCCCCCAGCAATATCTGGCAACAACCTTCCTCTCACCTCCTTGACTGGCATTCATCTGAATTGCAGTGAGCATATGCTCCTTAAGAAATACGAAATCACACATACCCCCATAATGCAAAGCATCATGGGTTGTATATGCAAATCACCACAAAGTATTATGAGGGTTCAACTTTAAGCAGAAGTTTATGGTGCCTATATGCTCCTTAAATCACCCGCAAGAGTCGGTTCTTGCAGGCAGTTTCAACAATTTTGAAAATACTCTCCATGAGCTGAGTTAGGGGCATCCTTAGACTCCTGGGACAGTTTAGATTGGGGCTAGGTGAAGGAGGAGGTACCATTGGACTCCTAGAACAGATTGGATTGGGGCCTGGGTGAGGGTGGATGTCTTTAGATGCCGGAGACAGCTTGTATTGGAGCTGCGTGAGGGAGGGAGTACCATTGGACTCTGGAGACAGCTTGGATTAGGGCTCTCTGAGGAGGGGTACCATTAGACTCCTGGGACAGCCTTGATTGGGGCTGGGTAAGGGAGGGGGTACCATTGGTCTCCAGAGATAGCCTGGATAAGAGCAGGGTGAAGGGGGTACCACTGGACTCTGGGGATAGCTTGGATTAGGGCTGGGTGACAGAGGGGGTACCATTAGTCTCTGTTGACAGCTTGAATAGGGTCTGGGTAAGGGAGGTAGTGCTATTGGTCTCTAGGAACTGCTTGAATAGTGTCTGGTTGGGGGGGTTGTCAGTGGATTCCAGGGACTGCTTGGATTGGTGCAGAATGAGGTATAGAATGCCATTGGTCTCCAGGGACAACTTGGGTGGGAGGGCTGGTTGAGGTAAGGGGTGCCCTTGCACTCTAGGGACAGATTGGATTGGGGCTGGGTGGTGGATGGAATGCCATTGGTCTCCAGGGATAATTTGGATTAGGGCTGTGTGAGGGAGGGAGTGCCATTGGTCTCTGGGGGCAGCTTGGGTGGGGGCTGGGTGAGGAGGAGATACCATTGGATTCCAGGGACTGCCTGGATTGGAGCTGGGTGAGGGAGGGAGTTCCATTGGTCTCTGGGGACAGCTTGGATTGGAGCTATGTGAAGGAGGGAGTGCCATTGGTCTCTGGGGTCAGCTTGGGTGAGGGGGCTGGGTGAGGGATGGAGTGCCATTGGTCTCCAGGGACAACTTGGATAGGGGCTGGTTGACGGATGGAGCACCATTGGATTCCAGGGACTGCTTGAATTGGAGCTGAGTGAGGGAGGGAGTTCACTGGTCTCTGGGGACAGCTTGGGTAGGGGCTGGGAGAGAGAGGGGATACCATTCGATTCTGGGGGCTGCTTGGATTGCAACTAGGTGAAGGAGGGAGTGCCATTATTCTCCAAGGACAGCTTGGGTGTGGGGGGTGTAAGGGAGGGGTGCCATTGGATTCTGGGGACTGCTTGGATTGGAGCTGATTGAGGGAGGAAGTGCCACTGGTTTCTGGGGACAGCTTCAGTGTGGGGGTGGGGGTGAGGGAGGAGAGTGTCTTTGGACTCCAGGGACTGCTTGGATTGAAGCTGGGTGAAGGAGAGATTTCCACTGGTCTCCCAGGGACAGCTTGGGTAGGGGCTGGTTGAGGGAGGGGTGCCGTTGGATTCCGTGGACTGCTTGGAGTGGAGCTGGGTGAGGGAGGGAGTGCCGCTTGTCTCTGGGGACATTCCTGGGTAAGGGCTGGTTGAGGGAGGGGTGCCATTGGATTCCGCAAACTGCTTAGATTGAAACTGGATGAGGAAGGGAAGATCCACTGGACACTAGGGACTGCTTTGCATGGGGCTGGATGATGGAGGGGTGCTGCTGGACACCAGGGACCACTTGGATTGGGTCATGTGGGAAAGTAGGGTGCCACTGGATACCAGGGACTGATTGGCATAGGGGCTGGCTGAGGGACTTTGGTGCCACTGAACACTAGGTAGCACTTGGTATGAGTCAGGTGCCACTGGACACTCCAGACTGCTTGATAGTTGTAGGTTTAGTGAGGGGCTGCCAATGAACCCCACGGACTGTGTTACAGAAAATAGATTGACATTCCCAATACAAATTAGTTTGCAGCTGTTATTAATTAGTCTTTTTAGAAATGGAGGACATTTCTTTCAAAAAAAACTGTATAGGCATCAGCTCAAGCTGAAACACAAAACCTTCAAAGTAGGATAGCAAAATTAAAGTATAAAGGGCACCGATGCTGGATAACTGTGCGGTGCAGTATGGTGTGGTGTGGTGCAGTGTGGTGTGGTGTGGTATGGTGTGATGCAGTGTGGTGCAGTGCGGTGTGGTACAGTGCAGTGTGGAGCGGTGCAGTCCGGTGTGGTGTAATGCAGTGTGGTGTAGTATGGTGGTGTGTGAAGTGGTATGGTGTGGTGTGGTGCAGTGTGCAGTGTGTTATGTGTATGGTGTGGTGTGGTGCAGTGTGTTATGTGTATGGTGTGGTGTGGTGCAGTGTGCAGTGTGTTATGTGTATGGCGTGGTGTGGTGCAGTGTGTTATGTGTATGGCATGGTGTGGTGCAGTGTGATATGTGTGTGGCGTGGTGTGGTGTGGTGCAGTGTGGTGTGGTATGGTGTGGTGCAGTGCGGTGTGGTACAGTGCAGTGTGGAGCGGTGTGGTCCAGTGTGGTGTAATGCAGTGTGGTGTGGTATGGTGGTGTATGGAGTGGTATAGTGTGGTGTGGTGCAGTGTGTTATGTGTATGGCGTGGTGTGGTGCAGTGTGTTATGTGTATGGCGTGGTGTGGTGCAGTGTGATATGTGTGTGTGGTGTGGTGTGGTGTTACTCTGGGTTTGAATACTTGCTCAGCACTGGCATTACTCTAACTTTGGCATCCTCTCTTGAAGCAGTGCCATGCAAGCCAATATACATCCCTTGGAAGACAGTGATGAAAGTGGGGTAATGCCAGTGCTGTGTCAAAATCGCCTAAACTATGAGAAACACCACACAAAAGATTCATCAAGTGTCTGGGGATATTTTTACCCTGATATTGTATTTCCCTACTTTTGTGTCTGTTTTGATCAACCCTAACTGCTGCTGAATATAATTTTTTAATGAATATTTTAAATGTAACAAGAAGGGGACACTTTCAGCGTTCTCACTATACATTTTTTCCCCATATATGGACTTTTTTTTTCTTGTAGTCAGGAATACTGACCAGAGGTGAGGAAAATTGGGCAACTACTGACCCCAAGGGATGAAAATATTGCCTGGCAATAGCTACATTGCCCTCAGCCATAAGCTGAGGGCAGTATGACTATCGGAAGATGACAGGGGTCTATATTTTCCCACTGTATCCTGACACAACTCTGGTTAGGACCACTTTTAGTAAATCTTCCCCACAGTATGAGGGTTATAACGGGCAATAGTTGAGAAAACGATTGCACAATTCTAATGAACTGTTGCCTCATTTCAGTGAACTAATGCCAAGTTCAAGTGAACTATTGCCCAGTTCTAATGAACTATATTGCCCAGTTCTAATGAACTGTTGCTCATTTCTGATGAAAGGTTGCCCAGTTCTAAAGAACTGTTGCCTGGTTCTAGTGAACTGTTGCCCGATTGAAGAACTATTGCCTGGTTCTAGTGAACTGTTGCCCAGTTCTAAAGAACCATTACCTGGTTCTAGTGAACTGTTCCCAGTGCCTCAGAACTGTTGCCCAGTTCTAAAGAACTATGGCCTGGTTCTAGTGAATGGTTGTCCAGTTCTAAAGAACTATTTCTTGTTCTAGTGAACTGTTGCACAGTTCTAAAAAAACTATTGCATGGTTCTAGTGAGCTGTTGCCCAATTCTAAAAAAGCTATTGCCTGGTTCTAATGAACTGTTGTCCAGTTCTAAAGAACTATTTCCTGGTTCTAGTGAACTGTTGCCCAGTTCTAAAGAACTATTGCCTGATTCTAATGAACTGTTGCCCAATTCTAAAGTACTATTGCTTGGTTCTAATGAACTGTTGGCCAGTTTTAAAGAAATGTTGCCTGGTTCTAGTGAACTGTTACCCAGTTCTAAAGAACTGTTGCCTGGTTCTAGTGAACTGTTGCCCAGTTCTAAAGAACTACTGCCTGGTTCTAGTGAACTGTTGTCCAGTTTTAAATAAATATTTCCTGGTTCAAGTGAACTGTTGCCCAGTTCTAAAGAACTATTATCTGGTTCTAGTGAGCTGCTGCCCAATTCTAAAGAACAATTATCTGGTTCTAGTGTACTGTTGTCCAATTCTAAAGAACTGTTTCTGGTTCTAGTGAACTGTTGCACAGTTCTAAAAAACTATTGCCTGGTTCTAGTGAGCTGTTGCCCAATTCTAAATAACTATTGCCTGGTTCTAGTGAACTGTTGTCTAGTTCTAAAGAACTATTTCCTGGTTCTAGTGAACTATTGCCCAGTTCTGAAGAACTATTGTGTGATTCTAATGAGCTGTTGCCCAGTTCTAATGAACTGTTACCCAGTTCTAGAGAACTGTTGTCTGGTTCTAATGAACTATTGCTAAGTTCTAATGAATGGTTACTTAGTTCTAATGAAAGGTTTCCCAGTTTTAAAAAACTGTTGCCTGGTTCAAATGAACTGTTGCCCAGTTCTAAAGAACTGTTGCCTGGATCTAGTACACTGTTGCCCAGTTCTAAAGAACTACTGCCTGGTTCTAGTGAACTGTTGCCCAATTCTAAAGAACCATTGCCTGGTTCTAATGAACTGTTGCCTCATTCTAAAGAACTACTTCCTGATTCTAATGAACTGTTGCCCAGTTCTAAAGAACCATTGCCTGGTTCTACTGAACTGTTGCCCAGTTCTAAAGAACTATTGCCTAGTTCTAATGAACTATTGCCCAGTTCTAAAGAATTGTTTCCTGGTTCTAGTGAACTGTTGCCCAGTTCTAAAGAACTATTTCTGGTTCTAGTGAACTGTTGGCTGTGATGAAAATGCTGGATGAACTCCACTCTAGTAAATTGTTCTCAGTTCTAAAGAACTATTGCCTGGTTCTAGTGAACTGTTGCCTGCTTCCAATGAACTGTTGTCCAGTTCTAAAGAACAATTGCCTGGTTCTAATGAACTGTTGCCCCATTCTAAAGAACTATTGCCTGATTCTAATGAACTGTTGCCCAGTTCTAAAGAACCATTGCCTGGTTCTACTAAACTGTTGCCTAGTTCTAAGGAACTATTGCCTAGTTCTAATGAACTGTTGCCCAGTTCTAAAGGATTGTTGCCTGGTTCTAGTGAACTGTTGCCCAGTTCTAAAGAACTATTTCTGGTTCTAGTGAACTGTTGGCTGCGATGAAAATGCTGGATGAACTCCACTCTAACCACAGTTGCTTGTGCAAATAATCGTCTTTATTTTCTCAAAAAACACATTTCATGTGGAACGTTTTGTGGAAGGTCCACTTCCTCAGCCCCATGTGTTTTTTTCTAAATAAAACATACAAATACAATTACTATTACATACTTCATACTTCTGTCATCTCTTCGACAAATACCAATAAATGAATCCCTTCCCCCATATCTGTTATTCTTCAACTGTCCACAGTACTGTAGTTTATATTTTCTGATAAGTCTCATATTTACTCAACAATATTTATATCCATGAGGGATTTACCCTTATCTTTAAAATGTTTTTAAAAATGATCACTTTCATGGGCTATACGCTGTATTCCTCAGTGCTACCAATTACAGCATTTCAAACGACGCCTTTGTTTTTAACAACCATTATTCGCACCTCTTTGGTGAATCTCTAAGTCCTTTCCATATGGGTTCAAAAGCCTTAGGGATGCTCTTTTTCAAGTCAGGGTCATGAAAACTTGTATATTGTAAAGTAGTGTTCCTGTCGGTCGGTTTCCTATAAAGTGTTGTGGCTATACCAATCCCTGTTTTATGTATCTCTAAGTCCAAAAAAGGAATTCTCCTGTTATCTGCTGTCATCATAAAGGATAAGCTTTCACTCCTGCTATTTAAATACCTCTCAAACCTTTCTAGATCTTCTCTGTTTAAATGACAAACATTCACATGTAAATATTTGTATATAGATGCAAGATTCAGATGTACAAATGGTCTTCCATTTAATTTGGAAGAGATAAATACCACCACAGGACACATGAGAAGATTCAGTATTGGGATAGAAATTAGGGGAAGTAACTATATAAATGAATACATATGAAACTTGTTGTTTATATTATATGTATATTTTTTATGCAGATAAGATTAGTGGCATGATCAATTTTTTTTTTACCCATACAGAAAGGACTTAGAGATTCACCAGAGAGGTGCGAATAATGGTTGTTAAAAACATAGGAGTGGTTTGAAATGCTGTAACTGGTAGCACTGAGGAATACAGTGTATAGACCATGAAAGTGATCATCTTAAAACACTTTTTAAAAAGAAGGATAAATCTCTCATGGATATAAATATGTTGAGTAAACATGAGACTTATCAGAAAATACAAACTGTGGTACTGTGGACATTTGAAGGATAACATGTGGGAAGGGATTGATTTATCAGTATTTGTTGAGGAGATGATAGAAGTATGTAATAGCAATTGTATGTATATGTTTTATTTAGAAAAAACACAAGGGGCTAAGGAAGTGGGCCTTCCGTGAAATGTTCCCCATGAAGTGTTTTTTTTTTACAAAATAAAAACAATTATTTGCACAAGGAACTGTGGTGAGAGTGGAGTTCATCCAGTATTTTCATTGCAGCTGATTTTTTGGTCCTCATTCTAGATGACCCAACTTCAAAAACTTTGCAGCTCTGGACAAGAGGAACGGCAACCTGAACCTTTATCTAACATACAGCTTGTCTAATGAACGGTTGCCCAGTTCTAAAGAACTATTGCCTGGTTCTAATGAGCTGTTGCCCAACTCTAATGAACTGTTGCCCAGTTCCAGATAACTATTGTCTGGTTCTAATGAACTATTGCCCAGTTCTAAAGTACCATTCCCTCATTCTAATGAACTATTGCCTAGTTCTTAAGAACAACTGGCTGGTTCTGAGGAATTGTTGTGTGGTTGTACTGATCTGTTGCCCAGTTCTAAAGAACTAAGATCTGGTTCTAGTGAACTGCAGCCCAGTTTCAAAGAAGAATTGCCTGGTTCTAAGTAACAAATGTCTGGTTCTAATGAGCTGTTTCCCAGTTCTAAAGAACTATTGTCTGTTTCTAATGAACTGTTGCCCAGTTTTTAAGAACAATTGCCTGGTTCTAAGGAACTACTGCCTGGTTCTAATGAACTGTTGCCCAGTTCTAAAGAGCTGTTGTCTGGTTCTAATGAATGGTTGCCCAGCTTTAAAGAACAACTGCCTGGTTTGAAGGAAATATTGCCTGGTTCTAATGACTGTTGCCCAGTTCTAAGGAACTATTGCTCAGTTTTAGTGAACTATTGCCCAGTTCTAAAGAACAATTGCCTAGTTCTAAGGAACTCTTGCCTGGTTCTAACAAAGTGTTGCCCTGTTCTAAAGTGCTATTGTCTGGTTCTAATGAGCTGTTGCCCAGTTCTAAAGAACACTTGCCTAGTTCTAATGAACTATAGCCTGGTTCTTTGTTCTGAACTGAGGCGATAGTTCAGACATTTTGTATGTCATGTGACTGGCTCTCATCCAATCAGAGATCAGTTTTTTTCTAAGGTTTAATAAACTGGAATAATAACTATGTATCTTTAGCAGCAGGGGATTGGTCATATGTTATCCAGGGCCATTTCCGGACAGTAAGTGGAAAACAAGCAGGCAGTGCACTGCTGCTGTCAGGAGTGCCAACATAATGTTGGGTGCATGAGTATGGTGGGGGGGTAAGGAACAGTTCAAGGGAGGTGATCCTCCCCCATATAAAGCCTCGATTAGCACTTACTTGAAATATTGTCCTCATCTGGTCTCCACAGTATAGAAAAGACAAGGAAGAGAATGAGAGAAGTCAGCACAGGACCACGAAAATAGATGAAAGTCAGAATTACTCCAGAACTAGAATAAATTCCGTTTTTTCTACTTGCACCAATTGGAATGCCACCCCTGACCTATCAGAGTGGCTGCTTCAAACCACCGGAATTGCTGCCACAACCCAGTGGAATACCCACTCCGACCCACCAAAAGAATCACTGACAAGCCAGAACAGCCACCACAATGCAATGGCATGCCCACACTGACCAGCTGGAATAGTCACTGACCCACTGGAGCAGCAACCCACTCCCAGTCAGATGCTCACCCCACCCTCCAGAATGGCCACTGTGACCTGCCCAGAATACCTAGCCAACACACCAGAATGCCCACCCCCAGCCAACAGAATGCAATCATTCTGGCTGGGTAGGGTGGACATGCCGGTGAGATGGGTATTTCAGCAGAATGGTGGTGATTCTAGCGGGATGGACAGGGATTCTTATTGGACAGATGATCATTCCAGCTGGTAAGGTAGCCATTCCGGTGGATCAGCAGCATTCTGATGGGTTGTAGTGGCCATCCCACTACTTAAAGTGGGAGACCCATACTAAAAAAATCATTTTCAGAGTCAGACCCAGAATCAGTTTTTTGCTTAAAAAATACATTGCCTCTCTGAGTTTGCCATGCTAAAAATAGTCAGCTCCAGGATTATTCCCATCTTTGATTGGAGGGATACCATCTATGGGCAGGCTGCCAATGTCCTACAGCACAAACGTGACATCCTGTATAACACCCTGGCTGGATTTTTACTGGCTGTTCCCAAGGACTCTCATCACTGTGATATGTACAGACAGCTACAGGGGACCTCACTGACTGACCAGAGATGATTACACCTACTGCTGCTTGCACATAGACATGTAAAGGGTGCTAATATACTCTGCCTGTGCAACGTACTTGTAACAAAGGCACCTTGCTGCCTCTGTTCATGAGCTTGCAAACCCAAGCAGTAAAAAGCAATTTTGGCCAGCAGTCACTCTCATTTCTCATTCCCCTGCCCAGAAACTCCCTGTCAGTCAGCTGGTGTCCCAGCAGAGACCTTTCCCGTACGACCTCACAATTATCCCACTGGTTCAGAAATCAAGCAGGTGCTCCTTGTAGCTGCTACTGAGAGGACAAGTATGCATTAAGGCACCGTAATGGGTGGTTCTGCTGGGGCATTAATGCATGATTGGGGGGGATTAATTCCTCAGTGGAACCATCCTTTGGAGAGGCTTAATGCACTTGGAACAAGGGTGCAAGTTAAATAGTATGTGTGAATGTGTGACTTGTGACTTGAAGTGTGGTGGGTATTAAAGGGAAGACAAAGTTAGATTATTGATTTATAGAACAGTTTACATTGCTCAGTAGGTGTGTACGTGCACGCTGCACATTCTACATGCATTAATGTCATGAGTTCACAAATTAAACAGGTTTTCTTGTTCAATGATACATAATTCAGTATTGTAAGCAAAACACTTGTATCTGTCCTGATATAATTTGATTGCGGCAGTATAACGCAGTGGGTTAAGGCTCTGAGCTGCAGATATGGAGACCTGGGTTCAAATCCTACAGTCGCCTAGGTGCATCCTGTGTGATCTTGAGCAAGTCACTTATCTTCTTTGTGCTCCCAGGTCGCATCTGGAAACAGGCTTCGGCTTAGTGTGCTACTCCTGGTTAAACAATGTTCCCTTTCCCTTTATATAAATGGATGTTTGCAGGGTGGTGGGCTTCATTTAAACATCTGATTTACGCATCTTGACTGCTGCATTCTGGGTAAATGATGCAGATTTGCATATCTACAGCACTGAAACACTATTAACATTTTTAATATTTAACAATGGTGTGTAGTAGTAAAGTAGTAGTAAAATTATTTATTTTCAGACAGGATATACAAAACTTTAGGTTCGAGGACCTGTTTTCGAAGTTGTCCTGTACATACATTCATTCAAGTTACTGGGTGAAACATCATTCATAAATACATTATAAAACATTATATAGTCTTTCATGATTCAGTACATGCAATAAACCACAAATGTAACAATTAGTTTACCTAACATTAATCTAATTACAAATTAGAAATTTGGTACTTCACTCCCTGTTTAAATATCAGTTTACAGCATATCCCCCTTATTACAACATCACTTCAAACAGGTACATTCAGAGTAAAATATTTCATCCAGCCCAGATCTGAATTGTGATCATTTTGTCAAATTTCTTATTTGCGAGGGAATTTCATTCCAGAGTTTTGAGGCCTGAGCCTGCAATGTCATACTGCCATATTTTGAGTTAACTATTGGAAAAGTAAAGCCCCTGTGTTTTACATCCCTTAATGCATAATTATGGCACTCATACCCGAAATCTATATGCATATTACCCTTTATTAACCCTTTGTTTATCTTATAGATAAATATTGAATATTGTTGCTAATAGACCCTAACAGAAACAATATCTTTGGATGCAGTACTCAAGGTGGGGTCTCACCAGGGACCTGTACAGTGGCAGGATCACCTCCTTTCTTCTATTTGTGATGCCCCTTCCTATACATCCCAGCATCCTGCTGGCCTTCTTGCTGCCTTTTCACATTGTCCTCCTACCTTCAAATTGTCTGATATGATAACCCCTAGATCTCCTGATGGGTGGTTGGTAGTTTTCCCCTCCCAGGTAGTAGTCTGTCTCTGGGTTACTTCTGCCCAGACGCATAACTTTGCACTTTTTCGCATTGAAATTTAACTGCCACAAGTTGGACCAATGTTCCAGCTTGAGTAGGTCACTTTTCATTTGCTCTAACCCCTGTGCAGTGTCCACCCTGTTGCAGAACTTTGTGTCATCTGCAAACAGTCACACTTTCCCACTCAACTCCTCTGTGTTATCTCTGGTAAATATATTAAAGAGTAGTGGTCCAAGGATGGACCCCCGTGGCACCCCACTTGTCACCTCCCTATCCCCTGATGCTGCCCCATTTACTGTCTTGGTGGGTTCTCTGTTCAAGCCAGCTACTCACCCATGCTACCACTTCCTGCCCCACCCCTGTATGGTTGAGTTTGTTTAGTAGCCTTCTGTGTAGTACAGAGTCGAAGGCCTTGCTAAAGTCAAGGTAGATAACATCAACAGCTACCCCCTGGTCCACAGTCCTTGTAACTGTGTCAAAGAACTTAATCAGGTTAGTCTGGCAGGACCTTCCCATTGTGAAGCTGTGCTGCTTTGCGTCAAGTTGTCCAGATTCCTCCAGGAATGCTAGTATCATATCTTTGAGCAGCGACTCTATCATCTTACCCACCACTTAGGTGAGTCTGATCGGGTGGTAGTTTCCTGTCTCCCTGCTGCTACCACTCTTGTGTATGGGGACCACTGTTGCTCTTTTTCAGTCCTGGGAACTGTCCCTTCTCTCAAGGATCTGCTAAAAAGATCCACTAGTGGTGCTGCCAATTCATTGTTGTTTAATACCGTTGTTTAATATAAAAATGCTCATAGTGTTTCAGTGCTGTACAAATGAAAATGTGCTTGGGTCACCTAGAATACACCACTCTGGATCCATGAATCGGATGATTCAGTGAGGCTGAACACATTGCAAATATGCATGTCTATGACTACAGGTAAAACTGTTTTGCCTTACAATCTTCTATTCTATGTTCTAGCACTGTTCCGCTACAAATCTTCAAAATCCTGTGGCTGAACTTTGTCTTGCAGGTACACTCCTCCAGTCCCCTGACTCTCCGCTGTTGTTCCCCATATGACCGGCTGACAGAGTGAGATGGAGAGAGACAGACACACATCGAATACCACTGTCTTCTGTGTCTGTGTCTCTCTCTGTCTGTGCAGCTTACATGCAGGTGTCAGGCACAGTGTCCACTCCAGTCCCTGAGGTCCCCTGGGAGGGTGGATGGGAAGGACTGAGGGGACACAAAATAGCATAGACAGGAGAGCAAATTACTTCTTTCACTGCTGTACATATGGAAATCTATGAAGCAGAGCAATGTGGGAACCTGAGAGAGACGCACACTGGTGGCGGGAACACTGACTGCCCGAGTCTCCGCGGTCCATTGGACGGGTGGGTTGGTAGGAACTAAGCTGGGGAAAAGACTCTCTGCAGTGTTTCTGTAGTTTGTGAGCACGCTCTGAGAAGGCACAGGCACACTCTCAAAAGAGACAGGCATGCTCTAGAGGGCAACTTTGCATTAGCTGGGAATTAATCCATGGTTGCTCTATGGTCACCTTTTGCAGTTCTTACAATCCCTCTCACTTATTTGGGTCTGTTGTTTTTTGCCATGTTACAAGTGTTATTTTACCAGGGATTTTAGTACCCTTATGCCCTGGACTGTTACTGTATCTGTTGCATGTTTTGAACTGTTACTGAAACATTCTGGCCATATCTGTTGTATACTGTACATGTAACATTGTATCTGTGCTTGCTTTGGATGCCTTAGTAAATGATTCTGGCTCCAGAGCACTCCGATTCTCTTTGAATAACCCTAATGTATTCTGCCTAGTTAGGCATTTGGGCGCATTGTTGTGATCACTCCAGCAGGTTGGAGTGGCCATTCCAACAGGTGGGAGGACATTCCTGCTTATGCCAATAGGAAACCCAGAATTATTCTGGTTCTGGGAGCATGCTGGTAGGTCAGGAGGTAATTCTGGCTGCTGCCAATAAGAAAACAGGAATTGTTCTGGCTCCATGTGCGTCAGTTCCAGTTTTCACCAAGTCCCCAGGGCCACAAATTTGAGTAGCTGCTTAGGAGGCAAGCCCTGTGAAGAGAGTCTGGGCCTACAGGGAGGCAGCATGGCCAGAGGTGATGTTGCGTAAGGGATGCAGTATGGGATCCTCACCTGTGCAGTGCTGGAAAATCTGTGAAACTATTAAACCCAGACACCTTAAGTATCTCGGACTGCAATGGGTTTACTTTGTAGCTGGTGTCCACCTGTAAATACCTGGGGGTCTGGTTAGATGCCAGCTCAAATGGGATACACATGCAGTATATCAAATTCGATTAAAAATGTAACCCAACATTGGGATGCTGATTTAGATGTCATAATTATCTCAGACCTGAAATAAGATTGAGGATTCTTAATACCATGTTGTTACCGCTGTTAGACTACAACAACAGCGTGCATTGCAGAGCTGTCTCTGTTCACCTTGTGAGATTTGACATTGTATTTCATAAAATGACTCATTTTTGTTTTATTTTTTCTTTTATACTTGTTTATTGAATTGTTAAGGTGTTTACATTACATCCTTGATAAAAACAACAAAGTCTAGACAAATGCATTGGAATACAGTACTTTTCACCAAGTTTAAAATGTTTCGTTTTACCTATAAGACTGGAGGCAGAAGAGAGAAGTCAGCAGCCCTTCCCCTCAGCCCTATGAATCTATACTTGGTTTACTGTCCAATAGTGCACTGCCAATTGTGAATATGACTAACAATTAACATAACTTAAGAGCAAATATGACAAGCTTCATCTTTGAACTGTTTAAAAGTTAGTTACTGCTGGCAGACTTTCTTGTACCTACTTAATTTATACTTCTGGTCGGGGAGAATATTATGGGGGACATTAATCACAGCTAGAAAAGAGAGCTCAGAGAAGGAATAAGCATCTGGCACACAACAAGTATAGGGAAAACATGGGGGGGGGCACAGTGACGAACTCATTTCACATTGTCGTTATATAATTCCCATCCGTTCCATCTGTTCATGAACTGCACCGTTCTCTGATTTATCCTATATGTCACCCTCTCCATTGTTTGTATTCTAAGTTCGACCCAGTCTGACAAGGTCGGAAGAGTTGGTTGCAACCATCTCTTGGTGATTGCTTTGAGGGCAGCTATTATCAAAATGGACCACAGGTATTGTCCTTCTTTCCCCTGAATCTCCTGGGGGATAATACCTAACAGGGAGTGATCCGGGCCCCCAGTTGTGATTCCACCCCAAATAATGACTGTAAGTGCTGTTCTATCCTTTGCCAGAACCCCCCCCCCCCAAGCAGCGGGCAGGCCCACAACACATGACTCATGTCAGCCTGGAGGTCCCCACATCCCTTCCAACATCTACATTGGATCAGTAACCCCATTTTGGCCTGTCTTCGTGGGGTTAGAAAGTATGTCAGTTTAATTTTCCAGGCAAATTCTTGCCATATTGGGGAGGATGTTACCCTCCAGCTGCTTAAATATATCTTTTGCCATACAGATTCATGGTAAGTTACCTCAATTTCTTATATCCATTTCTGCTGACAGGCTTGGAGTGCACGGGCCCGGTCTGCAATCAGGGTCCAATATACTTTGGTAATGGCTCCTGTGCCACTAGAAGAGGCCCAGATTGTTTCATATACATCTGGAAAAGGCCTAGGGTCCTCCAGCAGTTTTACATTTCTAAGTGTGGCATTAATCATGTCCCTGGTTTGATAATAGTGAATAACATCTACCATTTTCCACCCAAACCTTCTGGCCAGGCTCTCAAAAGGAAGTAATGTATTCGCCTGCATCAACTGCCACGAGGCTCTTATCCCGCTGTCTGCCTCTGAAACCAGGAATGTTCGGTTGCAGGCAGGAAGTTTTTGTCCTGTGTCCACCAGATATATTTCCAGCTGCACCTAGCCCTCCTGTTACCTGTATACGGACTCATTTTTGTTTTAAATGCCCTTTGTGATTAACATCAATTCTTTTTGTACAAACTGAACTGGCCATCATTATCACACAGAAGAGAGATGCACTCTGATATATTTACATTTGGAAGTGTTTACAGAAACATAGACAATGACAGCAGAAAAACGTGGATGATCCATCCAGTCTGCCCATATTACCCTTTCATTCCCCAGAATCTGCTGCCTCTTTGGGGTCTTCACTTACACTGTTCTCCCTTTTATTGTCCTCGTTTCTGCCCCCACCAACACCTCCCACTGAGTAGCAACTATCCCTTTGACTCTATCCCAGCCATGTTTGAAGCCATTTATGGTTTTGGCCCCCACAATCTCAGCAGGCAGACCATTCTGAATTCTTTTTTTTTCCTTCTTAGGTTTATTTTTTATTTTATTTGTTTAAACATTTGGTTACCAGGAAGAGCACACTGAGCCGGGGCTCGTTTCCAGGTGCGACCCGGGGGAAGGGGGGAACAGGTGTACATATACTGTGAGAGAGACCGGCAGCTTGTGCCTGCCATAAATACGAGTTAAACAGATATACATTTTAGTGAAGAAAAGACAAAAAGTGAGACATTTACAGAATGCAAGAGACTTAGACAATTAAATTATAGAACAGTATAAACATAAGTTCTTACCTAATTTACACAGTTGTAGCTACAATACAGTTGCATGTGTCACTTGACAGTCCACCGAGTCCTCAGCTAAGAGGGGTAGGTGAGACATTTGCTTGATAGGAGCACGCGGTGGGGGCGGTGGAAGTAGGCAAAGCTGCTGTTTGATATAATAATATGAGGGGGAGTTTCTGATGGAAGTTGGAAGTTAATTCCACAGGTGAGGGAGCCAGTAGGAGTAGGAGGATTTACCAGTTGAGGTGGAAGGTTGAGGCAGAGTGAAGGACATGGCATCCCTGTGTCTCAGCCCATATGGGGAGTGGGATATCATGGAGAGGCACTTGGAAAGGTAGGAGGGGAGTAAGTTGAACCAGTATTTGGAAATGAGATGGAGATAGTGCATGTAGTGACGACGGGAAAGAGAGGCTAAACCTAGAGGGGGTGTATAGGGAGCAGTGGTGGGTTCTGAGGGAGGGTTGTGGCGAAGCGGCAGAATGCATTTTGGTGGTTCTCTAGTCCTGATAGGGCTGACACTGGGATAGTGCTGTATACCACATCCCCATAATCAAAGATAGAAAGGATCATTTTGGAAAGGATTGCATGTCTGGCAGGCAGCGGGAGAGCGTCTCTATTTTGATAGGGCATTCCAGGTTTGGGGCGTAGTTTAGAGGTAATTGCATCAATGTGATTTGAGAAGTCAGGTGGGGGTCCAGCCAGACACCAAGGTACTTGTATTTATTGACCGAGTCCAACAGTGTCCCATCCAGTCAGGTGATGGGGTGGGGGAGGAGCTCTGGATAGTTTTCATATCATTCCAAATGTCATAGACACTGTTTTAAAGGTGTTTAATTTCAGTTCGCTGTTCCTGAATCAGCACTGAATATTATGACAATCTTTCTGGAGGGTGGTTTGTACATTGAGAAGGACAAGACCAGAGGTGTAGAGAATGGTGTTATCCACATACGCATATATGCAGGAATTTGAACAGGCAGATGGAAGGTCATTTACGAATAAAGAGAACAGGATAGGGCCGGGGAACTGATCCTTGGGGCACACCCACAAGAACTGGGAGTGGGGGTGTGTGCAGTTGGCTATTCTGACTATTGGTGCCGGTTGTATAGGTAGGATTGGAACCACTGGACTGTGATGGGGCAAGTCCTGTTGATTTGAGTTTTGCCAGGAGAAGGGGGTGGGAGATAGAGTCAAAGGTCTTAGCCAAGTCTACAAACACTGCAGCTATTAGGTAGCCTTGGTTAGATATGGTGCGGATATGACTGGTGACTCACAGCAGTGAGGAGATAGTGGAGTGTTGCTTTCTAAATCCTGATTGGTGGGGGGGGGGAATTGGTGCTAGATAGGTACTCTGTAAGCCTGGTTATGACAAGAGATTTCTGTACTTTGGCAAGGGCAGGGAGGAGGGAGATGGGCCTATAATTACCAGGCACCAAGGGGTCACCTCCTTTATGAAAGGGGGATTATGCCAAGCCAATTTCCAGGCATTTGGGACCGTGCCTGTGGTAAACGAAAGGTTTAGGAGGTAGATTAGTGGCTTGGCAATTGCTGGTGCTGATAGAAGAAGGAGTTTTGGATGGATCCCATCGGGACTGGACCTGGAGGCATTTAGTAAGCGAAGGGCAATGAGGACCTCCTGTTCAGAAATGGGTATGAATTGAAATGTGTTGTTGCAGGAGAAAGGGGGGTACCAGTGGAGGGCAAGGGAGGGTTGTCAGGAACAGCACAGGAGGTAACATTTTTGTTTAGGGTGACTGCAATGCAAATAGATTGCCCATTCTGTTTAAAAGAGCAGTGTTAGGTTGGGCAGGGGGGTCAGTAAGGGAGTGCACAACCTTCCAGAAGTTAGAAGGTTGAGCATGCAGTAGCTGTGATCTGAAATAGTCAGCTTTGGCTTGCCTTTTGGCCTTGGTGCAGGCATTGCGAAGGGAGGTGTAGACTTGCCTGGCTTGTTGGGTAAGCTGTGATTTGAAAAGGGTCCAGGCTTTACATTGGGCTAGGAGAGGTGCAGAGATCCAGGGGTGGTGGCACTTCTTAACCCTTGATTTTTTCAGTGGGGTGTGGGAGTCCCAAATTGTAGTAAATATGTGCAGGAACCAGGTTAGGGCAGTGTCAACACCCATAGCAGAGTATACCTGCTGCCAGTCAGCGTGACCAAGGTCAAAAGAGAAATGAGTCCATGTGCATTGAGTTCAGGGGTGTGTATTTTTGTATTTCGGGGCTGATTTGGGTAAGTGGGTTTTCCTTGCACAATATGTGGTACAGTGATCACTTAAGGCATTAGCAAGTACTCCAGAGGAGGTCAGTCTGTGGGGGTGAGAGGAGAGCAACCAGTCAATTAGTGAGAGGTTTTGAGAGTGGGAGTTACAGCGGGTAGATTCAGTTATCAGTTGAGAAAGTCAGAGGGACTCAACTTTGAACATGTGGGCCTTGGAGGAGGGGGCAAGCCAGTCCAAATTGAAATCACCCAGTAGTGTCTGTTTCCCTGTTGCTGCTAAAGGGGGTAGGGTGGTAAGACAGGAAAGGAGAGAGTCACGGGCAAGTGGAGGGGAGGCATAGATCATTCCTATAATACTGGGAGTGTGGTGGGGGGGGGTTATTTGAGTAAGGATTAGTTTGTGGGAGCCTCAGCAGGATTCCTTTTTGGTGACCAAACAGGATAGTGGCTGCTTTACATAGAATGCCACTCCACCTCCTCTTGCCGTGGTCATGTCGCAGCAGTGTGTAGTCTGGGAGGCTAAGTGAGGTGTCAGGGGTCCCAGCGGAGAGCCACGTCTCTGTTAGGCATAGAATGTCGGGGGTATGTTCGGTCATCCAGCATTTTACTTGGTCTAGTTTGGGCAGGAGACTTCAGATGTTCATATGGGCGATGACGAGACCTTTGTGGGAGTTTAGAGGTTGGGGTTCTGACTGCGGTCCTGGGTTGGCTTTGATGTCCCCTGCAAGGAGAAGTATGATGAGGTGAAAAGAGTAAGTTACAGGGAGTTTACTTCTCCTGGTGGATCGGATGGCTTTAGGAGTGGGTCTGGCAGACCAGATTAGGGATACAAAAGAAACCATTTCTGGGGGAAGGATGCCAGCACTAGTTCTAGAGGAAGGAGGAGGGCAGATGATGGGATGAAGGCTGAGTTGGTGGTAGAGAGAAGGGCGGAGAGTGAAAGTAGGAGCTGGGGGGGAGCTGGGAATATGCAGTTTGTGCTAAGGGGAGAGGGAGCCAAGGTAAGGAGGTGGGAGGCAATGTAAATAGAGAAGAGAAGCTTAAGGAGGTCCATTAATGTGTAGTGCCCTTTGCGGCCACTGGGAGTGCAGGATGGTGAAGGTAGAGGAAGGGATTATACACTAGCAGGCTGGGTGGCTTAGTGGTTAGTGTTGCAGACTAAGGGCAACTCAGCAAGAGAGACACAGGTTTGAAGCTGGTTCAGAGAGTAATAGGAGGAATACAAAACACAAAGGGTGAGGAAAAATGTGTGAGGCAAATGTATGCGAGTGCAGGGGGAGGAATAGTCTCAGGGTGGGTGGCTGAGTTAGAGGAAAGTGTGTAAAATGTTGCTACACAAAAAGGGGACAACAGTGGCCTCCAGTGGTCAGAACATATAACCAGCCAATTGTAAACTGGCAATGGTAAATTGGGGAGACAGGATTAGGGCAGGTCACATGACAGGGGGCAGGCTACTTACTGGAACTTACAGGGGAAGGTGGGGCAGCCGCCGCATACCGGCAGTGGGTTACACTGCCTGGCCCCAGTTGATGAACTCCTTAGTACCTGTTGTGAGGGGATCTCTCTGCTGCTTGTAGGGAACTGAAGCACAGCATCTGTGAACAGGGAGTAACCTGCAGGAGATACAAGAGAGAAAGAATTAAGAGGTCAGGTAAGGGAACAATGATGGGGTCTGGGCAAGAAACTAGAACAAAGATGGGGGGGCTGCAATAGCGGCATCTGCCTACGCTCAACTCTGCCCTAGCACAGTAATGCTCTAGAATTGTAGCTCAGCACAGTATCAAGAGCTAACACACTACAAAGAGATGTATCACCCAAATAACACTCTTCAGTCGCACCCTGCAATAATACAAACTCCCAACAAACAAGGTTCTTAAAGTTCCCACTGTATCACCACAAAATACTCGGGGCTGTGAAAATCAATTAAAGAACCCTCCTGGGAGGGCTGCAAAACCTGGTACAAACAGGAGGCAAGTGCAACCATAAGAACAATCAGTCACTGCCCTCCGACAGGAGAAAAATAGATCAAAGTCTTTTATTTTTTGTATGGTAGTCCTTAATTATGTTCTTTTTATGATACACTGCCTGGCCCCAGCTGATGAACTCCTGAGTACCTGTTGCGAGGGGATCTGTCAGCTGCTGGTAGGGGAGCAGAGCATGGCGTCTGTGAACAGGGAGCAGCCTGTTGTGAGGGGATCCATCTGCTAGTGGTAGGGGAGTGGAGCATGGCGTTATGCCTCCATGTCCTGCCATCCTCCTTCGGCCCAGTCACCCACCATCCCCAAGACTTACTCTTGATTCCTCCTTGACGTACCCCTCAAGACGGGGATGGGGGGACTTCCCCTTGTCCCTCCTCCCCAAAGCAGGATCCGATTCAGGTACTTGATCAGTAGTGCCAAGCCTGCAGGCTGACTTTGTAATCCTGCATGGCAGGACGTCTTTTTCTTCCATGGTTTTCTCCCTTCCTGTTGGGTTGCAATAACCCACAGCATCATGCCAGTGTCCCCCCACCCTACTGGGCTTCTCAGCTGTCCTGACACCCAGTCTACGCTTGGTGTAAGGCCCACTGCAGCTCACCCTCCCTGGGACAGAAGAGCAGTCCTTCAGACACTCAGTACCCCCCCCCCGGCCAAATCTGGTGACTCAAGTTTGCTCCCAAACCTGAGTCATTAGCGTGGCAAGCAGTAGGACTACCACCATGCCAATGGGCTGGCCCTGGGCTAAATTCTTAATTGGTTTAAGTAATGTGCCCTACTGCCTCATCTGTGTTTTAGAGGTTTAAGGGGACAGATACCTCAGCCCATTATTTACTGTTGACGAAGTTTAATCTGATAAGGCATTTGAGGATTTCTTATTTTATTTCATTCGAATTATAGGAGGTATTTTACTTTATATTGCTATGTTTATTGGGTTTTTTTTGCAAGAAATATTATTGCAGCTGTGTTTGTTATATGCTCAGGGCACCTTTGGAAATGAGCCCTGGTTCCATGGCCTGTTTATTAGCCTGTGTTTCAGAGGTTAGAGCAATAAGCTGTGAGGCTGGAGACCCAGCAGACCTGGGCTTGAATCTCACAGCTGCCACTTGTATGCTGTGTAACCCTGAGCTAGTCACTTAACCTCCAGGTGCTCTCGGGACACGCCCAGAAATGAGTTTTAAATAAGTGTTCCTTTCCTGGCCAAAAATTCTAAAACCAAAAAAAAATGAAAAGAATAAATACTGAAGTTTGCTGGCTCAGTGGTACAGCAGTATCGTTACAGCCCACCACACCAGTGACCTGGGATCGGAAGGGATCTGGGGTTGCTGGGGGAAGGGTGGAAAGGATGAAGCATTTGATGGACTGCTCTCCTCTGCTGGGGCTGGAGGCTTGCCATATCTGCCGAATGACTGCCACCAGGTGGAAGCTTGGTGGCAGTGCGGGACTATGGATGGCAATGGAGGGAGTGTGCTGCAGTACTCCGCAATATGTGCGTGCCTCCACATGCGCACGATGATGTGCACCCCCCCCCCAGCAACAGGGGTTGAGAGGAAAAATAGGAGGAAAACGCAACGTGGCAGGTGTCTGTGACACATTGCACACTGCGCCCCCACCCACCTCACCACCAAGTGGCCGAACAGCTATCACTGGATTTGAAATTCAGTGGGGACAACAGCCATCCCTTTACTGATGTTGCCACGGGGTGATCCATAGGGGTTTCCAGCTGACTGCTTCAGTTTAAGGAAGGTGTTCAGCAGTGGGAGCTGGTGTGGCAAGACAGAAGGGAGTCCTAGCCTGCCTCAGCCAGAAGAGAATAAACAGAATTTGAAAAAAAATACTGATGTTATTCAGCCTAGATACAGTGCGAGGCGGCTGACTAGGGACACAGTCATGGTTTTCAGGATACTAAAGGTGAGAGGGTGGGGTGCTGCAGAATGTCTGAGCTGGTGAGTGCTAACAGAACTACTGTAGAGGACAAGCACTAAAACTGGTGGAGGGGGCAGGATATGGGGAAAGATTAGAAAGAATTACTTTACACATAGAGTGATTAACAAGGTATGATTGTGGAAGCTATGACAATTTAGGCTTTCAAATCAAAATTAGATTCCTGAGGGAGAAGGGCACTGAGAGTTACACAGCATTGGTAGAAGTAGTACGCCAGCTCTTTAGCTTGGATGTGCACCCATATTCAAATTGGGTATAGTCACGGCCATGCAAATGAGATGTGTGCCAAACCTTTACCATCATAACAGTACTATGTTCCTTTGGAAGCCACTGAAAATTATCATTGCCCAGTTGGCTTCCTATTTCCAGGCTATAAATATTTATTACTACTATGATTTCCCTGTGTTTCCCAACTGGGTTGTTAAGAGATAGGCTTGGTTGGAGTACGGTCAAGTTGGCCATTACGGTGTTACAAGTAAAAGGTTGTGGGGCTGTCGATTGGAACATTAAGTGCTCAGTACAGTGTATTACCTTGCTGGTGTCTGTAAAATAGTAATATGTAGCTTGCTGATCCCGACATCCAGTGAGCCGGCATTTTCTAAGGGCACTGCTCCCAATAGTTTCTACAACTGTGCTGCAGATGCGGGGATTTCTTCTGTTAATTATGCAGCGTAGAACTTTTTCAAGCTCTGACTCCTCAGCACTCAGTTCCGCTGAGCTCTCAAGACTAAATATTTTTTTTTGCTATAGAGCTTTTTGCTTCCACGCTGCCACCTCTACTTTTCATCAGGCCCTCTTTCTGGCCACCTCCAGTCCTGTATGATGCTCCATGGGGATCCGCACGGTGCAAGATCTAAGAGCATTGGGGGCTGTCATTATTGGCAGTGGGTAGACATGGATTTACTATGTTTTCTCCTTCCCCCACTCCACTGGTGTCTGGTGCAGGCCATACATCCCCATACACGGACCCTTGCACATATGTAGCAACACCCTGCATGGGAGACAAGCTCCCTCAGCCCACTGCAGGGGTCATTACAGCAGCAGAGCCAGGACACCACCCTCCCCTGGATGGGAGCACTGCCACATGCAGTGCTATCCCAGCACCCCCGGCCACCCAACCCGACTCCCAAGTTCACTCCTGAACTCGGGTCGTTGGTGAACGAGCGTGTAGCATTTCTGCTGGGCCATTGGGTTGCCCAGGGTGATCTTATTTACCCTGAGGAGTACAGCAGGCCTGGATGCCAGTGAACTACAGCTCTGAAAAGTTCCAAGCTGCATAACTAATAGACGGTAACCCCCTGGTGGTGGGCAAGTAGGCTGGCATGAGAAGACAGAATGTTTAATTATTTATTTTATTTACTTTTCAAAATTTAAGGAACTTTTACTTTTTAGGGTCTCGTTGAAGGCTTTAAGTGAGTAAAGGTGGCAACCATGTATGCGGTAGCAATCAGGGATGAGTGAAGTGGCTCATGAGGGAGTGGGTCCCAAGATGACAGCCTGGGTAAAGAATTGGCTGGAGAATAGGACACAGAGAGTAATAGTAAATGGAGTCCACTCAGAAGAAAGGAGGGTTACTAGTGGGGTACCGCAGGGTTCAGTATTAGGACCTTTCCTCTTCAATGTCTTTATAAGTGACATTGCGGAAGGACTGGAAGGAAAAGTATGTCTCTTTGCAGATGACACTAAGATCTACAACAGAGTTGATGCACAGGGTGGGGTGGAAAGGATGAGAAGGGACTTGGCAAGGTTAGAGGAATGGTCAAATGTATGGCAGCTTAGATTCAATGCTAAGAAGTGCAAGGTAATGCACCTGGAAACAAAAACCCAGGGAAGAGTACACAATGGGGGTGAGATACTAACAACAACAAAATGGAAAGGACCTGGGGTAGTTATATCAGATGACCTAAAGGGCAAGCAATGTGAGAAGGCAGCAAGGAGGGTTGGGGATACTGGGATGCATAGGAGAGGCATCACCAGTAGAAAACAGGAAGTTATTATCCTTCTGTACAGACAGCTGGTGAGACCCCATCTGGAGTACTGTGTGCAGTTCTGGAGACCCAATCTCCGCAAAGACATAGACAGGATGGAAGCTGTCCAGAGGAAGGCAACTAAATGGTGCAAGGTCTTCACCGAAGACACATGAAGAGAGATTTAAGGAGCTTAATATGTATAGCCCTCGAGGAAAGGAGGGAGAGGGGATATGATAGAAAACTTTCAAGTACCTCAAGGGAATCAACAAAGTCCAAGAGGGTAGCATCTTTCAAAAAAAGGTGTCAAGAACAAGAGGGCACAATTTAAGATAGAGGGAGGGCGGCCCAGAGGTAATTTAAGAAGTATTTTTTTCACAGAGAGGTTGTGGATGCATGGAACTGCCTTCCGGAGGAGGTTGAGGAGTCAAAATCAGTGGTGGAATTCAAGCATGCATGGGACAGTCATAAGGCAATTCCTGGGGGTGGGGGTAAGAAGAAGTAGGCTGCTGGTTAACTAGGATCTGCAGCTTATCCAGTAGGTAGGGAAATGGGCAGACTGGGTGGGCCAAGCAGTCCTTATCTGCCGTCAAATTCTATGTTTCTATGTTTCTTTTTGCTGCCGGTTGCACATTGCGATATTGTTGCTATTGATATATAATTACTGACGACCGTAAATATCAACCAGATTACAGTTTTGTTAAAAAATGCATACCAGCCGGATTTCAGGTAGTTATTCTCCAAAGGCAATAATAACCAGAAATCCAGTTAATATGACACTTAATAATAATCTGAAATCCGGTTGATATGACATTCCCCAAAGAAACTGTTGCATTCCACTGTTTCACAAAAAGTATTTCAACTGCAGTATTTTCAACTGTGTTTTATTCATGTATAGTTCAATTTCTTCAAAAATAAAACTGCACTCTAGCTTAAAAAAAACATGTCTTTTTCTTTCACGCTGCTAGAAATACAGTCTAAACCTCCACACCAGCAATTATAAACAAGCGTTTGTCAGTGCTGAATGTTGTCTTGCTGGCGTTGGCATTGGTAGTGCAGGAGTTAGAGATGCATAATAGGAATGGCAGTGAAGTATGGAACTGATGCCAACCCCATTCCACCCTGTAAAGACTGACAGGCATTGGGGTTACTGTCCATAACGCACATGCCATTTCATCTCATCCTACCCTGCAGACTCCAACAAGTGTTGTGTTGTGCCATGGGGTCATCGGGCCTTATGCTCACCCCATTTCATAAGGAAATATGTTGAGATGGGTGCAGTGCAGGAGAATGGGGTGAACTTTGGAGCCGAAGAGTCCAAGGCACACCTTGATGCCTGTCACTGGCCGCAGGGTGGGGGCAGGGGTGGAATGGCATGAGCATTACAGTCAACAATCCAAAGTCACACCCCTGACGCCTGTCAGTCTCTATAGGGTGGGACGTTATGGTTAGAAACCCTAACATCCTTGGCGTTTGTTGGTATTTGCACTGCAGATTTTCAGCATGGTCTTTTTGTGACCCCACCTCATGATAGCATTTGGGACCTCCGCATATGAACAGTGGAACTGTGATTTTGTTAATCTGTCTCAAACGCTGATTTCCCACAGAGACCGCGCCATTCTGTGCCAGATATGCAAAAACACATTTCCGGCAGGATGTGAAAGATGACAGCTGTACCATTCATAAGGAGATATGAAGAAATGACAATGTTGAAACTCTGAAGTGAAAATATAAAAAATTCTCAAAGTTACAAGCGTGCGTGGAAACTGCGCAATGCACAATCATAACACAGTCATTTTGTGGGATTTATTCACCAAATTTTCAACACAGGCATTTTGAGACCTCCGCTCATGAACAGTATCACTATGATTTTCTTAATCTGTCCCAAACGTTGATTTCCCACAGCGACAGCGCCATTGTGCGCCAGATGTGCGAAAACACATTTCAGGCAGGATGTGAAGAATGACAGCTATACTGTTCATAAGGAGGTGTGAAAAACTGACAGTGTTGAAAATCTGCAGTGAAAATATAAAAAATTCTCGAACTTACACGTATGCATGGAAACTGTGCAATGTACACTCGTCACAGTCATTTTTCTGGAATTTTTTCACCAAATTTGCAACATAGGCATTTTGGGAGCCCACCTCATGAACAGTGGCACTGTCGTTTCATTAATCAGTCCCTAAAGATGATTCTGCGCAGTGACCGCAAAATCGCCTTTTGGGACCGAATAACAAAATGACAGTGACTGAGTTGATGAGGTGGGGTCCCAAGAACCCCATGTTGAAAATTTAGAGCCAAAAATCACAAAAGTAGCCGAGATATCCACCGAAGTTGAACCCCCCCATTGATGCCATTATATAGCTTACTGTGATTTTCTTTACGTCACGGTTGGCGTTGAAGAGTGCAGACATGTTCCCTCTCCACTGAAGATCATCACGCTGGGCTCCGGAGGTAAGTATGGAGTGAGGAGGGTGCGGGGTGGCGAGGTGCGCAGAGGGTGGGTGCAGGTTGAGGGAAGGGGGCCATCGTGACCACGAGGGACCATTTTCTGTTTTATAGTGTGAAAAATACAAACAGAACATAGTGGGAAGGTTTTTTCTTTCAGGATGTGACAAGGACATTTTGGCACACGGGTGGGCTCCCAGTGTGCCACCTCTGTATTTTGGGGATTGGAGACTGAAGCTGATGGGGATTGGGCACCCTGTTGGCAAAGACAGCATCTCTGTGTTTGGAGGGGCATGATGCCAAGGGGGATTGGGTACCCCCCTCGGCAGACATTAAACCGTGGGGGACATTATTCCGACAGAGACTGGACATCCCCGTCGGCAAACGAACTGGGGTGGGGGCATGCCGACAGGGGGATTGGACACCCCCATTGGCAAATGAACTGGGGAGGGGGTATACCGACAGGGGATTGGCACCCCAACATCGGTTTTTAGGTATTGTAGAGGGCGGGAGCTGCCACCATGTTTATTGAAAAGTTTCAGAAGGCAAGGCACGCCCTGCAATGATGGGGCGCTTCCTCATTGCAGCAGCAAAATTCTTTCAGGTTAGTGGCATGCTCCTGAACTGCTGTCATAGACAGCGTGCTCATTCATTGGCACCACAGAGACCAGCCCAAGAAAGCAGTGGCACCACTGGCCACAACACTGCCGCACTTCCACAACCTGCTACTCCAGCAAGCTGCCACAAAATATGAACATACGAAATTGCCTTCAGAAAAAGGCCCACAGGTCTATCAAGTCTGCCTGATTGTGCAGCTCTTAGTTTCATATCACTACAGCTGCCCCACCCCTACCCAAACCCCTCTCTTCCTCCTCTTTTCTGGTCCTCCCCCCCTTTTGTGTTTTTGTCTGTACTAACCCTGCCCTTGACTCTATCCCAACCCCGCTTAAAGCTATCCATTATCCTTTGAGTGATTAACTCCTCCAGAAGTGCGTTCCAACCTGTCACCACTCTCTCTGTGAAGTAGTGCCTCTTCATCTCCTTCCTAAACCTTCCCCCTTCCAACTTCAGGCTGTGCCCCCTAGTGACCCTTCCCCCCTTTAAGCGGAACAATCCTCCCTCCCTGACTTTGTTTATGCCTTTCAAGCACTTAAAGGTCTCTATCATGTCCCCTCTTACCCGTCTGTCTTCCAGTGAGTACGTGTTGAGCTCTTTCAACCTTTCCTCGTATGACAACTCCCCTAGCCCCATGATCATTTTTGTAGCCCTACGCTGCACCCCCTCCAGTAATCTCACATTCTTTTTGAGGTATGGGCACCAGTACTGTACACAGTATTCCAAGCGTGGCCTCACCAGTGATCTATACAGTGGCAGGATGACCTACCCCTTTCAAGAGGTGATCCCTCTGGCAGTGCACCCCAGCATCCTATTTGCCCTTGCTGCAACTCTCCTATACTTTGCAGATACCTTCATGTCCCCTGTGACTATTACCCCCAGGTCCCTTCCCTCCTTTGAAGCCATTACCTGCACTCCCCCAGCCAGTAGCTGTTCTTGGGATTTCTGACTCCAAGGTGCATGACCTTGCACTTCTTAGTGTTAAACCTCAACTGCCACTCCCTAGACCAGTGTTCGAGTTTAGCTAGATCCTCTCTGAGTGCCTGCCTCTCTTCCTCATTGTCCACTTTACACAAATCTTGATGTCGTCTGCGAACAGGCAGATCTCATTCTTGACTTTCTCTGCAATGTCTCCAATGAAGAACATTGAACAAAACAGGGCCCAGCACTGAACCCTGCGGTACTCCACTTGTTGCTTGCCATGACTTGGATGACTCCCCCCTTATACCTACCCTGTTATTTCCCCTGTGGCCAGCTGTCAACCCACCCCACCAGTTGTTCCCCTGCTCCCATGTCCCTGAGCTTGCTCATTAACCCCCTATGTGGCACAGAGTCAGAAGCCTTGCTGAAGTCCATATACAGGACATCCACAGCGTGGCCTTCATCAACTGCCCTAGTGACCCAGTCAAAGAAGTTGATCAGGTTAGTTTGACAAGATCTTCCCATGACAAACCCATGTTGTCTCTCATCCTGCAGGCCATTGCTATTAAGAAAGGTTATCAACCTCTCCAGAATGGTTTCCATCAACTTCCCCACTATAGAAGTCAAGCTCACCAGTCTGTAGTTACCTGATTTGTCCTTGGGTCCACTCTTATGAAGGGGCATCACATGAGCCATCCTCCAGTCCCTGGGTACATTCCTCATTTCCAAGGAGGTGTTGAACAGGTCCATCAGAGGGCCTGCCAACAACTCTGCCAGTTCCTTCAGGATCCTTGGGTGTACACCATCTGGTCCTGGTGCCTTGTCCACCTGCAAGCCTTTAAGGGCCTTCAGAAATCTGTCCTCTTGGATGACCTCATCTGTTATCTCTGCCCCCCCCCCACACCCTTGCCCCCTTTTTCCCCTGCAGAATTGGGTCATCCCTTTCTTTTGTGAACATCGAGCAGAAATACTCATTGAGTGCCTCTGCCTGATCTTCCCTTTGTTCCGCCCATCCTCCCTCTCTCTTGATTCTAACGATGTCATCCCTACACTCCTCTTCTCCCTTATGTATTTAAGGAACCTATTCCCCTCTCCCTGATCCCCTGAGCCAAATTCAGCTCCTTTGCTGCCTTGGCTGCCCTGACTGACCTGGACACCTTCCTAGATGCCTTTGAGAACACTTCTCCATCCTCCTCACGCCCAGATTTTTTGAACTTAATGAAGGCCAGTCTTTTTTTCCTCACCTTCCCCTCCACCTCCTTGCTGAGCCAGCTTGTTTTTTTTAACCCGGACCGCTTGCTCTGAGATTTGGCACATGTGTTCATGAACTCATTTAGCCCCTTACTAATGATTGCCCACTTTGGTTCAGCATCCATCCCTGGGTTAATTTCAACTAAATACCCCTCTAGGATGCTGCCCATTCTGCCAAACTTTGCCTTCCTGAAATCCAACACTCTTGTCCTGGTCTTAGCAGACTCCCTCCCTCCCTGTGTTGAGGAGGAACCACACTGAGCAGTGGTCACTTCCTGCTAGAGGGTCCCATACTACCACATCCTGGACTTGGTCTCCATTTGTTAGCACCAAGTCCAGTATGTTCCCCTCCCTAATAGGATCCATCACCCCTTGCACTAGGTAACTGTCTTGGATAGCCTCCAGCAGCACCTGTTCCCTGGCGAGTACTGTAGTTACTGTCTGCCAGTCAACCCCAGGGAGGTTGAAGTCTCACACTATAATTGTATTCCCT
This sequence comes from Neoceratodus forsteri, assembly GCA_016271365.2. Lineage (NCBI taxonomy): Eukaryota > Metazoa > Chordata > Ceratodontiformes > Ceratodontidae > Neoceratodus > Neoceratodus forsteri. The sequence continues at coordinate 67,198,667 of CM028131.1, read as the reverse complement.
TTGCCACTGACCTTCCTGATTTGCTCCCCCAGCAACCTATCCACCTCCTCGTTCTGTGAGGGTGGCCTGTACACCAGCCCCATCCTGAGTTTCTTACCTTTAGGGCCTTGGAGCAATACCCATATGGCTTCTGGCCTCCCCTCATCCCCTTCCTCCTTAGCACACAATATCCCTTCTCTGACATAAATAGCCACTCCTCCCCTCTTCCCCCTCCCGGTCCCTGTGGAACACCTTGTATCCCGGGATTGTGAAATCCCGGTCTTGGTATTGGGTGGCCCAGGTCTCTGAGATGGTGGGAATATCTACCTCCCCCTCCACCATCATTGCCTGGAACTCTGCCACCTTGTTTGCTAAGCTCCTTGCATTCAAGGATACTACAGTCCACCTTGTGTCTTGCCCCTTCTCTTCCCGTCTCTCCCCCTTCCACTTTTGTCTTGGTAACTTATCCTGATTCTCCTGCTCCATCTCTGGGGGGGGGGGTGAGGCCTTCTGGTCTCCCCTGGAAGATGCCTCCTCCCTGCTATCCAACTCAGCCCCTCCCCCCTCCTCAGTTTAAATTAATGTTGTTTTTAATGTACTTCTCCAGCCCCTGTGTTAATGCCCTTGTACCCTCAATGTTGAAATGCAGCCTATCCTTGGCATAAAGCCCCTTATTGTTCCATGTCTTGCCCCACCCCCCTACTACTCCATACCCCTTTTCTGCACACCAACCCTTCAGCCACCCATTAAACTCCTGTATTTCTAGCTTTCTTGCTGTGCTTGCCTTAGGTACCGGGAGTACCTTGGAGAACGTCACTGAGCTTCCCACCCGACTGCAAATACTACCCACCTCCCTGAACCTCTCCTGCACTTCTTCCACTGTACTGCCCTCTAGATCATTTGTTCCTAGGTGTACAATGATATGAAGCTCCCCCCCACCTTCTCCACACATTTCTGAATGCACTGCCCTACTCTCCCCACTGTCATACCAGGCATACACTCCACCCCGGTTTGGCTCTTCCTTGCTCCCTTACCTCCCTACCTCACCCCGCTGAGCATAATATCCCCTAATACAAGTACCCGCTCCCCCATCCTTTGCACTGCCCCCATGGTTTGCCCTCCTGTGAACCCCTTTTCTTCAGTGTCCTCTACTGTCATACCCTGCCCTCCCCCTTCTCCTCCAATTATGCCTCCACCTGCTGTACTCCTCCTCCGTTCTTTCTGTGCTCGCTCCCTTCCCTAACCACTCCCCCTCCACTACTTTTACATCCTCCCACTGCCTCCTACATTGTGCCACCTCCCCCCCCCAACATGTTTTGGCCTTCCTCCCCCTTTATTTAGTGTGTTCGTGCCAACTTTACCTACTTCCCTGCCCCTCCCCACTTTTACACCACTGTCTTCCCTCTCTCCTTGAACTGTATGTTCCACCCTTCCCTCCTGATCACCTGACTCTTGTTCTGTGGTAGCTTCCCCAAGATCATGCTCTGTTTCATTAACCAGTATTGCATACCTGTTTGTTGTCTCCAACCTCTTGCCCCTGCCCTCCCCTGAAATCTCTTCCTGCCTCAGCTTATCCTGAACCTCTTTCCTACTTCCTCTCTGTCTACACGTGTTCCCTACCATTTGCCAACAGCCCCTTTTGGTGCTCCCAGGACCCTGTGCACTTGGCCCCCTTGGTCAAGCGCCCCCTTCCAGCCTGTCGCAGCCTGGTCTGTCTTGCAATGGAACCTTCCTGCCCCTGTGCCCCTTCTCCTCCTCAGCCCCTCTTTCCTGTCCTGTCCCCCCAGTTCCTGTCTCAAGCTGAGTATCTCCAGTGTAGTTGTCTGAACATCCTGCATACTGGACACCCCCCCCACCTTCCACCAGGCTCCCAGAAACAGTGCTGCCCCACACCCACTGCAGCTCACACCCCCCATGCCCCCAACCCCAATCATCCCAACCTCTCCACTCCACCACTCCATTCTCCCACCTGCCTCCTTGCGCTGGCCTCTGCATCCCACCTGTCTTAGTCTCCAAATATTCCCTAGCTCTTTACAATTGAATCCGTATATCTATAAGGGCAGTAAAACTACAGCACTGCCCCAAACCTCTTACACTCTCTCCTTCTGTTGGGACTTACAGCTTCATTCTCTCTCTCCTCCTTTTGTTTCTGCCCTTTGGACCTAGTTACTGGCTGCACCCTTTGTAATTCAGCCTATATATCAGCTAGGCTAATGCTTGTGCTGCCCAACTGTTCCTGCCTCTTTAAGTGGGTGCGGCCTGGCCTTCCACTATAAAGGCAGTGCACCTTGGGGTGGTTGGGGAATGGGTGGGTGGGGGGGCAGATCCTCTGGTACATGGTGTCTTCAAAAACAATCAGGTAAAAAAGATATACGTCCATAAACTACAGGGCAAAAACACAGCTCTAGTTCACCATACCAGCAAACAGTTTCTCCTTCTCACTCAAAATGGGGAATCCCACTGAAGGTCTGTTAGGCACACACTTGAATTTTAACCTTCACTAATCCTCTGTTGAAATGTGATACCTGCAGTTAAGGTACAAACATCAACCAATTTTAAAGACTCACCTTCCAGCAACAGTTCCTCCTACTCACTCCCATAGGGCATTGCTGCTTCTTGATTGAGGAGCATGTGTGGGGACACACATCCTGCGCTGAGCATCAGGGAGGGAGGGAGGGAGGACAAGGGAGAAAATCTACAAAAAATATCTATGTGCACCAATCGCTGTATATGATGGCACCAGTTCCCTCAGGTCCCACCCCATGGTGATCCTTACAGGTGCGATAGTGGGGAGAGTGTCAGATGGGACTGGGGGGAGCAAGTGTGTCTAAAGCAGGCATGGTGGCAGTCGGAAGCCAAGAATCTCTATGGCACAAAAACAGTAATCAAGGCACTCATCACTGTAACAGCTACAAATGTGGGCCTTTTTTCATGTAGGTTTTTACCCTCTCCCCCCTGATGTCAGCCTGGGAATATTCCCTGCAACCAGACATATATCCTGTTCAGGCAGAGTCACTGTCATTAAGATGGCATGGAGGGCTCCTTTCCTATTTTTCCTCCTAGTACCTCCTTCCACCACGTGACGAGAACAGTGCCACACAATGACCTTGTATGCACACACTGCCCCTGTGGCGAGAGCAAGTTCCCTGGCACAGCCACAAGGGACCCTGCCATTAACCCTTCCCTGACTGAGGCTTGCTGTCATGTGGCACCCACCACCAGCCCTCCCTCACTGAGGCTACCAAGTGGCACACCACCAGCCCTCCCCGACTGAGGCATGCTTCCACATGGCACCTTCCACCAATGCTTCCCAACTGAGGCAGGCTTTCACGTGGCACCTTCCACCAACATTCCCCTACTGAGGCATGCTTCCATGTGGCACCATCCACCAGCCCTCCCCCACTGAGGCTACCATGTGGCAACCCACCACCAGCTCTCCCCCACTGATGCTATCATGTGGCACCCACCGCCAGCCCTCCCTGACTGAGGCACACTGCCACGTGGCACCCTCCACCAACACTCCCCAACTGGGGCATGCTTCCATGTGGCTGCTGCATCATCCTGTCCTGCCTCCCAATGCAGTGATCAGAACTCTCTCCCAAACACAGGGTGCATGCATGACAGCACAACGGGCTACTGCTGGACCAGCAGGGTGGCCCAAAACGTGGGTCTCCTAACGTCCCACATAAAATAAAGGAAAGAAAAGAGAGCCATGATTCTATGTTACTGTACTCGTGTTCCGCTGAGTGTAATGGACTCTGCCAGTGGAATTGTCCACTGCACTGTAGAGAAGAAAAAGTGTCATCAGGACTCAGCTGAGATGGTAGCTAGGATACAGACTGGTCTGGCTGGATCCTCATCCCTCACAAACTCTTGATGTTCTCCGTGAAGGTAGTCTGTCATGGTTTCTCTTTTCCCTCTGTCCTCATCTCTCTCTCTTTCACTTTCTCTCTCTCTCTCTCATTGAGACTGTCCTATTGCCCCCAAACCCTCTGACCTGCTGGCATGTCAAGGCTTCATTCTAGGCCAGTTACTACCCTTGTAGCATGGTGGTAGGGTTTGGTCCACTGATAGACCAGTTAAAGTGTGTGACAGGAAATGCTCTCCTGAGGATATAGAAACAGAACCTGCCAGCAGAAAAGGATGGCTTGGCCCACACACTCTGCCCAAGTGTTCCCTGCCTATTGTACTAATGCAGACCCTGTCTGGTCTCCGGCGACCCTCCCTCCCCCACTTCTGATCTTATATACTCCTGTTTATCCCATACATACATGAAGCCCTTAACCATTCTAACCTCCACCAATTTGGCTGGCTGTAGGTTCCATTTGTCTGCCAAACTTTCAGTGAAGAAATATTTTCTCACACCCTCCGGAACTCCCCCCTCCAGCTTCATCACATGACCCCTAGTCCTGGCGCTGGTCCTTATTTGGGAAAGGCTCCCCTTCTGAACCCTGTTCACTCCTGTAGTGTACTTGCAGGTCTCGATCATGTCTCTTCTCGGTCTCCTCTCCTCCAGGGTGTACATTAGGGGTTGGTGGGTGAAATTTATTTTCCACCAGTGGAATTCTGGCAAATTTAGAATTTCACATCCCAGAAAAGTGTTTGTCCAAACTGCACTAAATTTAGTACGGTACATTTACCAGTCACTGTGGAGAAGCACACTACGTTTCAGATCTCTGTCGTTAAAGGATTGAGTTATAAGCCTCCAAACTTACAGAAATTTTAAAACTACACTTCGCAATTATGTAAACTGCAGAATTTTAAGCCCCTATCCATTTAAAACTAGAGAATGGAATATCACCAATTTTGTTAATTGACCCAAGCAATAAGGCTACGTGGGTGACAACTCTTTAATCTCTTGCTCAAAGGCTGGCCAAGTTATAAGCAGCCACAGACTATAACATTAAATCAGTAAGTAATAAAAGTTGAATTTCATGAGCGTGTGTGAAAATTGTGGAATTTTGTGATTTTGTTTTTGAAGCCATATCCATGCATTTTGTCTAGTTATACACCTGCGCTGCCATTGTGGAGGAAGGTAAAGGCTGGGTAAAGTGGCACTAAGGTAGCATTTAGGGGAGGTGCCAGAGTAAACGTATAGTGATGCCAAGCCTCAGGTCAGTACACTGAGTGAAGCACCATGAAGAATAGTCATGGAGATCACTGTACATTAGCCGAAATTCTTGCAATACGCCAGCTAACCACTACAACTCACTGACTTAATGACTCTCAGTATATTAGTTAATCTGGGTCTGTAAATACTGTTTACGTCCTTCGTTATACATTGTACTATTTTTTCCCCTGAATCTTGTAATCTCTGTAATGGATCCTTCTACTTTGTATTACATGTGCTGTATTTATCCTCATCTCTATTTTTGATTACGTACTTGCCTTCTACTTGTTATGTTTATGTCAATGACGTGGAGCCTCTGTAAACGAGCCTCTGGCTCAAAGGTCTGTCCGATTTCTTCAAATAAATAACTGTTTTTGGAAGCATGTGCTCATTCAGCATTGTTTCTGTACAAGGCCACCTGCTGACTCTTTTGCAACCATCTCAATAACAATGTGTACTTTAGCATTTGAAAGCAATGGCATCCAGTGATACCAAGCGTTACAGCTAGTTGTGACTGAGGCCATTGTGACAGAAGTATCTGGATATCTTTAGTCGTGATGGAGTATGATGCTGGGCTTTACTGTCGCTGGAGTGCTGGAGGGGCATTGCAGGGCTGTGACGCTAGTGCAGGTAAGGTGATTTGCCCACCTGCAGTACAAGTCAAATGAATGTGATGAATAGTGAAGCCAAGATGGGCTGATGTTCTGCAAAGGGAGGAGGTATGGTCATGTCAGTGGAAAGGGAAGTCAAAGGGATTTGAACTATATGACAGAAGAGGTAGCTAGTGCAGGGGCGACCAGTGGCAGGAGTTAGATGCATGGTTTCACCAAGGGAATGGCAGCTAGGCTAAGCAGCAGAAGAAGAGTAGGTCGCCAGTTGGTGAAAGAGAGCTGACAGGGACAGTTCTCATTTGTAAGCAGGATGTATGAAAATTACAAGCCAACACAGAGTCCAGCACTCCCCAAGCCTCACGGTAGAGGTCTGAATGCAAAACACAGCAAATAAAGACAGAACGTTCCAAGTTCAAGGCTAGTGCTGTTTATTGCATTCCGTCGCACCAAAAGTAGATACAAAAACACAGTGTTCAAACTTCCACAGAACTTGACCACTTTGTCCGTTACCCAGGTGCCCCAGTGCTCCCCCTAGTCAGAGCTTCATCAGGGAGCAATTACCTGTACTGGATCCCCACCTTTATTTTTATTTATTTATTGAATTTTGTTGACCCAGTAAGCCCACTGGGCCTAGAAGTCCCTTTTCCAGGGGCGACCAGAGGGAAGGGGGATACAGATGGTAAGTAACTGAAATTGAACCAGTTTAAGCTGTTGGTGGTATTTTTTTAGTGAATGGGAGAAATTTGGCCAGGACACCGGGGAAATTCCCCTACTTTTTTTTGATAAGTGCCATGGGATCTTTAGCATCCACCTGAACTACCACCAATCCAGGCAGATAGGACCTCGGTTTAACGTCTCATCCGAAAGACGGCACCTCAGAAGTGCAGCACCCCCTTCATGCTGCACTACAGTGTCAGTACTGGGATATTACCCCAAGTGCCAGATATGGGAACTGAACCAGCAGCCCTCTGATCTCCTGGCCTCAGAGGCGAGTGTGCTACCTACTAAGCCACTGACACTGATGATATCAAACTATGACATCATAGCTAAGCATCACATACTATTTTAGAAAATATTGCAAACATAACATACTGTGGTTTTTTTGCAAACAGTTACAAGCAGTAAAGATGTGCCCTTGACAATGTTCTAAGGTCATGTGAACATACATATACTGTACATACGAAATTGCCAGCAGATGAAGGCCTTATGATCTATCGGGTCTGCTCGATTGTGTAGCTAGTAGCAACCACCATACTGTAGCTGCCCCTCCCGTGACCCTCCCCCTTACCCTGTTCCATCCCCTTTTGAAGCAGCCCACTGTTCTACAGGATACTGCTTCCGCAGGCAATGTATTCCACCCAGACACCACCCTCTCCATAAAAAGTGTCTTCTCATTTCCCTCCTGAACCTTCCCCCCTCCAATCTCAGATCATGGCCTTGAGTGTGCCCCTCCCCCCAACTTGAAAAATCCATCTGTACTTGTCTTGTTTATTCCTCCTATTTTTGGAATCTTGGATCTGCATCCACAGTGACTCCGTCCTGCCCTCCTCTTGAACACACTTCAGTCCTTCTCTCACATACAATGGCACCCCCCCCTTCCCACTTACCCCACTCCTGCAAAATATCCTATACCCTGGTACCATCAGGCCTCAGTCATGGTAGTAGGTGTCCCATGTGTCGGTGATGGCCGCCATATCCACCTCCCTTCTGCCATGATAGCCTGTAGCTCTGCGGTTTTGTTCCCCAGCTCCTAGCATTCAAGGTGACCACCTTCCACCTGTTTTCCTTCCCCCCATCCCTTCCTGCTCTTCCTTTCTTGCATCCCCTCTTGTACTCTCCCTTAGTCCCCTGCTTCTGGTTTGGGGGTAAGTTCATTCAGCTTCCCTTCCTGTGGATTCTGCATGTCCTGCCCGCTTGCCCCCCCACCACTCCTAGTTTAAATTCCCTTCCTTTGATATGTATTCTCCCAGTCTCTGTTTCAAAACCTTCCTGCCCTTCTCACTTAAGTGAAGCCTATCCTTGTCATAGAGATCACGATCCTCCCAGGTCCTTCCCCACCCCCCACCAGCCCATACCCCTTGGACTGACACCAGGTTCTTAGCCATATGTTAAATTCCTCTATACTCTGTTTCTTTGCAGTGCTCACAAAAAAAGATTTTTGGCCAAAAGATTTTAGGTCAAAAAAGATTTGCAAAAATCAGCAGAAAAACATAACATAAACATCCGTTTCCAAACATATGCAATAGCAGTCCTCAAGGCATTTTTAAAATATTCTTCATATTACGTTTTAAGTCCCTTTTAAAGCCATCCCAGTGGTGCTGAGGGTTGTGGCACTGGACGCCACACCTCACTCCATGCCGGTGGCCTGGGTTCAGGAACAAACCTGGGTCATCGGGGGTCAGCAGGGGAGGACTAGGATTGAGGGTCCGACGACAGCTCTCTTAGTCCTGTGGAAAGGGTGGGAATCACACTGTGCTCTGGCAGTCCCTGGGCACACCCGTAGGCACTGCAGGTGCATGGTGTTTCACACTGGGGGGAGCGCAATGGATGTCTGCACACTTGTGCACAGACGTCATTGCACGTCTGTACTCCCATTGGGGTGAAAAAGCAAAAGAGGGCTGGGCACGACCATGCAGCTTGATGGCTGTGCCCTGCCTCGCCGGTAGAACTGTCATGGAATCGTGCTGGGGGGGTGGTGCCGGTCCGGCTGGCAGGGACAGGGGAGCCCTCCAGTGGGTCAGCTACGGCTGTGCCAGACCCCCTCATCATGCGAGTGAGCCTGCTGCTCTCCCCGCGGGCAGGGCCAGTGGCTGGATGCCCCTGCCGGTAGGCACCACAGCGGGCACAAGAAATAAAGATGAGATAAAAAAGTCCCTTTTAAAGTCACTACTTAGAAACATACATCTCAGTTTATATATGTTGTAATTAAGAGATGATGAACTAGAGGTCATGTCGAATCAGGGTAGGGAGCCATCCAGCAGTGACCTAAGCAGAAAAAACTGCGCTCTCCAAACCTCCAACTGCAAGAAAAAGAAAGAAGATATTAAAATGAAATGAATTTGAAGCAAAAAACTTTGCAGTATACATTTTAAGATCACATTCCTAAAGGCAGACCTAGTAGACATTAAAAAGGGCAGAAGGAAAGGAGGTGTGTGTTGCAATAGGAAAGGACAGAAGGAAAGGAGTGCGTTGCAATAGGAAAGGACAGAAGGAAAGGAGGTGTGAGTTGCAATAGGAAAGGACAGAAGGAAAGGAGTGAATAGCAATAGGAAGATGCAAGGGATGGATGGGGGGGAGAAAAGATAAACAGCAGTGCATTCAAATTAAACATTCAGCATTATACAAGTCATTACAAATATGGTTTTAAATCCCATGTTTGGTTTAACCCATCAGGTTGTAGTGCTTTTAAAACAAAAAACCAAAAATGTTCTAGCTGCAAATGTCTCATTAGTATGTCTCCTCCTCCTCTCCTACCCACCTGCACTTGTTCAAACCCCATGAAATTTAGATTTTTTGGGTCTCTGTTGTGATACAGGAGAAAATGCTCAGCAACTGGATGATGTAAACTGCAATTCCTACTGTCCCGTACATGCTCCTGTATTCTGAGTTCCAGTTGTCTGACCCTTCTGCCAACATAAAGCTTCTGACAGTCGCACAATAAAACATATACAGTGAAATTCAAGGCACAAGAGATAAACTGATGGATATCCGCTTTTTTACCACCCAGTGGTGATGATGTGAAAGTAACCCCTTGCCTGGACAAATCACAGATATTGCAGTTACCGCATTTAAACATTCCAGGGGACCTCACTGGAAACCAGGTGCCCTTAGTGTTTTCATTGTCTGTGTACTGGCTTTTTACTAATCTGTCTTTCAGATGTGGACCTCTCTTAAAGGTTACCCTGGGTTTAGATCCAATGTGGGGTGCCAAATTAGTATCACCTACAGGATTGGCCAGTATTTGGTGATGATATTGCCCACTTGTCCAGCTATTAAGTTATACTCAGTGATAAAACTAACAGTGCCACAGGGACTCTCTGACCTAGACTTAGGTTTACGTAAAGTTTTACGATCTAACTGATCAGCCTTTTTCAAAGATAAATCAACAGTCTCTGCATTATAGCCCCTCTCCAGCAACCTGGACCTTAACTCATGTACCTGTTCTCAGCAGTTTCTTTTAAGCCTAAGAAACTGGCTGTAGGGGATGGAATTTTTTAGGGAGTGAGGGTGACAGCTGGAAGCTAATAGTAAGCTTTTCGTTGCTGTAGGTTTTCTGAAAGTTTTCATATGTATCTGGTTGTCATTCCCCACCATTACAGTGATATCAAGGAAATCAATTTGAATGGGATTGTTCTTGTGGGTACACCTCAGGTTCAAATTATTGTTGTTAAGCCAGTCCAAAAATTCATTAATTTTTTGTTCTTTACCAGACCAGACACGTATGACGTCATCAACAAATCAGAACCAATTGACAATCTAGTTAAAAAATGGGTTTGCCAAATTACTGAACATGAGAGTCTCCTCCCACAGTCCCAAAAACAGATTTGCATATGAGGGTGCCATCGCAGCCCCATTGCAGTACCTCATTACTTTAGACAGTGATCACTGTTGAATTCAAAGTAGTTATATCTAATGAAATCTAACCCTTCTATGATCAGATTTATAGGCATACCATCTAATATTAGATCCCTGAGCAGAAAGTGTCTGCTAGCTTTGATTCCATCCCTGTGTCTGATGGAAGTGTAAAGGGATTCCACATTGACAGTTAACAAAATGAATCCTGGTGACCAGCCCAAATCCTCAAACTTCTTTAATACATGCACGGTGCTTCTAATATGTGCGCAAACAACTACCACTTCTTTGTAAAAAGAAATTGATAAATGCACACAGATTGTTTGTTAAAGAGCCCACCCCCAAGACAATCTCTCTACCAGGGGGATTTAAAGGGTTTTTGTGAATTTTCAGTAAAATTTACAAAATAGGCATGGTTGGAAAGTCTTGAAGCAAAAATCTAAATTCAGATTGAGTTATTTCTCCCATTGATCTAGCTCATTCTAATGAGTCAAGTAACTTTAATTTAACCTGGGAGAAAGCCCTGGACCTCAACTTCAGATATTTATCAGTATCCCCCAATAACTCAAATACCTTTTTCTTACGAAAATCTTTTTCAAGCTAACAGTGTTTTCACCCTTGTCCGCTGGTTTGAATACCACATCTTTTAAGTCCTGTAACTTGAGCTTTGGTTTCATCCTTTGTCATATTGTATCACATTATAGTATATTTTGCCAATAAAGTTTGGATTTCTCTATACACAGTTTTAGTATTTATAGATGGATTTGTAGAAGAAGGACAAAAATCTGATTTAGGGGAGAACAGCGATTTTTGCAAAGCAAAGAAGTTGTTACGATTAAGGTCATAGAGATTAATATTTAATTTACCTTGTCATCTCCACTGACCGTCTTGGAATAAGGAATCCAACATTGAAAGATTGTTATAATTCATAGAGTTCTGACTATCATGCATATTAAGTACCTCAGGATCTTCTGAAAAATTGAGTAGGGAGGTATCAAAATCCCCAATACTTTCACCCATTGATGTATTCTGCTCTGAATCCAAAGTAAGTGTCTATTCATTGTCAGATTTCTTGCAAAGAAGTCCCTTAGCTGTATCTTCCTAAAAAAATCTCTCCAAAGCTATATGAATTTTAAACTTATCCAGTTTGCAACTTGGCAAGAAAGAAAGACCCCTTAGCCAGAATTGACTTTTGTGTTTCAGTTAAGGTGTGGCTAGTTAAATTCACTATTTTTCTTCCATATTGCTTTTTTCCATTGTTTTCTGTTTTTCTCCCTGTACAACCCCTCCCCTTGCAGTATGAATGTGCATGTGTGGAGGCACCCGCACATCACGTCTCCACGCTTCTGTGTTTCCCAGCCTCCGGTGCTGCTCTCTGGCCTCCACTACAGGGCAGCCAAGGAGTGGGATGACAATTCTCCCCTCCCCAGGAAAGAAGAGCAGCCCATTGGACACACTCAATCCTCTCCCTCCCCTGCTGACCCCCGGCAACCCGTGGTCACTCCTGACCTCGGGTCATCGGCGTGGCACGAGGTGTGGCATCCAGTGCCTCAATCCTCAGCACCACCAGGCTGGCCTAAATTCATTATTTTTCAACTGCGAGTTTTGGGCTTCATTGATCTTCATGCTAAGGTTCATACTAAGACACTGAAGAGTGAGGAGGCAAGAATGCCCATATAGCTCCTATACTAATAAGAATAATACTTCAAATTACCCCCAGATAAAAGGAAACCATCTAATTTTCTCTTGAATTCCTCCTTTGATTTACTGATAATAACTTCAAGAGATAAATTATTCCATGGATGTATGACTCTTAAAGGTAAATGAGTATTTTCTCAAGTTTGGGTTGCAGGGTCTGCCAGAAACCAGAAGCGGATGCCCTCTGCTTTCATTTTTTTTCTATGTATTCGATGCCCAACTCACTCATGAGATAGGGGGTTTTCATGATGTCATACATCAATAATAAGTCTTCCTGTAGCCACCTCAACTGAAGTGTCAACAGTTTCAAGGATTGCATTCTTTCCTCATAACTAAGTATTGTTTCTAAGACTGGTGATGTTTTTGGTGAATTTACGCTGGACCTTTTCAAGTGATTGCATATCGGCTTTTTCATACAGGCACCAGACCTGTGAAGTGTACTCTAGATGTGGTCTGACATATGCCGTAAACAAGAGCATTAGGACTTCTGCATTTCTGGAATTAATATTATGTTAACTATACTAGGAAACTCTATTTGCTTTATTTATGTCAGTGTTCAGTTGGTGTTCGAAGGAAAGGTCATCAGAGAAATGTACCCCCAGATTCTTTTCATTGATGTTTTTTTCTAATATAACATTATTTAGTGCAGGTTTTGTTTACCTAAATGCATAACTCAACATTTCTCCAGATTTAACTTCATCTCCCACTTTTCTGCTCGTGTATTAACTCTTGCCATGCCGAAGACTGATATAGCAGTCCAGAATTCCTATACATTCTCATTCTGTCGGCAGCCTAAGAGTTAATATGGTCTACATCTGTCTGGAGTTCCAAAGCTTATGACTCATTACAACATCTTCCTGCTGTCTCCCTTCTTTCTTCTTGTCTTTTTGTAATGTGGTCTGCTGGAGTTGTTTTTTCTTTTAATCTGCTGCCGGGAGGCTTCTGAGAAAAAGACACCACAGCCTTAGAGCTTGTTGAGGGTTCAGCAGACGCAGGGGCAGAGTAACCCATATTCAATGTCCTGTTCACTGTCTCTAATCGTATGTTCCTTTTTGTTATGATTTTTTCAGAGTCTAGATCTTAATTTAGATCACCCTCTGGAAATGGACCTGTCATTGCGGAATCTCGACCAGTTAAAGATTGTCCTGTCCTGGTAGTCTGTAATATCCCACAGCACCTTTTGGTTTGGTGTATGAAAATCACGCCCTGCAAAATTGGCTGGTCTGAGCACAAAATACGTTTGGAAACTAGACACTAGAGGAGCTCACAGAGACCTAGTTTGTGAAGAAAATGGCTCAGGCAGCAAGAAAGAGAAATTCTGGCAATTGCAAAGGGATACGTCCTATGGGAAACAAAGCAGGTGGCTCTATTTTAAAGTGAACTTGTCTGTGAAAAACGAGGAGGGGCTTTTTATGACAAGCAGGTCCACAGGGTCCCTCAGGTCAAGCTCAATGAAAAAAGCAGGGGGACAAAATAGTCAGCCAGAAAACAACTACAGGGCTGCAAACAACTCAGCAAAGTTAAACGGATTCAGTGTTGATAAATGCTTTACAAAAGTTAAATTCCACAAGTGGAATTCTAGTGACATTACTTGTTATGCGTCCATACATTTTTGAGCAAAGTTTCCCAACAAGTATAATTTCCATGGTAAATTTTAACCTACTAATCCACATCTATATATCTTTATTAGATTCCAGGATCTATTTACATTGGGTATATATGCCACATACTGGGTGTATAGCTGCAACAGCAACGGAGATACAGACGTCCAAATATTTTGAAACTTTTCACGCAATTTAACAAATAATTGAATTGTAAAATTTTGAACTCCTGTAACCTGCAATTTACTTAAACAGCGACCTCCTTATTTAGCAGTTTCTAAGACTCTTCCAAAAAAGCAGGGAGATACGTTTTCAATTATCTAGCTCTAGTTTTCAGAAATTTTCACAAAAATAATAAATTGCCAGACTCTAAGCCCCTGTAGATTCCATGCCCCTCATCCAAATGTCATGAAACTTTACATCCTTATCGGAACTCTTACAAACCATAAGCAAGCCCAATGAGAGGTCCAGCTATAATCATGACTGAGTTATGACCAGTTAAAGAATTTCAGAAAATTTTCTGCAATTTTGTGAAAATTCCACAAAAAGCATAGTTTGCTACTGTCGCCCAGTCCTAAGGTACATATTGAAATTCCTCAGTCTCTCATCATAGCGCTTTCCTTGCAACTTCTGCAGCATTTTTGTTGCCCTCAAGTGGCCCCCCTCTACCCTATGTCCTTTGTGAGGTGTAGTCTCCAGAACTGTACACAGTACTCCAGATGGGGTCATACCAGAGAATGATACCACGGCAGCACCACCTCCTTCCTACTGCTGGTGATGCCCCTCCCTATGCACCCCAGCATCCCACTAGCCCTGCCTATAGCCTTGTCACACTATGCTACCAGCTTGAGGTCCTCTGATATAATAACTCCAAGGCCCTTTCCTGTCTAATGACTGCCAGTACCCCCCCAATCCTATACTCAGCACAGGGGTTCCTATGCTTTGTGGGCATAATTTTGCACTTTTTGTCATTGAACCCCAACTACCATGTCTTTGACCACTCCCCAAGTTTTCCTAGATACCGGGACATTTTCTTCACCCCATTCTGAGTGTCCCACACCCTACTGAAGATTTTGGTGTCATGTACAAAATGGCATACCATTTCTTCCAGTTAATCTACAATGTCCCCAATTAAGATATTGAAGAGGGCTGGTCCCAGTACCGAACCTTGTGGTACCCTGCTAGTTATTCTCCTGCCCTTAGAGTGTGCTCCATTAACCACCACCCTCTGTTTCCTATCCGTTAACCCATTTCAAACCAATCTATCAATTTGGACCCCACTTCTAAGCTGGTCAACTTCCTACTCAGCCTCCTGAGTGGCATAGTGTTGAAGGCCTTTTTGAAGTCCCGATAGGCTATGTCTGCTGCCCTCGCCTGATCTATACCACCTGGGTATCCAGTGAACACAGTGACTGTGATTGAGCGACTGCAAAAGGGTGACTCAATCACAGCGCCTGTGCTCTGGGCTACCTAGCAGGGTAGCGACAGGATAGGGGTGGGCGACTAGGACAACAGGAACTAGGTGTATATACATGCAAGCCAGGGAGGAGGGACCACGATGGGTGGAAGGGGAGGGAGGGTATATGGGGTGTAGTGCAGCTGTCAGTTGACGAGCTGGCTGTATGGTGTGGCAGGTAGGGTGGCAGGTGGGGTTGAGAGGGTGCCGGGTTCGATTTTGGGCACGATTACTTTTTTGTGTTGGGTCCAGTTGTTTGTTTTTAAGTTTACACCTCCCCAACATGCACCCCCGGAGCAGAGAATCCTTAAGTAGGAGTGTGTGGGGGCACAGCCCCTGCATAATAGAAAACCGTCACCAGTTTTGTAGTTGCTGCGAGTGTACATCACCATTATTTATTTCAGGTGATGTACACTCGCCCAAACGGTGATCTCTATTCTGCGATTGCCGTTATCACATAGAACCATTTCCCTGCTCACCCAGTCAAATAAATCTATCAGATTTGTTTGGCAAGGCCTTCCCCCCTTAAAAACCCTATTCACAAATAATTTTTACTACAGGCGCAATGAAAGAAATTGTTCCATGGCAAGGGCCTCAGAATCAGTATGTTTTATACTCATTCTTGTTTTATATTAGAAATTAAAGTTTGGAATGTTAACTTTCAGATATACCCTTCTGCATTGGTGGTGTAGGCAATAGCCTTAGATGGGTCAGGGCTTAAAGGTCTAGAAAGGCCCCCGGAAGTGCAGAGCAGATTTTCTCCAGGTGCACTCTTTTACATAGCAAATGTGGTGATGGTTATAGGAAACAGTTTGCATCCAGGATTTTGATGTCTCAATGAACTTCTTGACCTGCAGTGCCAAAGAGTTGCATCTGAAATTTCTCTTCTGTGAGCAGAGACTTTCCTGACTTCGCTCTGATTCTAAGACAAGCTGGCTAACAGCCTTAGGCTAAACAGCAGCAGCCAAAAAGCAACGAGCAATGGGAGCAAGTCCTTTTTCTAATCCAGTGAACCCAAAGTCTCCCTGGTCCTCATGTCTCCATGGTTACCATGTCCTCACCCTGGACAAGCCAGTATGTAGTAGTAGTGGTAGGTATCTTTATTTTTATACAGGATGAAATTCTTTGGACCCAGATGCCCTGTTTACAAGGTTGTCCTGTGTTCATGTAGCAGCTCCAGCGCAGAATAATGTAAAATGTGACAAAACATAAACTAAATAAACAATGGGAATATTAGGAAAATTGCCAAACGTGTAACAATGAAGTGGTTTAAACACATTCACAAACAAAATATATGTCTTTTGAAAGTTGGTGTGTAACCCCCCTGCAAATGGGGGTTCCCAAAAGACTTCCAAGAGCTTGCTTGAATGCTCCAAGCCTGAATGGTGTTTGGAGTTTAAGCCATTTATCAGTGAGTGTTTTTAGAACCTCTGGTACTGTCTCTTTAAGAGCTGTCTGCTTGCAGACATAATTAGTTTGTATGGGGGACTGTGTGTTTCTTTGATTGAGTACCACTCAAGCTGCTGCCAATTCACTCCATTTTGCAGTCACTAGAGTGCAAAGGAACCTATCTGAAAGATGTAACTGTTTGCCAGAAATCATTTACAGTAATAATGAAATTACAGTTTGTCTAACCTGCTTTCTTTGCAGTCAGAACTGTGTTTGCCTACTTCCCCATTCTAGTTTTGAACTGCTGAACTGGACCAATCAGTGTGGGGTAAGCTAGCTCTAAAATGGTGCCTTGGACGAATCAGAACTTGGACTCATAATCTGAGCCAGCCACAAGAGGATTGTATGGGCAGTGACTCTGGGAGATGTAGTTTAGACTTCAGCACCTTTTTGGACCAACAGCAGCAGTCTATTGTGAGTGACAGCCAATCCAGTCAAGAACTGGGAGGAACTCAAAGGAAGTGCCCGGTTTTGTCAGTTGGAGTTTCAGTTGAGCTTTGGCAGTGAAGAAGGAAGGAGCCCTGTGCTTTTTCAGTGTGCAGTTTTAGTGAAAAAACGTGTGTAAGGCCCAGAGTTCCGGTCTGCAGCTTGTTAGGACTGAATCCGTCCTGTGAAAAGAATCAAAGGATCTCTGAAGAGTAGAAACCAGGCTCACCCTGTAGAAGACTGGAGGAATTGCTGAAAATTGCACTCGGTCTGTCAGGAACTGAATCTGCTGTGTGTTCTCCCGGGTATTGTGCAGTAATTGCGATCAGGATACAGATGCAGCCTGCCTGGTATAGTGCTTTCTTTTATATGGATGTGTGAAGAGGTTTGTGTACCTCAAGTGAGCCCTGCTGACATTGAAGGACCCTATCTTATTTGGAGGTCGTGAGTACTAATTCAGGGTCGCTCCCTGTTGAATTGCCACATTAAATCCAAATGGAATTACTGTACTGCTGACTGTTTAATTCTCCTTTTCTCATGTGAAAGGCCCCTACCAGCTGCCACGGTTTGGACTAGCCACTAGGGCTTGGGTACCCAGGGACAGTAACTGATAGGGATAGGCCTGTGCACAGAGCCATAGGCAGATTATTAGAGTGATAAGCTAATTAACCTGATTTCCCTGTCCTTGTTATATCCCCTAAATAAATCAGAGCTGCTTGTTTCAGCAAAGTTATACTGCCTGAGGTATTTGTCTATGTTAAAGTACTGTACTGTGATTGTTGCACTGTATCTCATTTCACAGGAGGTCCCAGTGCGGAACCAGACCTGGGGGTAAGTGTATACTGTGAAGGTAATTCTGATATATTGTGGGGCCACTAGTGGGAAGAAAGGGGTTGCAGTGTCCCAGAGGGCTGTGACCAAGTTAGTTTAACTATTGCAAACCCTGACCTCTGGGTGGAGGCACCGCCATTGGATCCAGCCCCTCAACCTGTTAGTGGCAAATCAGGCAGGGGTAGTAGCCCCTGGGATAGCGCCATCTAGGGGTTACATTTTGGAGGCTCACCGCTGGGATTGTGTGTCCTCTAGTGGCCATATTCTACGAACCACTGTTAAGAAAAATGGGTACACCCCGACAGAAGTGGCTGTGCACCGGCTGGTGGAGTGGTGTACTGGGGAGGAGATCGACCCCAAATGCTATGCTTATCCTGGACATCCCCTGGGTATCAATACGGACACTGTGCAGGAGTACTTTCCAAGGTGGAAGGTTTACAAAACCCTGTGGTGGTGGGTCGGCATGCTAATCTGCTCACCCACACTTTCCTGGCCCTAGTAGAGTTTAAGGATCCCATAGATAGCTCCAAAGTGCCACAGACCATTACCCCAGAGGGAGCCCTCACTGCTTGGAGAGTGATAACTAAGGACAGTAAAGACCCGGGGGGGAATGAGCCCCCACCACTATCTGAAACTTTTGAGGAGAAATTTGCTGAATGGTTGCTGGGAGAGGGAAAACTGTGGAGGACTTGAAGAAACTATTCTTGCCACCTGGGGGTGTTCCTCCCCCAACACCCTCTCCTGCTCCAGTGCCCGTAATGGTGGCTGAACCAATGCAGACTCTATTTCTGCACCTGCCATTAGTCACGACTCTTACCAAAGGTTGAGGATCTTCTCTGGCACCCTCCCACCCCCAAGGAGGATGACTGGGAGACCTGGATAGACTATGTTGCCCCCAAGTGCTAGAATGCAATGCCGAAGACTCGGCGAAAGAGGGTTAGTGAGAGCCTCCGGTCCTGCCTGGCTACCATCCGTGCTAAACGGGCCAGTAACCCTGAAGCGACTGCACAGGCCTATCTTGAGGCCTTGGAGAAGTGTATGGGGGCCCAGATTCTGATGAGGACCTATGGTGGAGAGTAAGAAATGCACAACAGTACCAAGGGAGTTGTTGTCTGTGTATGTCTCTCGGCTGGAAAAATTGTTGCAAGAATGCCTCAGAAAGGGTAGTTTGCCAGCGATTGAACTGGACCGAACCAGACTGGACAGAATCCTTAAGTCTGCCCCCTTCTCAGAACTGCTGTTGCTTCAGTTACGCCTGGCAAATCGACTGTAATCCCCACCCTCCTATGATGAGTTAATGAGAGAAATTCGAGGAGTTGAGAAAGGCGACCTCGGGAGGTACCTGCACCAACAGCTGTGGCTACGACCGAGTGACTGAGGTGACACATCAAGTGAAGTTCAGGGGCAGAGGTTGACAGTCAATGAGTGCTCTGACAAGGAAAAGATATGCCACAATGGGGCGAACTGTTGAGAGAGATCCGGAATTCAAAAACAGTCCTTTATGAAGGCCACGCCTGCAAGCACGGCCCTGACCTATATCCGACTGCATCTGCTATGGGGTGGGGTACCCACCCATGTATCTCCTGCTGATAACAGCTCCAAACTCAATTCCTTGACCATGGAAGTGGAGAAACTGACGAGATGTCTCCAAATGCTTATCACGCGCAGACAGAGATGGCACCCAGGTTTCCAGTTAGTAATACCCCGCCCTGGCTCCCAGTGTGGCGCCTCGGCCAGCTCAAACTCCAGAAAGTATGTTTTGCTATAATTGTGGGAAAGATGGGCACATGAAAAGGGAATGCCAGTCCCCAAAGACACTGACAAAGTTGCATATAGGCTACAAGGAGAGCTTCGGAGAAGAAATCAGTGGTTAAGAGGTGCACCATGATCCCAGTGAGGGCACCAAAATGCTAATTCACGTCCTTTTGTGGCAAGGTCAGTTGCCCAGGCCCCCACACCGCCTCTCCAGACTGGTCCAGAATAGTGGGTCCCTCCATGGAGACCACTGTAAAGGTGAATGGAGTGTCTACAAGAGCTGTATTAGACAGTGGCTCCCAAGTGACAATTATGTTCCAGGATTGGTATCAGAAGCATTTGTCAGACGTACCCTTACAACCATTAGAAGGACTGCATGTATGGGGTTAAGTGAGAAGGCCTACCCTATTCCGGGTATATCCGAATTTGGCTGTCTTTCCCCACCTCGTGGCTGGAGTGGCTGAACAAGTAGAGACCCTAGCCTTAGTGTGTCCCCCACTGGACTGTATGATGGTGTCCTTTGTTGATTGGAACAAATGCTCATATGTTCGGAAGGCTGGCACAGTTGTGTTATGAAAAACAGGGTCAAAGACTAGTAGAGCTTTAAGAGTTCGGCTTTAATTAAGAAGGCCTATGAGGCACAGAGATGCTGAAAAAACAGAACCAGAGGAACCGGTTGGAATTGTATGGAAGAAGGATCCTGAGTCTCTGATCCTGGCGCCAAATGCCCAGTGTACCTTACAGGGAGAGGTCCGTATCAGAAAGGATGTTAAGAATAAAATATTAATGTTGGATGCACCAGGCGATGGAAAATTGCCAGAGGGACTGCTGGTCAGCTAGTATTTTGCCCGCTAGAGCCCATGCTTATGCCAGAAGGGTAATGGTCCAAGTTCATAATGTGTCTGAAAGAGACATTCGAGTAAACAGAGGTTGCATCCTGGCTAAGTGCATTGTGCAGACACTGCAGTGCTACCCAGCAGCAAGAGTTCAAGGAAGAATGACAGAGTAACGCATCAACTTGTTTGATTTCGGACTCCCGCTGCCAGCTGAATGGAAAGTGAGGATCAGTGAGAAGCTTGCCCAGAGAGACCTGGTGTTTTCTTTAAAGGAATGGGATGCAGGATGCGTGCAAGGAGCTGAGCACAATATCCGGCTGCATGACGAAAGACCATTTCAGAGAGGGTCTCGACTGCGTGCACCTGCTGACATAGATGATGTGAGACGGCATCTGCAAGAGATGTTAGCTGCTGGTGTAATACAAGAACCAGAAGCCCTTATGCTTCCCCATTGTGGTAGTGAGAAAAAGATGGAACAGTAAGGATGTGTG
This sequence comes from Neoceratodus forsteri, assembly GCA_016271365.2. Taxonomy (NCBI): domain Eukaryota; kingdom Metazoa; phylum Chordata; order Ceratodontiformes; family Ceratodontidae; genus Neoceratodus; species Neoceratodus forsteri. Next base: position 67,177,852 of record CM028131.1, on the reverse strand, counting down.
TGGATTATCGCACCTTAAACCGCGGACTATCCCTGATCAGTACACAATGCCCCGCATTCAGGATGCTTTGGACTGCCTAAACGGGAGCAGTGGTTCTCTGTGCTGGATCTCCGCAGTGGGTACTACCAGATCCCGATGGCCCCAGAGGACCGTGAGAAGACGGCCTTTATCTGTCCGCTTGGCTTTATGAATTCATGAGGATGCCTCAAGGATTTCAGGTGCCCCAGCCACTTTTCAACGATTGATGGAGCGTGCAGTGGGGACATGAACTTACTAGGAGTGCCTGGTATACCTAGATGATGTTATTGTGTTGGCAGCTCACTGGAGGAACATGAGAGCAGATTATTTAAGGTATTGGACCGACTGGAGGACTTTGGCCTTAAACTGTCCATTGATAAGGTCAATTCTTCAAACATTAGTAAAGTATGTGGGACACATAGTATCCACCGAGGGAATAGAGACCCACCCAAGTAAAGTTGAGGCCTTGACCACCTGGCCACAGCCCAAAAATCTAAAAGAACTGCAAAGATTCCTGGGATTCTGTGGTTATTATCGGGCGCTTCATCAAGGACTATTCAAGAGTGATCCGCCTTTACTTAACCTTACTAGGGTATCCCCCAACCAAAAAAAATACCAAAAGTCACGTCCCTCAAGACTGAAAGAGTGTATTTTCATCCAGTGAAGTATTTGGGCCCAGCTGGACTCCTGATTGTGAGACTGCTTTCATGAGATCATATATCAGCTACCCATGCTCCAGTGCTGGCCTATGCCGATCCAAGAAAACCTTACGTCCTGCACACTGATGCTAGCTTGCAAGGGTTGGGGGCTGTGTTGTACTCAAGAGCACGAATGGCCTGAGACCAGTGGCCTTTGCCAGTAGAAGCCTGACCCCATCCGAAAAGAACTATCCTGTACATAAGTTAGAGTTCCTAGCTTTGAAGTGGGCTATTGCTGACCAATTCCATGAGTACTTGTATGGGGCTAAAATACTAGTAAAATGACAATAACTTTTACATATGTGCAGACCTCAGCTAGTTGGATGCCACTGGCCATAGGTGGCTTTCTGCATTATCTACATATGACTATGCTCTCGAATCACGAGCAGGTCTGAACCACATAGATGCTGATGCTCTCTCCCGTAGGCCTGTTCCCAGAATGATTGGGTCAGATTGGCAGAATCTGACATTCGGGCACTCTGCCGGAAGTTTGACAGGAGGAACAATGTCCACGGACTGATGGGACTGCATGGTGGATTGCTTGGGACCCTCTGAGAATTGCATAACTGCTGCTTATTGCCACTTTTCGCAATAGACATTGGCACACTGCCTCAGCTGGACAATGACAGTATTCAGGCGGGCTCAATCCGCGATCCCATGATCAAAGCAGCTTTGGAAGCCCCTATGCAGGAAAAGATGTGTCCAAATTACGCCCACTGATTTGAGAACTGCACTGTTATACAAAAGAAGGTCCTAAGTTGAAACTGATCAATAAACTGTTATACAGAGAAACAGTAGACAGAGGGGACAAGTAGACAACAACAACTAGTGCTGCCCACTGCTTCGAGACTCAGTACTGAGGTCCTTGCACAACCACATGGGGCACCTTGGTATAGACAGAACACTTGACTTGGTGAGATCCAGATTCTATTGGCCTAAGATGGGGGCTGATGTGGAGCAACACATTCGAACTTGTAGTCGCTGCTTACAGAGGAAAGCTTTGCCCAGAGGGCTGCCCCCTGTTAACATCACCACCAGTGCACCCATGGAGCTGGTCTGTATTGATTTTCTGAGTTTGAGTCAGATCAAAGAAATATCAGTACGTGCTGGTGGTCACTGGACCATTCTACACTAGATATGCCCAAGCTTTCCCACCAAAGACCAGAAAGCATCCACTGTGGCCAAAGTACTTGTAGAAACTTTTTGTTCACTATGGGGCTCTACAAAGAATCCATTCTGATCAAGGGAGAGACTTTGAGAGTCGTCTGATCAAAGAGATGCTTTCTCTGTGGGAGTGCGAAGTCCAGAACCACTTCTTACAACCCCCAGGGGAACCCACAGCCTGAACGTTTCAACCGCACTCTCATGATATGCTAGGCACCCTGCACCCAAAGGACAAGCCTAGATGGAGCCAACAAATTAGCACCCTGGTATACATGCTTATAACTGCACCAAAGTGATGCTACTGGATTCTCCCCTACCGCTTGATGTTTGAAGAGAAGCTCGACTACCAGTAGATGTGTGTTTGGGGTCTCTCCTGATGTGGGTTCAAGCTGACAACTATTTACAGTATGTGCAAAAGTTAAAGGCCCAGCTAACTCATGCGTACCAACTGGCTCAAACCATGGCTGCCAAAAGAAATCTGGCCAACAAAGAAAGGTATGATAAAAGGTGAAAGCACAGGAACCCAGGAGGGAGATCGGGTATTGCTAAAGAAATCTGGGACTGCATGGCAAGCACAAGATTGCTGACAGATGGCACCATCTCCTCACATTGTAGTGGGCAAACTAGATGATCTGCCAGTGTACAAAGTAAGCCTGAGAATAATTCAAAAGATGTAAAACAATGCATAAATCCATTACCCAATGGACAAATCTTAATTGAGTCTGAGCCCCTAGAAGATGCCCCTCTGGACCAGTGACTCAGAGCTGCTGCTAGAAAAGATCAAGAAAGTCTGCACCTACAGAAGCAAAGTTAAAGTGTTCCCTCCACAAGTCCCAGTTGAGCATGACTGTCAGTCCATATCGGAAGAAAGTGAGAGTGACTTTGAATACTATCCTTCACGAACTGAGTCAATTGTTTGGGCAATCCCCTAGTCAATACCGGAGATGAAGCTGGGCCTTCTGACTGTCTAAGCCCCAGCTTCATCCCTGGAGCCAATGCTCCCAGAAAGTGAAGTGCAAACATCAGATCAGATGAAATGGAATCATTGTGCATGGTTGAACTGTTTGAGCTTTCAGGGAGGAAAATGATAGATTGAGGCAGACTGGTGATACACCGAACAAGAAGAGTATTTTGAGTGCCCTGACAGTCCACTGCCAGTGTCCCAAAAGCTCCATGCGAGCCAAATGTTGTGGACTCAGAAACTGTAACTCCTGGAGCTGAAAGTGCCCCAAGTTCTACCTCTCTACCCCCAGGAGACTCCCTGACAAGTGAGGACAATGCTGAAATGAGGCTCAGAGTGCAGAGACTGTAACAGTTCCCCTAGAAAGACTGGCTGAACTGTAAAGCCTGTGGTGCACCTCAGTTATGATTCCCTTGGGAGGCCTGTGGATTTGCCTCTCAATGTTGTCCATAAAGGAGTGTATGTGTCCCAGAGCTCATTGCCCAAACTGAGCATCAGTGCTAACTCCAAGTTACTTGTGTTGCCCTCTAAGTATGGTGCCCTTACCCCATCCAGCCCCAAGGCAACTGATAGGAAGGGCCCCTCTTCAGGTTTCATACGTACAAGAGGTAATAACTTGAGTTATGGTACAATGTGTGTAATACTGTGTAAAGAGTGACGCACTGCAATGTTTCAGAAAGTGTTCTTGGTAAATGATATATTGACTGATGATTACATGTGAGCCTAATGCAAATGTATATGGTTGCAGTTAAAACTTATGGTACTTGCTTGACGCGGACGCAAGCTTTCCCCAGGCCAGGAAGGTGTAACCCCCCTGCAAATGGGGGTTCCCAAAAGACTTCCAGGAGCTTGCTTGAATGCTCCAAGCCTGAATGGTGTTTCATGCTTAATTCATTTATCAGTGAGTGTTTTAGAACCTCTGGTACTGTCTCTCTTTAAGAGCTGTCTGCTTGCAGACATAATTAGTTTGTACTGGGGACTGTGTGCTTCTTTGATTGAGTACCACCAAGCTGCTGCCAATTCACTCCATTTTGCAGTCACTAGGAGTGCAAAGGAACCTATCTGAAAGATGTAACTGTTTGCCAGAAATCATTTACAGTAATAATGAAATTACAGTTTGTCTAACCTGCTTTCTTTGCAGTCAGAACTGTGTTTGCCTACTTCCCATTCTAGTTTTGAACTGCTGAACTGGAACAATCAGTTGGGGTAAGCTAAGCTCTAAAATGGTGCCTTGACGAATCAGAACTTGGACTCATAATCTGAGCCAGCCACAAGAGGATTGTATGGGCAGTGACTCTGGGAGATGTAGTTTAGACTTCAGCACCTTTTTGGACCAACAACAGCAGTCTATTGTGAGTGACAGCCAATCCAGTCAAGAACTGGGAGGAACTCAAAGTACCCGGTTTGTCAGTTGGGTTTCAGTTGAGCTTTGGCAGTGAAGAAGGAAGGAGCCTCTGTCCTTTTTCAGTGTGCAGTTTTTAGTGAAAAAGCGTGTGTAAGGCCCAGAGTTCCGTCTGCAGCTTGTTAGGACTGAACTGGCCCTGTGAAAAGAATCAAAGGATCTCTGAAGAGTAGAAACCAGGCTCACCCCTAGAAGACTGGAGGAATTGCTGAAAAGTGCACTCGGTCTGTCAGGAACTGAATCTGCTGTGTGTTCTCCGGGTATTGTGCAGTAATTGCGATCAGGATACAGATGCAGCCTGCCTGGTATAGTGCTTTCTTTTATATGGATGTGAAGAGGTTTGTGTACCTCAAGTGAGCCCTACTGACATTGAAGGACCCTATCTTATTTGGAGGTCATGAGTACTAATTCAGGGTCGCTCCTGTTGAATTGCCACATTAAATCCAAATGGAATTACTGTACTGTTGACTGTTTAATTCCTCCTTTTCTCTGTGTGAAAGGGCGGTTTGACTAGCCACTAGGGCTTGGGTACCCAGGACAGTAACTGATAGGGATAGGCCTGCACAGAGCCATAGGTAGATTATTAGAGTGATAAGCTAATTAACCTGATTTCCTGTCCTTGTTATATCCCCAATAAATCAGAGCTGCTTGTTTCAGCAAAGTTATACTGCCTGAGGTATTTGTCTATGTTAAAGTACTGTGACTGTGATTGTTGCACTGTATCTCATTTCACAGGAGGTCCCAGTGCCGGAACCAGACCTGGGGTAAGTGTATACTGTGAAGGTAATTCTGATATATTGTGTGGGCCACTAGTGGGAAGAAAGGGGGGTTGCAGTGTCCCAGAGGGCTGTGACCAAGTTAGTTTAACTATTGCAAACCCTGACCTCTGGGTGGAGGCACCCGCCATTGGATCCAGGCCCCTCAACCTGTTAGTGGCAAATCAGGCAGGGGTAGTAGCCCCTGGGATAGCGCCATCTAGGGGTTACATGGTGTTTAAAGACTTTAAATTGTTAAGGGATCGAGTAGTAGGGGCTAGTTGTTTCCATACCTTGGAGACCCAATAATTTGTAATACAGAGTATGTATCATATTTTGTGCACATAATTGGTACAGAAAACCTTCTGTTGCTTATGTCTTTCAAGTGGTGCTTATTGTGATTTTAAAAAAAAACTTGTAAAACTGACTGCAATTACCATATCATTCACAGTTTTATACGCAGTGTCAGTGGCTCAGCAGGTAGCACACTCACCTCTGAGGCCGGGAGATCAGAAGGCTGTGGGTTCTAGCCCCACACCACTCACTTGGGTTAATATCCCAGTATTGACACTGCAGTGCAGCATGATGGGGGTGCTGCAATCCTGAGGCACCATCTTTCTGATGAGATGTTAAACCGAGGTCCCATCTGCCTGTTCTGGTGGTAGTTCAGGTGGATGTTAAAGATCCCATGGCAGTTCTCAAAAAGAGTAGGGGAATATCCCTGGTGCCCTGGCCAAATTTCCCCCATGCACTAAAAATACCACCAACAGCTTAATCTGGTTCAAAGTCAGTTGCCATTCATCTATATCCCCCTCCCCCGGGTCGTGCCTGAAAATCGGCAGAATTTGTCTAGTGCACTTACCCGGTCAACAAAAAATAAATATACTTGGTGTTTTGCCAGACTGGAGCGCCTAACTGGTGCGGACTCATGGTCATTTCCCGGAAATGTAGTAAGCAGGATGGAGACTATATTGGATGCAGCCCTCTTTCAGAGTTCTCAAAGTGATACAATCTCAAGGTTCACTAAGGAGATTTTGGCAGTGGTCTAGGAACCCTGTAGATGTCTCTGTAGGCAGTGATGTAGAAACTCTGCATGTGTCTCTGTAGGAAGTGTTGTAGTAACCCTGCAGGAGTCTTCATAGGCAGTGGGGCAGGAACCCTGCAGGTGTCTCTATAGGCAGGGGAATAGAAACCCTGCAGGTGTCTTGCTGTAGGAGGGGGTGTAGGACCCCTGCAGGAGTCTCTGTAGGCAGTGGTGTAGAAATGTTGCAGGTATCTCTGTAGGCAGTGGTGTAGGAACTCTGCATTTGTCTTTGTTGGCAGTGGTGTAGACACCCTGCATGTGTCTCTGTAGGCAGTGCTGTAGGAACCCTGTAAGCATTTCTGTAAGCAGTGATGTAGGAACCCTGCAGGAGTCTCTGTTAGGTGTGGTGTAAGAACCCTGCAGATGTCTCTGTAGGCACTGGTGTAGGAACCCTGCAGGAGTCTTTGTTAGTAGTGGCGTAGGAACCCTGCAGGTTTCTCTGTAGGCGGTGGTGTAGGAACCAGGCAGATGTCTCCGTAGGTAGTGGTGCACGAACTCTGCAGGAGTCTCTGTAGGCTGTGGTGTAGAAACCCTGTAGATGTGCCTGTAGGCAGTGGTAAAGGAACCCTGCAGGAGTCTCTGTAAGCAGTGGTGTAGGAACCCTGCAGGTGTCTCTGTAGACAGTGGTGTAGGAGGAACCCTGCAGACATTTCTGTAGGCAGTGGTGTAGGAACCCTGCTGAAATCTCTGTAGGCAGTGGTGTAGGAGCCCTGCAGGAGTCTCTGTAGGCAGTGGTGTAGGATGGAACCCTGCAGGATTCTCTGTGTGCAGTGGTGTAGGAACCCTGCAAGTGTCTTTAAAGGCAGTGGTGTAGGAACTCTGCATGTGTCTCTGTAGGCAGTGGTGTAGGAACCCTGCAAGTGTCTCTGTCGGCAGTGGTGTAGGAACCCTGCAAGTGTCTCTGTAGAGAGTGGTGTTGTAGGAACCCTGCTGAAATCTCTGTAGGCAGGGGAGTAGGAACCCTGCAAGTGTCTTGCTATAGGCAGGGTTGTAGGAACCCTGCATGTGTCTCTGTAGGCAGTAGTGTAGAAATGTTGCAGGTGTCTCTGTAGGCAGTGGTGTAGGAACTCTGCATGTGTCTCTTTTGGCAGTTGTGTAGAAATCCTGCATATTTCTCTGCAGGCAGTGGTGTAAGAACCCTGCAAGTGTTTCTATAAGCAGTGGTGTAGGAATCCTGCAGGAGTCTCTGTCAGTGGTGGTGTAGGAACCCTGCAGGAGTCTCTGTTAGCAGAGGTGTAGGAACCCTGATGGTTTCTCTGTAGGCAGTGGTGTAGGAACCCTGCATGTGTCTTTGTAGTCAGTGATATAGGAACCCTGCAGGCATCTCTGTAGGCAGTGTTTCAGGAACCCTGCAGGCATCTCTGTAGGCAGTGATGTAGGAACCCTGTAGGCTTCTCTGTAGACAGTGGTATAGGAACCCTGCCTGAGTCTCTGCAGGCAGTGGCGCAGGAACCTGGCAGATGTCTCTGTAGGCAGTGGTGTAGAAATATTGCAAATGTGTCTGTAGGCAGTGGTAAAGGACCCCTGCAAGAGTCTCTGTAAGCAGTGGTATAGGAACTCTGCAGGTGTCTCTGTAGGCAGTGATGTAGGAATCCTGCAGATGTTTATGTAGGCAGTGGTGTTTGAACCCTGCTGAAATCTCTGTAGGCAGGGGTGTAGGAACCCTGCAAGTGTCCCTAAAGGCAGTGGTGTAGGAACCAAGCAAGTGTGTCTATAGGCAGTGGTGTAGAAACCCTGCAGGAGTCTCTGTTGGCAGTGGTGTAGAATGGAACCCTGCAGGATTCTCTGTGTGTAATGGTGTAGGAAACCTGCAAGTGTCTCTATAGGCAGTGATGTAGGAACCCCGCATGTGTCTCTGTAGGCGGTGATGTAGGAACCCTACAGATGGCTCTGTAGGCAGTGGTGTAGGAACCCTGTAGATGTGCCTGTAGGCAGTGGTAAAGGAACCCTGCAGGAGTCTCTGTAAGCAGTGGTGTAGGAACCCTGCAGACATTTCTGTAGGCAGTGGTGTAGGAACCCTGCAGACATTTCTGTAGGCAGTGGTGTAGGAACCCTGCTTAAATCTCTATAGGCAGTGGTGTAGGAACCCTGCAGGAGTCTCTGTAGGCAGTGGTGTAGGATGGAACCCTGCAGGATTCTCTGTAGGCAGTGGTGTAGGAACCCTGCAAGTGTCTCTGTAGAGAGTGGTGTTGTAGGAACCCTGCTGAAATCTCTGTAGGCAGGGGAGTAGGAACCCTGCAAGTGTCTTGCTATAGGCAGGGTTGTAGGAACCCTGCAGGAGTCTCTGTAGGAAATGTTGTAGGAACCCTGCATGTGTCTCTGTAGACAGTAGTGTAGAAATGTTGCAGGTGTCTCTGTAGGCAGTGGTGTAGGAACTCTGCATGTGTCTCTTTTGGCAGTTGTGTAGAAATCCTGCATATTTCTCTGCAGGCAGTGGTGTAAGAACCTGCAAGTGTTTCTGTAAGCAGTGTGGGAATCCTGCAGGAGTCTCTGTCAGTGGTGGTGTAGGAACCTGCAGGAGTCTCTGTTAGCAGAAGGTAGGAACCCTGATGGTTTCTCTGTAGGCAGTGGTGTAGGAACCCTGCATGTGTCTTTGTAGTCAGTGATATAGGAACCCTGCAGGCATCTCTGTAGGCAGTGTTGCAGGAACCCTGCAGGCATCTCTGTAGGCAGTGATGTAGGAACCCTGTAGGCTTCTCTGTAGACAGTGGTATAGGAACCCTGCCTGAGTCTCTGCAGGCAGTGGTGCAGGAACCTGGCAGATGTCTCTGTAGGCAGTGGTGTAGAAATACTGCAAATGTGTCTGTAGGCAGTGGTAAAGGACCCCTGCAGGAGTCTCTGTAAGCAGTGGTGTAGGAACTCTGCAGGTGTCTCTATAGGCAGTGATGTAGGAATCCTGCAGACGTTTATGTAGGCAGTGGTGTTTGAACCCTGCTGAAATCTCTGTAGGCAGGGGTGTAGGAACCCTGCAAGTGTCCCTAAAGGCAGTGGTGTAGGAACCAAGCAAGTGTGTCTATAGGCAGGGTAGAAACCCTGCAGGAGTCTCTGTTGGCAGTGGTGTAGAAGCGGAACCCCTGCAGGATTCTCTGTGTGTAATGGTGTAGGAAACCTGCAAGTGTCTTCTATAGGGCAGTGATGTAGGAACCCCGCATGTCTCTGTAGGCGGTGATGTAGGAACCCTGCAGATGGCTCTGTAGGCAGTGGTGTAGGAACCCTGCAAGTGTCTCTATAGGCAGTGGTATAGGAACCCTGCAGGTGTCTCTGTAGAGAGTGGTGTTGTAGGAACCCTGCTGAAATCTCTGTAGGCAATGGTGTAGGAACCCTGCAAGTGTCCCTGTAAAGAGTGGTGTTGTAGGAACCCTGCTGACATCTCTGATGGCAGTGATGTAGGAGCCCTGTATGTGTCTCTGTAGGCAGTGATGTAGGAACCCGCAGATGGCTCTGTAGGCAGTGGTGTAGGAACCCTGGAAGTGTCTCTATAGGAAGTGGTGTAGGAACCCTGCAAGTGTCTCTGTAGAGAGTGGTATTGTATGAACCCTGCAGGAGTGTCTGTTAGCAGTGGTGTAGGAACCCTGCAGGTATCTCTATAGGCAGTGGTGTAGGGATACTACAAGTGTCTCTGTAGGAAGGGGTGTAGGAACCCTGCAGGAGTCTCTGTTAGCAGTGGAGTAGGAGCCCCTGCAGGTGTCTCTATAGGCAGTGGCATTTTTAGGCAGGTGTATAGTGGTTCTTCTTTAACACAACTTGGTGTCTGCATGATTGAGAGGTTGCTAAATTTGCTGGCGCAATGCAGTAGTCAGAGAGTAACTGTTCAGTTTATTTATTTGGTTGTATTTATTTTTTCTTTTGAACTATACAAACCAAGACAGTCACAAACATTTGTTCTCTTTCCAGTGCTCCCCTGGCACAGTGTCATGCATTTGAGTTTTTAAAACAAATACAGCATCCGTTCATTCATACAGGACACTATGACTAATGTTAGAAATATGCATTACTGCCTAAACAGATGCATGCTGAAGAGAAAATAAACAGTTTATCAGATAACCTGTAGCTGCACGCATACACTTCCATAACCCTTGTCTCTCAACATGCTTGTTCAATGGGCTGTGAATAAATTATTGAACTGTGGTGGGTCATTGGGTAGTAAATATACTCCCGGGGAGTCGACTGCACACATTTTGGAATATAGCCAATTCCAGGAGAGCCATTCTGCTGATATTACAGACAAGGTTTAAATGTTGCACATGGACATGGAAGAGGGTGAGAGGATTCTCATCAGGGCCACCAAGCTGATTAGTAGTTTAGGACGCAAGTGACCAGAAGAGATCAGCCATACTCAAATGATTCAGCTTAGAGACGTGACAGCTATGAGGGTACATGATCACGGTATTCCGAGTGCATAAAGGGATAGGCAGGGTGGAGTAAATGCAGTGTATAGTATAGTGGAAACACTAGGTAAGAGTTTCATAGCTTCTAACCCTGTGTTCTCTAATGCCCACCTCATAAGCCGTTCTGCCACATTGAGCACGTCACACACATTGCTCTACGTGCCTGACCCTGTCACTGCAGAACGCTGTGATTGAAGCGCTCTAAAAATAGACTGCAATACGCTATTAATAACCACTGCTGAGCGAAGCAGAACAATAGATGAGATTTTTTTCCTCATTTGCTGGATGACAGCATAATCCATGAGAGGGACGGGCATCATCAAACAGACTCAGAAAATGTAAAAAGCAGATCTGTTTAGTTCAGAAGTCATGATCATTTGTTTTTGAGCTGGTGATTGCAAGCAGATTTAAAGGCCATGCATTTAGGCTGAGGGAAGGCTGAATACTGGGAAACATTAGAAAGCATTACTGCACAAGAGGGTAGTTAACAACATATGGAATAACCAAGCTGAAGAGGTTGCTGAAGCTTGAACTATTCTGACTTTCAAGGAAGGGCTAGAAAGACTCCTGAGGGCAAAGGGTATTCAGGGACACGCTATGAGTATGGGTAAAGCTACCAACTTTCTGAGGTCTAAAACTGGGACAGTTCATCCTGATCATGACCCCCCCCCCACCATGTCACTCCCATGGATACCGCCGCAGTCAGCGCTGCGCACAATCAGTTAAATTTTGCTGCTTGCTCTGGCCATGCCGCCCCACAGTAACACCAGTAGCAAACATTTAGATTAAAACAATACATCATTCTGTTGCCGCTAGTTCCAAACCATGATGTACAGAAAGTTCATTCGAAGCAAACCTGCATTAAATTATGATCAGACATTCGAGCTGCATGTATTGCTCCTCTTGACAGTCCCATCCAACCCGCTTACATTCACCTCATTTGCTGAGCAAACTTCACCTCAGTGACTCCCACCACTACACCAAATTGTTTTCGTACACTTCCCTACAGCTGATCAGGTTCGGGTACCTTAGTTCCCTGCTGCCGTTCTGTTCTCTGTCTGGAGTCCCTCTCAGCTGCTGGCAGGCAGACGTCCACATGTGCTTGTTCGCACTACTACCCATTCTAAGCTAACAGGAAGGAACATGCTTTACTGTGCTCCCACTGACATGCTTGCAGTGCAATATGGACGTAGGGGTTGAAGTTGCAAACTGCTGTCCAGCCCGAGCAATGCCACAGTAGTGCTGAAATAACTGTCACTCACGGATTAGCAGTCAGAAAAAAAAGGGGGACAAAACTGGGACAAGTAGGCAAAAACTGGGACAAAAGTGACATTTTGCAAAACTTGTGGGGACACTGGGACATGCTGCCTAAAATAGGGACTGTCCTGGGAAAATAGAGACAGTTGATAGCTTTGTATGGGGTAACATTCTGGTGGTTGAAGTTTGGATGTGTGTCTCCACACTCAGATTTGGTATATGGGGTGCCATGTGGCAAGAGGGGTGTACATAAGCACCTGTGTCCCTTGCATCATCCCAATACTATGTTTGTCATCTCAAATAGGGTAACAAACAATTGCTGGGTACATTTTGGAAAAGTTCATGTTTTTGTTCTCTGTGAGGTTCTGTACAGTATGTGAAATACTCTGCAGTTGTTACTCAGCAAGAAGTCAGGAAGACAGGTGACTACCTAAACACTGATATGGATAAAAAGACCAATCGTAGTCATAGGATGACTTTAACAGATTTTTGTTTAATATAAAAAGAGCACTCTTCCCTGCCCACTAAAGTCATCCTATGACCAAGATTTGTCTGTTTATCCCATATCAACGTTTGGGTAGCCGGCTGTCTTCCCGGCTTGTTGCTGGCCCTTTATTGTTGAGTTGTCTCCAAATGTGGATCTCCTGAGCTGTCTGCTTTATGTTTTGTAGCTGGGCTATTAAATTACCCTATAGAATCACTTTCTGCCATTTATTTACTCCAGAGTAGCCTAGTAAGATGCACCTGTTTTTCGTTGACCCCCCAATCAGTGGTTCAGTTTGGCGAGGCTAAAACAGCCAGGTTACATGGCTCGCTCAGGCTCACAGAGTGAACATGTGGCTGTGGTGGGATTCTAAGGTGGGTCTCATGGCTCAAGGTCCTGCACTCTAGCTGTAAGGCTACACTGTCTTCCAAGAATGTGATTGGCCAACCTGATTTTCCGATTTCCTATCACAGTGTTATAATTAATATAAAAACAGGCATACATTACTTACAGACTAGAAACAGCGATTTCGGAGCAGGACTAGATAATAAAATTGAGGGATGCACACAGCATGAGTAGCATTTTGGCTTTTGAGCTTGGATGTGTGTCCATATTCAGATTGGGCCTAGTCAATGTCATACGGCAGGAGAGGTGTGTAAAACAACCCTACTGTGAGTCCGTTCTATCACCACAGTACTATGCTATGGTCCTTATGAAAGGTTGGAGGAGCTGTTGGTTCGAGACCAGTGACCTGCAGGTTCCAAAGACAGCAAAGCAATCTGGTGAGCTGTGAAAACAGACAGACACAAAGGTGTATTATGGGATGGAAGCAGGATAATGTTCCATCAAGTACATCCCCCCTGCTGTCCTAGCACTTGTGTCAGGTCATGGTATTCATCTGCAGGAACTCATGCTATTTCGGCTTGTGGCACCCAACTGAGTTTGATTTGATTGCCTCCTGGAGCACTCCACCCCATACTGCTACCACCCACTGGCACTCCACCCCATAGTCCCATCACTCTCTGGCACGTCACCCCATAGTCCTACCACCCACTGGCACTCTAATACATAGTTCCACCACCCACTGGCACTCAACCCCTTAAACCCATCACCTGCAGGCACTCCACTCATAGCCCTACCACCCATTGGCACTCCAGCCCATAGTCTGACCACCTGCTCCATCCCATACTCCACCCCACAGTCCTATCACCCGCTGGTATGCCACACCATAGTCCTACCGCCCTAACTCTCTACCATACAGTCCAGCCACTCACTGACACTACACACCATAGTCTTACCACATGCTGGCACTCCACCCCATAGTCCTTCCACCCACTGACATTTCACCCCATAGTCCTTCCACCCACTGACACTCCATCCCATAGTCCTTCCACCCGCTGACTCTCCACCTCATAGTCCTTCCAACCAATGACATAAAGTCCTTCCACTCGCTGACACTCCACCCTAGTCTTTCCACCTGCTAACATTCCACCCCATAGTTTAACAACCCTCTGGCACTCGACCCTATAATTCTTCCACCTGCTGACACTCCACCCTATAGTCCTTCCACCCGCTGACACTCCACCCTATTGTCCTGTCACCCGCTGACACTCCACCCCACAGTCCAGTGCAACAGCCCTCTGACACTCCACCCCGTAGTCCGGCCTCCCACTGCCATTTCACCCAATAGTCCTTCCACCCTCTGGCACTCCACACCATAGTCATGCCACCCTCTGACACTCCACACCATAGTCATGTCGCCCTCTGACACTTCATCCCATAGTCCTAACAGCCACTGGCACTCCACCCCATTGTCCTACCCATAGAATTCAAAGGGACTAGAATGGAAACCCCAGACAGCTGTTTAATTCAGCATTGGAGGACAATGCTACAGAGGCACACAGGGTTCCTCACCCTTTGTGCTTGCAAGAAATCGACCTGTCTTGCTTCTTTTGCAGGACTTATGCCATCCTACTTGGTGGCACCTTTTTTTTGTTTCCTCTCGAAAAGCCAGACACCGTGCATGGGTACAATGGAAAGTACATAGGCACTGGCACGGGAGGAAATGGATGTTTGACTGCCTGCATACAGTAGGCTAGTGCATCATCAAATATGACGCTTCCTCCACTGTCACAGTGATAGTGGCTTTCCATTCTAGTCTTCCAAGTGACTTTCCATTCTAGTCCTCCAATTCTATGGTCCTTTCACCCCACCTCATAGTCCAGCCACCAGCTGGTACTCCACTCCAAGTCCAGCCACCAGGTGGCACTCCACCCCATAGTCCTTCCACCTACTGGCACTCCACCCCATAGTCCAACCACCCACTCACACTTCACTCAGTAGTCCTTCTACCTGCTGGCACTCCACTTCACAGTCCAGCCACCCACTGGCCAAGGGTTAAATTGGGCAGGAATTCACAGGAACTCAGTTACACCTCCTCCAACACCTTTCTCTGTTGAATGCTATAGGAGAGTTCCACTTCCTAGAGATTAAAGTTCCACCTCCTACAAATGTAGAGATTACAGTTCCACCTCCTAAACTTTTCCAATTTAATCACTGCCACTGGCACTCCACCCAATAGATATTCCACCCACTGGCACTCCACCCGATAATCTTTCCACCCACTGGCACTCCATCCCATAGTCCTACCACCTGCTGGCACTCCACCCTATAGTCCAGCCACCTACTGGCACTCCACCCCACAGTCCAAACACCCAGTGGAACTCCACCCCATAGTCCATCCACCTACTGCCAGTCCACCTCACAGTCCAAACACTAAGTGGCACTCCACCCCATAGTCCAGCCACCTATTGGCACTCCACCCTACAGTCCAAACACCCAGTGGAACTCCACCTCATAGTCCTTCCACCCACACTGGCACTCCGTCCCACAGTTCAAACACCTAGTGGCACTCCACCTCATAGTCCTACCACTAGCAGACACTCCACCCCATAATCCAGCCACCCTCTGGCACTCCACCCCATGTTCCTACCACCCAACAATACTCCACCCCATAGTCCAGCTGCCCTCTTGCTCTCCACCCTGAAGTCCTACCACCCCCTGCCACTCCACCCAGTAGTTCTTCCACCCACTGGCACTTCACTCCGTAGTCTTTCCATCCATTGGCACTGCACTCCATAGTCCTACTATCAGCTGGCACTCCACACCATACTTCAGCCACCACTGGCACTCCACCCCACAGTCCAAACACCCAGTTGTACTCCACTTCATAGTCCTACTACCCACTAGCACTCCACCCCATAGTCCCATCACCTACTGGCACTCCACCCCATAGTGCTATCATCCACAGGCATTCCACCTCATAGTCCTACCTCCCACAGGCACTTCACCCCATAGTCTAGCCACCCACTGGCGCTCCACCCCATAGCCATGCCATCTACTGCCTCTCCACCCAACAGTCCTACAACCCTCTTGCTCTCTGAATATAGTCCTGCCACCCTCTGTCTCTTCACCCATAGTTCTCCACCCACTGGCACACCAACTAGTAGTCTTTTCATCCTCTGATACTCCACCCAATTGTTCTATCATCCTCTTAGTGATGTCATTTATTTACCAACTTTAAATTTAAAGGGGTACTCTCATCTTCAAGATTTTTTAATGTCTGTAAACCCATAAAAAGCTACTTTGGGTGAGCTGTTGCGTTTATCTGTAAGTTTTAGCAGTCCAGAGTTATTCATGTGTATATAAGCCTGTAATTAAGGTCTGAGGGCAGCCATGAGTTTTAGACTTCTGACAGGCAATGATGTCACCGCAGACTTGGCCCTGCTTTGACTGCATGTAATCCAGAAGGTTAAATAAGAAGTTGTCTGTTTTATTAAGTGTATTTTAAAGTGTTATTACAACTATAGATGTGCAAAGTCAGCAAACTTTGCTCCGAGAAATCATTTTGTGAATTAAGCTCCAATACCTTGGCTTCAATTCATGAGAAATTCATAATTTCTGTGTGCTGGATCGAATACAAGTGTGTAATTTCATGGGCTTAAATTCCACACTTCCCACACAAACTTTGCCCACAATGTTAAAAGTATATAAATCCCTGGTGTCTAGTGGTCCTCCGCCAGTCGCCGAACACAATTTGAATAATTTATAATCACCCCTCGTTAATCACACAGTCGGGCCACAATGTAAAAATACATATAATTTTTTTAAGTTAAATCCCCCAGTCCCTGGTGTCTAGTGGACCCCCCCCACCACCAATCACCGGACACTGTTTGAATAATTACAACAACTACCCCTGGCCCCCAAACCCCACCAATCGCTGGCCAGTAGGCCACAATGTAAAATATATATAACTTTTTGTAAAATTAAATGCCCCATTCCCTGGTTTCTAGTGGACCCGCTGATTGCAAGACACAGTTTAAATAATTGCAACAATCACCCCACATGCACACACATCCCCCTTCTCCAATCACCAGCCAGTCAGTCACAATGTAAAAATATATACAACTTTTTTAAATTAAATCCCCATTTGCTGGTGTCTAGTGGACCCCACACCTCTCCACCCTGTCAAGGAGTGCCCCCCACCAGTGCCACACCACCCAATTCCCCCCATCCCAAGTCCACCCCGAGCGGGTCACCAGCACAGCCCTCCACTCACCTCCATGGCCGGCAGCCCGAATGAGCTTTTAATGAATGAGTGCATGCTTGTAAAGGCATGCACTCATTCACTGACAACTTGCGGTCATTTTAGATGGTTTTTAAGGGGGTAGAGAACAAGAGGGGCTGCTTTGGTCACCAATGGGGGTGGATGGGATGTTTCCCCCATCCTGCCCCCCCCGCTGGTGACCAAAGCAGCCCCCTCTCATTCTCTAGTACTCCCCTGAAAAACTGCCTAAAGTGAGCATGAGCTGTCAGTGAATGAGCGCTTGCTTGTACAAGCACATGCTCATTCATTAATAGCTCATTCGGGCTGCGAGCCATGAAGATGAGTGGATGGCTGTGCCGGTGGCCCACTAAGGGTGTACTCAGGATGGGGGGGGGAGCAGGGTAGTGTGGCACTGGTGAGGGGCACTCCCTGACAGGGTGGGGAGGTGGGGGTCCATTAGACACCAGGGAATGAGGGATTTAATTAAAAATTAGTTATATACTGTACATTTTTACATTGTGGCCGACTGGCTGGCAATTGGCAGGGGGGTGTGACGGCCGGGGGTGATTGTAAATCATTCAAACTGTGTCTGGCGATTGTCGGGGGGGCACTAGACATCAGGGATCTGGACATATGTAACTGTATCTTGCTTTGTTTTTGTTTTTTTTTAAGTGCAATTTGCACTTAAAAAACCCCAAAGCAAGGCGAAGTTACAAACACCGAATTTTCAACTGACAGCCGCAATTTCGCGAATTGTTTCGCAGATGTGAATTTTGCATCTTCGCTGAAAATTTGAACCCATAGCAAAACGTCACTGCATCTCTAAATACAACACTTTCTACATTTATAATAAATGTTTTGTATGTGCATTCAAACTAGTGAGTTATCTATCACCTTTACATTGCAAACTGTTCGCAAAAATAATTCAGTAGAATTCTGGTATTGTTATGTTAACAAAATCCCATTCAGTCCAAAGTATTTCAGTAAGAAACTGTTACTTACCAAAAGAAGTAAAATACTCTTTTAATAACACTTTTTAAGTTTTGCATGTTGTCCATCTATGTGTTTTTTGCAGTTAATAAACAAGTAATTGTGTCCTATTTTTTTTCAAGTCAAATCTAGATAAAAAGAAAATAATATTTACAGAATCTTAACACATGCTCAGATTGTTTTTACTGTCTTCATCCAGGAAAGGAACACGGCACACTGAGCTACAGCATGTTCCCGGGTGTATTTTGGGAGCACAGGGAGGTCAAGTGACTTGCTCTGGGTCACACAACATGCAAGCAGAGCATGTTGGAATCAAAGCCCCCTCTTCTGGATGAACCATGCTTGTTCACAGCTCTTTGCGTTAACCTCTAGGCCATACTGCCAGCTGTTCATCAAAAACTACACATTTCAAGGCTGGCACATTGGTGCCAGACCTTAGGTATGGGTCATATTTGCATCTTGTATACCTGAGTTCACACTCAAAACCCATGATTGTAGAAAAGGCTGTAGGAGAAGGGATAGAAAAAGGAAGAAGGTGGTGCTGTGGCAGCCCCAGAAATTTGTACTGACTTGCATATCTCTCAACAGTTCCATGTCATAACGGCGATCTCAGAATAGTGATCGCCATTGTAGTGCGTGTACATCACGAAATTAATTTTGGCGATGCACTTTCGCCTCAAAGTAAAAAGGGTGCCAGAGACCTACAGGTGTTATTTTAATGTGGGGCTTCCCCCACATCCCCTACTTAAGGATTCTCAACTCCAGGGTGCATATCGGGAGGGTAAAAACGAAAAATATTGCAAGCGCCTCGCCAGCAAAAAAAAAAAAGAGCCACGCCGGACCTGAACCCTGCACCTTCCAGCCGACCACCCTCCCCACCACACAGGTGGACCAGCTCAGCAGCTGCCCGCCACCTCCTCCCACATACCATCCCTCCCTGCCTCCCCGTGCAGTATATGTGTGTACTTCTCATCGCCGTATGTCACCCACCCCAGTATCCGACCGCTCCTTGCTAGTTAGCCATGAACACAGGTGCCGTAACTGAGTCGCCGTCTCTGTAGGCACCCAATTTCAGTTGCCTTGTTTACTGGATACCCCTCTCAACTGTCCCTGATTTTCAGAGACATCCCTGATTTGGCCTCAGAATTTTTCTCTGCCCGTTCTAAAATTTGTGTTTTTGTGGCAGAACAGTGGGGACTGTAAGAACAAAATAATGTCAGACATTAGAAGTACAAGCTTGTCTCCCCCTCCCTTTTTTTTTTAATACTGTTTATTTTGACAATGCCTCACAGCTGCATATGTTCCTACCTGTGTTGCCTTCCCTTCTTTTTTTTTTTATTTAGTATACTTTATTGAGGTTTCACAGCAGTACAATGTATACATGAATACCAGGTTAGGACTGAGGTGACATAACATATCAATGATACAATATATCTAGGCACCAGTCCTCTATCAAACCTTGTTAGGATACAGTTATTACTATACTCCCCACCTCCCACCCTTTCATTTATCCCTCCCACAATTACCCTGTGCCATATGAGAGGTAGAAATTTCTCCGCATCAAAACATTTATTTTATTTAGTTTTTGTTGACCGGGTAAGTGCACTAGACAAATCCTGCCTATTTACAGGTACGACCCCGGGGGAGGGGATACAGATGAATGCCAACTCACCTTGAGCCAGATTAAGCTGTTGTGGTATTTTTAGTGAAAAATAGTGACATTATACATGATTACAAGATAAGTCTGACGTATTCTATGACTTTCAAACTGCCAGCAGGGCCTCCAGAAAGCCCCATTTATCTAGGTAATTCTGGTTCCTATTAGATAACATGGCTATATGTTTTTCAAGTTGTAGGGCTAATAAAGCTTCTCTATGCCACTTGATCACTGGCGGTAAGGAGTCATCTTTCCAGTGTCTCATAATAATGAGTTTGGCCACTGCTGAAAAGAGGGTCATGTGAGCTTTCCTGATCTTAATGGCTCCTGGGGGGAAATCATTAAGCAGGCATACTTGGGGAGTGAATAAATCTTTTTTTTTTTTTTTTTTTTTTTAAAGAAAGTTTTATTTCTTTTCAAAGAATAACAAAACATACAGACACAAAAACACGGAAAGCAGCACACCCCAAAACTGGCTGTGCAAACTATATACAGCCCTATATACAAAAACACACTGGATACCCCTCCAAAAACAACCCTCACCAAATAAACCGAAAGTTAAGATAGACTAAATTAATAGAGACTACTACTAATTGATACAGTTCTTTCCCTCACACTCTCACTTCCCCAATAACCCACTCTCAGCTTTAAAAGGAAAAACAACTCAAATCAGATTTAATCTCAGCCAACCAGGGCGGGTATCCAGTGCAACCCCCGGAAAGAGAGAGAGTCCCAATCCAAGGAAATTCACCATCCCAAGCTGTCATCCTTCGTCAGTCCGGGCGTCCCATTCAAATTAAATTAAAGCTCTTACCCTATCTGACCTAATAAATCCTCCATACTGTAGGGACCTTCTAAAGATAACAAGATCCCGATACCCAGTATGCCAATCCCTGGTACATCCTCCAACTCTACCGGTTACATCTTGCAGCCTCCCTCTCAAAGACAGGCCTCTAATCTAGTACTCATATCCGACTGTGAATAAGCTGCATCTAAGTTAGCCCACCTTTTAATATAAACTTCCTGTCTACCTTCAGACATAAGCTGATTTTTGATCCTAGCCAATGACCCCAGTAAGTCCTTCACCCATTGCCCATATGAATAAGCCCAACCATCCTTCCAATGGTTCAAAATGAACGCCTTAACTAATGATCCCATTAAAGCCAGATGGAACCTTGGTGTAGCACCCTCAACAGGGGAGTAATCGCCTAGCACACAAATCTCTGGCGTTAGATAACCGTGGTAGCCCAAACTGGGGTCAAGACTATGTCTAATCTCGTTCCATAGCGGAGAAATTTTTTCACATCTCCACAAAATGTGGAGCAAGTCTCCTGTTACCTTCCCACATCTAAAACAAAGATCTGTCGGCCTCAAGCCCCTCAACCAGAGCTTTACAGGTGTATAGAAAATATTGTGGGCCACAAAATCTGTGAATTCTATATTTAGAATAACAATATATTTGGTAGCTTTCCATATGATATCCCAATTTAACCCAGGAGTCAATATATTATCCCAATGAAATAGAGGTAAAATCACTGGCACTTGAATTCGAGAAGTTTATATACCCGAGAGGTAAGCTAGTTCTGTTGACAACCCCTGCAGTTCTCCCACGAAGGAAACTGTCTGTAAAATCCTCCTTTCTCCTCGAACTCCCGCAATCAATTGCTTGAGCTGTAACCTTTGAAAAGGGCAAGGCGTCACATTGTGGTGGCAACAAGATTTTCCTTCCTGTTGCATATCCCTCAAAGTAAGACCTTCCAAATAAATAGCCCATCTCTGGCCAAGCACCTGACCTCCAATAGTCAAGTTGGGATTTCTCAAAATAGGCTGATCCAGATTTGACCTGACAGCCTCTTTGCACCGGGTAAGAAAGCGACCACCAGGCTTCCAGAGACTTCCTGATTGGGTTCCCCACCTCAACCTTGCTTTGTACCACTTTAAGCCCGGCATATGATAGCTCAGGTGAATAATTTATATCCTTCAGCCGCTTTCCTTTCCATCTGTAACCGGGCAGGAGAATATTCTCCTCTCCCAGATCCCTGCCCATTGGGCCATCAGACCCAACTGGCCCGCCACATAGTAAGCCTGAAGGTCAGGTAGTTTGATCCCACCTTTCATAGGGCCTACACAGCACACTATATTTAATCCTAGTGGGTTTATTGCCCCATAGGAAACCCATCAACATCTTCCTAATAAGCTTGAACCACTTTACGGATAACATAAGGAGCCAAAAGTCGGATATAACAACCTCGGCAGGACGTTCATCTTAATAATGCCTAATCGCGGTGCAAAATTCAGAGGTAGTTTACTCCACCTTAAGATATCTCCTGAGATCCTAAATAATTTCCATATTAGCGGCCATTCAGATGTTTGGTCTGCAGTAATCCAGATACCCAAGTACTTTAACTTATCCTTATTCCATTGCACCCTAGGGGAGCAAAATCTGCTCTAAAAACATGCGGAGTCAGGGGTAGAATTTGGGTTTTGGTAAGATTCAGCTTGTAATTAGATACCCTGGAGTACCAATCTATTAAAGCCCTAACAAAACCAAAGGAAGTTACTGGATCTCGAAGGTGGAGTAAAATATCATCTGCAAAAACAGAAATCTTTAGATCCATATTACCAATCCCAACTCCCTGGACCCTGACCTCCCTGTTGATCGATCTTAATAGAGGCTCTAAGTAAATATTAAACAAAATCGGTGATAGAGGGCACCCTTGCTGAGTACCATTCTTTAACTGAAATTCCCCTTGAAAGATAGCCATTACATAATATTCTAGCCGTGGGCGCCGCATATAGGTTCTTAATGCCCCTAATCAAACCCTCCGGGAACCCCATTTTCTCCATAGTAATAAACAAAAAGGAGTGGGAAACTCGGTCAAACGCCTTTTCAGCATCTAGGAGATCAGGGCCAAGGGACCCCAGAGTCAGAGGCAGAATTTATAATATGATGTATTTTCCTAAGCGCATCTAATGCTTCTCGCCGCATAAAACCTACTTGTTCCTGACTGATTAAACTGGCTACAGTTAATATCCTGTTAGCCAGGATCTTTGTAAGTATCTTAATGTCTTGATTTATCAAAGCTATAGGCCTATAGCTTCCCATAGCATCCCTCGGCTTATCGGGTTTGGGTATTAATGTGACATAAGCTTGATATAAGGGTAGATGGTCGATACCCTCCGCATAATAGTATGAAAAAATCCTTTAAGATCGGAGAATAGTCTGGATATGAGTTTGGTAAATTTCCGTATAGGCCATCAGGCCCCGTGATTTCCTATTGGAAGGGACCGGACCACCTCAATAATCTCGGAGGATCTTATTGGGGACTCCAATTTTTTAGCAAGAGTAGGATCCACGGTCAGAAGTTGAATACCATCCAAATATTCCCTAATCTCCCTGTCCCTCCCGAAACATTCTCCTGATATATTTCCTCAAAAAATGAGGCGAACGCCTCAGCCATGTCTTGGGGGTCTGTCCTTAGCCTCCCCTCATGTGAAATCAAAATAATAGTCCTGGTGGCTTCCCACTCCTTAATTCTCGCTGCTAGGAGACGCCCCGGTACATCGCCCTGAAGGAGATATTTGGCCTTAATCTTATTTAACCAAAATTCAGTCTTACCTTATAAAATCTCTGACAGATCCCTTCTTAAGCTTTTAAGCTCCCTATCTATTTCCCCTGAAGCCCCCTCATGTTGTGACAAAGAACTAATAGCAGCCTCTAAGAACTCCTCTCGCCTCCTAATCAATCTCACTTTAGCAGCTAATGTTTTAGCAGCCATGGAGTAAAGAAATTTACAAGTGGGCCATGCTAGTTTTTTATTAGTCAACGTGGGCAATTGTGCTCTAATAATTTCCTGAAGAGCCCCTTCCAACTCGTCCCTTCTCTCCTCCGACGTTAAGAGCCAATCCTGCAACCTCCACCTATAAGGCCTTGGGGGTAGAGATTTGGGCTCCCATTGAATCCGAATCAGAGAGTGGTCCGAGAGTTCTACCCTCAGTCGAGAAATCTCTGATCTCCCCTAGAGCCTCCTTGTTAACCCAAAAAAAATCTATCCTGGTATGAGTTCTATGAGCCGCGGAGTAGAATGTCATCTTGGAACCTCCGTCCAGAAACAACTTAGCTGGGTCAATCAGGCCTGCAGCTTCCAAAAACCTAGCCAACGCTACCTGGGCCCTAGAGCTGGAGCCCTTACAAGGAGGTATCCTATCTTCTCTGTTGTCTAAACATAAATTCCAGTCCCCCGCTAAAATCAGTGAAAGTACTGGAAACATTGCAATATTTTCCTCTAAAGAGGCAAAAAATTCAGGCTCCGAAGGAGTTGGCCCATATATAGAGGCCACCACGACTGCCTTCCCATGTAAGTTGCCCCTCACAAAAATTCCCCTACCATCCTGCCGGGTTAACACCTGATTAACCTCAAGGGGAAAGTGAATAAATCTTGTAAACCCAGCAATGGGTCCATTGTGTTTTGTATGTTATTCCAAAATGTTAAGACTTTGGGACAAGACCATAACATATGGAAAAGGTCACCCGGGGATTCTTTACATCATTGACACTTGGGAGATGAAAGTCTTCCCATTTTATAAAGTTTATCAGGTGAAAAATATAAATTATGCAAAACATTATACTGCACCAATCAGAGTCTGTCCTGTTTGATGAACTTATACATGTTATACCAAATGCAACGCCAAAATGACACTTCAGGGGGTAGAGATAGCTCATTCACCCAATAATAACAGATACCCTTAGGTAGACATTGATCAAGGGATTGCAATTTCTTGTATACTATAGATATCGCATGGGGTTGGTTGGCCTCCAGTAATAAAAGCTAAACATCAAACTCAGAGACAGGTGCTTGAGGGGTCTGCCCTAGGAATGACAAGATGACTTGCCGAATCTAACAGTATTTAAAGGGGTTTACATCTTGTATATTAAAGCTTTGGCAGAACTGTAAAAAGGGAATAGCTTTGCCATTAGGGGCTAGGTCCTTCAGCTTCAGATTTTGTGAAGGGTATCAGAAGGACAGTGGAATAGGTGTTTGATCAATTTGGAAGTTTGGATTATTAATAAGGGGTTGTTGTAATGATTTATACCAGCTGACATCCCAGTGTTTATGCAACTGGAATAGGACTTTAAGGGACCAACCCACTGGTGTATTCTTAAGGGCCTTGGGAATTTTCCAAGGAGGAGAATATATGAGAGCAGTTAAGGTACACTGTTGGGTTTCTGCCAAAAAACATTTGATGTCCACCCAGAGGGGCTTTGGGGGATTGGTAAGCCTTTGGTTGTGTGGTAGGATCCATTGTAACACTTTAGTTATGTGTGTTGCGCAGTAGTATGTAAAGAGGGAAGGAAGCGATAGGCCACCTTGCAACGTTGGAGCAGTAAGGTTAAAATACGCTCGCCGGACTCTCTTTCCCTTCCAAAGGTATTGGTTAATTAGGGCTTGTAGGTCATTAAACCAACGTTTGGGAGAAAAACACCCAGCGTATTTAAAGGGCAGAGAATACGCGGCAACACATTCATTTTAATGGTGGCTATTCTACCCCACAGTGAGATTGGGAGGGCACCCCATCTTGCTAAATCTGCTTACAGTGTCCCCATTAAAGCAATGAGGTTGCCTTTAATTATTGAGGGGATATCTCTATAAATCTTTAAACCTAAATATGTTAAGGATTTAGATTCCCAAATCAAATCAGTTCCTTTAATATCAGATGGTAAAGATTTCTTATTCATTGGGAAGAATTTTGTTTTAGTGGGGTTAAGTTTATAAAAAGAAACTTTGGAAAAGAGGTTGATTTCTCTGAGTAAGGCAGGCACCCCAGTAACCGGGTTTTCCAAGTGCAGTAATAGATCATCTGCGTATGCAGAAATGAGATGGCGAGCAGGACCAATTTGTATACCTTGGAGTCCCAGAGAAGCAATTAGTTTCTGGATGAATGGTTCTAAATAAATATTAAAAAGTAAAGGAGAGAGGGAACAGCCTTGTCTGGTGCCACGGTGTAGGGAGAGGGGATCAGATGGTAACCCATCGCACCAGACATGGGCAGTAGGGGCATTATAAAGAAGTTGGACCCAATCGATAAAATTGGTGGGAAAGCGGAATTTATCTAAAGTTAAAAATAGAAAGTCCCAGGACGCTCGATCAAATGCCTTTTCGGCATCTAAAGAGATCAGGCTAGCCGGAGTGTCCGAGTGGTTGGTGAAATAAAGTAAATGCAGTAAGTGACGGATATGGTCACAGGAGCTTCTGCCTATCATAAAACCAATTTGTTCAGGGCCAGTTAAGAGATTCATGAGGGGACTTAACCTATTGGCAAGTACTTTTGCGAGTATCTTAATATCCGAATTTAAGAGTGAGATGGGACGATAATTTTCTGGGCGGAGGTTTTTTTTCTCAGGGTTTAGGTATTAACGTAATAATAGCTTCCTGAAAATGTTTTTCTGAGAATCCCTTAAAAAAACAGTAGTTGTAAATTTCTGTCAAGAAAGGGGCTAAATCCTTCATACATGCTTTAAACAAATTGTTTGTAAGACCATCAGGGCCTGGGCATTTATCTGGGGGAAGCTGGGTTATAACATTTTCAACTTCCATAGTTTGGATGGGTGAGCCAAGGAAGGCTGTCTGGTCAGAAGGAAGTTAAGGGAGTTCAATTCCATCTAAATAATCAAACATTTCTGTATGAGTGGCCTTGTCTGTTACAGGTACCAAGTGTAACTCCTGAAAATATGACTTAAATAGCAGAAATTTGTTGGGATGGGTAACTGTAGAGTCCCGATCAGTTACTTGCAAGCTCGGAATGCAGTGGTTCATTTCTGCTTGTTTGATTCTGATAGCTAATAGTTTACCTGCCCTTTCACCAGACTCTAGGTATTTAAGTTTAGTTCTCTGTAATGCCAATTCCGCTTTCTGGGACATAAGGCCGTAATATTGCGCATGTAGGGTATGCAATTTAGTCCAGTCTTCATCAGGGGAATGGCAGCTAATATGTTTTTCCATGGTTTTAATATCCCTCAATAGGCTTTCAGTTTTAGTCTTAAACCATTGGGACCTAGTGGCGGCTAGGTGAATGCATTCACTGCGCAGTGTACATTTAAAAGCTGCCCATACCATATCTATCCTGGTAACTGAGTCTTTATTAGATATGAAAAAGTGGGAAACAAAGTTTTAATATGTGATAAAGTAGTTGGAGATTTGAGTAACTGATTGTTGAGACGCCAAAGGGAGGCTCTTCGTACACCAGGGCACAACACATAGGAGATCAAAATGGGAGAGTGGTCAGAGATTACTCTAGCATAGATTTGGCTATCCATTACCCCTGGGAGCAGAAAGGAACTAATCAAAAAGTAGCCAAGCCTAGAGCAGGTACGGCGAGGAATGCAGAAAAAGGTGTAAGATCTTTCAGAGGTAGCCGGCCCGGTAGCGCTGAGGGTTGAGGTGCTGAATGCCACACCTCGCGCCATGCCAGTGACCGAGGTACGGGAATGAGCCTGGATCGCTGGGGGTCGGCAGGGGGAGGAAGGATTGAGCGTCCAGAGGACTGCTCTCCTTCCTCGGGGGGGGGGGTGGTCCAGGGATGATGGAGGTACCGCAGTGCTTCAGGGCTCAAGAAGAGGGTTGTGGAGCCACAGCAAGATGTTCCCTGGTGTCATTGCATGTTGGGGCTCCTTTAGGGGAAGGAGAGGAAGGGCGTAAAAAAAAAAGTAGTGAAACCCCCCACTCCTGGAGATAGGTGAAGGTACCACCCTACAGCCACACTCCATTGGCTGAACTCATCCAGCTCCTGGGCTGAGCCCTGCCCAGC
The DNA here is from genome assembly GCA_016271365.2 of Neoceratodus forsteri. Classification (NCBI taxonomy): domain Eukaryota; kingdom Metazoa; phylum Chordata; order Ceratodontiformes; family Ceratodontidae; genus Neoceratodus; species Neoceratodus forsteri. Next base: position 67,150,582 of record CM028131.1, on the reverse strand, counting down.
CTGAATCTGTAGATAGAGCACCCTGGGAGGATAGGGCGGCCCCACCTCAGGAGGGCTCAGAGCCGAGGGGAGATAGCCGGGCTGGTGCCAGGAAGCTGGTGAGTTTCAGGCCTGGAGGTAGAGCTGGAGGTAAGTGGATGCTCAAGAGAGTTCTCCAGGGTTCAAGCGGGAGCTAGAAATACAGTTAAAAACAAAAAGATCTTTCAGAGGGATGTAATATTCTCCATATATCCACTATTCCCGCTCCATTCATGAGATCTCTAAGTGCCTTCTGGGCTGGAGAAAGTCCAATTTTTTTTAGCATCAGATCTATCTAAACTTGTTTGTGGTGTTAAGTTCCAGTCCCCTCCCAGAAATATGGCATTCTACAAAAAAGGGAAAACCAAGTTGAGGAGATGTGAAAAGAAAAGGGGTGAATCTAAGCTGAGGCCATAAACAGACCCCAACAGGAATGATTGGGATTGTAGCGTACCCTGCAATAGCACATATCGACCTGTTGGATCCCATATCTCTTGGTTCACTTTAAAAGGGATTGATTTGGCAATGAGTGTGGCTACTCCCCCTCAGCTGGTGGAAATACCTGCTCCGTAGGCTTGGCCTACCCAGTTTTTATAGGGAAGAGATATGTCTTCCCTCTTTAGATGTGTCTCTTGCAAGCACACAATTCCAGCGTGTAGGTGGGCTAAATACCTTAAGATCATTTGTCGTTTGCACCTGCCCCTAGCTCCTCAGACATTCCAAGTTAAAATATTATCAGGACCCCCCATTGTAGTATTCCAGGATGGAATACAAACAGGCCAAAACAATTTGGAAGGTTCAGTCTGCGGAACATAGCAGTTAAGTCACTGCGATTAAATAAGGAGAAGTTTGGCACATACCCCCCCCCCCCCCATTTCTACCCTTGTATTTCCCCATTAACTATACACTCAAAGTTCAATTTCAACTCCTAGGGAAAAAAAGGCACCTCCCCCAAACACTAACCCCTGGTTCTGGTAACCGTACTTACAAAATATACCGCCAGGCGATGTTTATTTGCACCCCAGTAACACAACTTATCCTGCTCCCCCAATCCCCAGCCTTCCCTCCCATAAACATTCTATCTTTGGATGTATGGCAGAACATTCAGTACTATAAAACATTTAACTAGTACCAGAGAGATATGCCATATTTAGTGATGCGAACATTCGTTTGGTAATATATATGAAGTATATACTTGCCGCTCCAACTGTGAGGGCCACCCACTAAAGAGAAATGAATAGTAGACTGTTATCAGGAAAAAAATTGCATACAATGGCAGAGGCTTAAAAACCACCTCTTCTGTGCAGTCCCAGCCAGACCTTTAACCGGGAAGAAAAAAAAAAAACCTGAAAGGGAGCCCTTAATAGTACTTAAGGGTCTCTACTCAAAATAGCAGATATGGAAAGTAAAGAACAAGGTATGAAGACATTTAACATGTCCGTGGAAATGTAGTTTAAGTAAGCCAATGAAGTTAGGCAAAGATCCCTTCGTGTAGTGAGGCCAAAGAAAATTTTGTTGGCAAGCTCTTTCGTCCAGACGACTAGTGCAGATAAGGCCCTTGAGGGCACTAGGCCAAGTAAGAGTCGACATGGCTAGGAGATCTTTGATTCCCGCTGGACACAAAACAGGAACAATGCTGAGTAAAGTTCTCCAGATCAGAACTCAGTTCTGGCCGGTTTACAAATCTATCAAACTGAGATATAACTATTAACCATCAGTTTCATAACCCAGTCATTTGAACAAGTCAGGAAGCAACTTCTTTAATTCGAGCTGTGCATGTTCCAGTGTGTCAAAAGCATGCCATTGATCCTGGAATTTCACTTGTAGAATGGCTGGGTATCGAACCCGAAACTGTTTCCCAGCCGCTATCAGTTTAGACACTATGGGGTGTAATTCCCGTCTCTTCGTTCTGACCGATTGTGGTAAGTCCTGAGTAATTTGAATATTTCTGCCTTCCCATTAGACTTCTTGTAGGGTTTTGATTTGAGCCAATATGTGCTGTTTGTCAAGAAAATTGAGCAATTTGAAAATCAAGGGTCTGGGAGGTGACCCAGGGGGTGGCATAGGGCGTAACCCTCTGTGCGCTCTCTCGATGGTAGAAGTCGTACCATTTGGTGAGGGCCCAACAATGTTTTCACATAATTTCTGCAAGAATAAAGTCGGAGAATTACCCTCTTCTTTTTCAGGGATCCCAAGAATGAGTAGGTAATTTCGGCGGTTTCTGCCCTCAGGATCCTCTAGCTTCTCCTGTATTCTTTTAAATCTTTGTCACATTGCTACGTTCTAATTCGGCCTTATCATGCCTTTTTTCCAGGGAGATTATACGTGCCTCTGAATATGCCACTCGTAGAGCCAGGTAATCCATCGAAGTATGTACTTGATGCAGCTCATCAGATATTGCTGCAATGCAACTCTGGAAGGGCTGCATTATCTCCAGAAAGCATTCCTTAGTGAGTACTGATGTTCCTGCTGTATTTTTAATGCTGGCGGCCGGCTGCTGTTTGGGCCGTTTTGCGGCCTTGTCTTTCTCTGGTGTGGGGAGTGGTGAGTGGTGCAGAGGTGCCTTAAGCATTAATACCTCCATATTTTTAAGTTTTTCTCTGTCTCTCTGGTTGCTGGAGTAATACGAAGCTCTTTTCCAACTGAAATACTAGTTTAGAAGGTTGGTTTGCAGTGGGAATACATGGGAGGGATGCGGAGTGGTGGGAGCTAGCTGTTGCTTGTTAGGCTGCCATCACGTGACCCCCCCCCTTTTTTTTATTGTATGACGAGGATCCTTCATAAAGGAGCTTTTAGCTTGAAGGATGTACTTCTGACTTGCCAAATAAAATAAAAAAATAAAACAAGTTCTTCTTCAGAAAATGCATCTTACACTAATCGCCTTATTCTGTCAGCCTTCTGAATGAATAGTACCAATTTTTAAAATGTGTCCGTGATTTATGAGGAAAGAAGCTGAGAGGTATGCTGACTTGAACACAGCCAGGGTCTAGAAATCCTGATATGGGGTCCCATACCTATTGACACCATAGAGCCAGTCTTGAAATGTGTAGTTTTTGATGATCAGCCGGCAGTAAAGCCTACTGGTTAGAGCAATGAACTGTGAACAAGGCTGGTTTATCCAGCAGAACTGGTTTTGATTCCATCATGCTCTGCTTCCATATTATGTGAGCAAGTCACTTAACCTCCCTGTGCTCCCAAAACCCACCCGGAAACAAGGTTCAGCTCAGTGTTCCTTTCCTGGACAAAGATTGTAAAAAAAAAAATTTGTAAACATTTGTTATGATACTGCCCATATTATTCTCTTTCTATCCAAATTTGATGTGAAAAGAAAAAATGTGGGTCACAATTAGTTTTGTTTACTAATTGCAAAAGCACACAGATGGACAACTGTGTTAAACATGCATAACTTGAAATGTGTTATTAAAGAAGTATCTCATTTCTTTTAAATAAAGTTAAAAGTATGACAGTTTCTTACTGAAATATTCTGGACAGAATAGTCATAATGTTCTCTAACGTAACAATACCAGAATTCTATTGGACTATTGTGCACTTATCTGTTGCTGTTATGCACTGTTTCTCTGTACCGCCCCTTCTACCCTTCCCTGGGTCGCCCCTGAGAAAGGGACATTGTGTCTCAGTGGGCCTACCAGGTTACCAAAATTCAAATAAAATAAATAAAATAATCAAGAGGTTCATTAAAGAGGCTAGCGATGATCATATTAAAGAGAATGGGCATGGAAATATCTACCAACATGGGTTCCTAAAGGGAAGATCTTGCTTACAAATCTGATATATTATTTTGACCCAGTAGGGGAGGCCTTAGATAGTGATATCCCAGTGGATGTACTGTATCTCGATTTCGAGAAGGTTTTTGATAGCGTTTCCCACTGCGAGTTGATTGGATTATTAAAGGAGATTAATCTAAATGAATGTCTTATATGATGGATCTGTGCCTGGTTGGCAGATAGAAAACAATGTGTGATTGTTAAGGGAATTTCTCTGACTATGCTTCAGCGACAAGAGGGGGTGCCGCAGGGATCAGTCTTGAGACCAATCCTTTTTAACATACTAGTGACATCTATAATCTGTAATAATAAAGCATGGATAATGAAATTCACCAATGACATCAAAATGGGAGCACTGGTCTCAGGAGCAGGGGATGCCAAAATATTTCAAGATAATATTGATGCCCATGGTAGAAGCTGCCACAAGAAAGAAACTTAAATTTAATCTGAACAAATGTAAGATTATGCATATGGGAAGGAAGAATGTGCGATTCAAATATCATATAAATGGAAATATATTACAGACTGTTGAGACAGAGAAGGATTTGCAGGTGCTAATTATCAGGGACCTAGGTTTTTCCAGACAGTGTACTGAGGTAACAAAGATGGGATATCGTATACTCACTGCTATTGGAAGGAACATTAGGAGTAGGGCTAGGGAGGTGGCGATCCTCTTGTAAGTCTCTGTGGTTCGCCCCCATGTTAAGTATTGCAGTCAGTTCTGGGCACCATATCTTAGAAAGGATGTGAAGCGAGTCGAGAGCTTGCAGAAACGAGCAGCGAGAATGGCGAATGGGTTGCAGGGCATGGCCTACGATGACAGACTTGAGACTTTGAGGTTGTATTCATTACAGTATAGAAGGTATAGGGGAGATATGTGTTTAACTTATAAGGTAATGCAGGACAAGGACCTATGGGAATGTATGGGACTCAGTAAGAGACCTGAATTAGTTAAAAACAGGAGTCATCAATACCAATTAAAAGGAGATCATTACAATAAAAAACAGCGAGGGAATTGGTTCTCACAACGTGTGGTGACACGGTGGAATACGTTGTCACCAACAGTGGTGTCCTGCAGTGGCATGGCTCAGTTTAAATGCACCAATGATGACCACTGTAGGGATAAACGTTTTAAATTTATAATATAAAGTAGTGCAGGTCAATAATGGCTAACGCTATAAAGACCAGTTTTCATCCTATGAATATTTTTACTAGCAGTTTGAAATGTAGTGGTGATGACTCACTACTTTCATTGCACATAAAAAGCAATTCTAAATGTAGAAAGTGTTGTAATAACACTTGAAAACACACTTAATAAAATAGCCAACTTCCTACCTTTTGGATTATCTGCGGTCAAAGCAGGGCCAAGACTGCGGTGACATCATTGGCTGTCAGAAGCCTGAAATACATGACAGCCCCCGGTCCTTTATTACAGGCTGATTTACATATGAATAACTCTGGACTGCTGAAACTTACAGGTTAGCACAATAGCTCACTCAAAGTAGCTTTTTATGGGCTTTCAGATATTAAGAAATCCTGAAGATGGGAGTTCCCCTTTAAAAGGTAAAGCTTTTGGATAATTAGAAAGCCCAAGCAACAGAGCCACAACAATGTCTTTCCACATGTCTGCTGATAAACGCACACACACTTACTTGCAGGGGTCCTAAACCACTGACCTCAGTCTACATAGGATGGAGGGAGTGTGGACAGATAAGAAGATCACTGGCAAGCTGGTATTTAGCCTGAAAGTAAGAGTTGTACAAGAGGTAATGGGCCTTAAGAGACTGAGGAGAGGTGGGCACAAAGTGAATTGTGACAGGTGCTAAGGAGAGCCTTAAGGAGAAAGCAACAGGAGGAATGGAAAAGGGGGTCCAGTCTTCTTGCGAAAATGTGTGGTCACTCAGAATAGAGACACAGCGACAATCAGTCAATTGTAAAGTCTTGGAACTCATCACATGTCATACTGGAAAGACAAAAGACCAGTGCTGATCACAATAAATATACTAACACATAAAAAGAGATAAAAAAAACAGAACCAGCAACCAGTACCTGAGCCACTGGTGTTTCTCATGAATCATAGAATCATAGAAATCTGTTGGCAGAAAAGTACCCACGGCCCATCCAGTCTACCTGTAACCCCCCGAAGACCCCCTCCCTCCATTACCAGCCTGCCCCCTGCCCATTAGGCCCATGTACTTATCTCAGGCTCCTTTGAAGTTGTTTACTGTATCCAACCCCGCCACCCATTCCAGCAGACTGTTCCACAGCCGTACCGGCCTCTTGGCAAAGAATCTCCCTCTGATGTCCCCTCTGAATCTACCCCACTCTAGTTTGTAGGCATGCCCTCTAGCGGAATTGTTCGTACTCATTCTGAAGATGCTGTTGACCCTAACCCTGTTTATGCCCATCAAGTACTTGAATGTTTCCACCATAGCCCCTCTCCCTCCTCTCCTCCAGCATGTACAGGCCCAGCTCCCCCAGTCTCTCCCCATATGACTTCCCCTGTAACCCCCACACCATTTTGATTGCTTTTCTCTGGACTCTTTCCAGCCTGTCCTTGTCCTCCTGCAGGTATAGCCTCCAGAACTGGACCCTATATTCCATGTGTGGTCTAACCATGGTTTTGTATAGTGGCAGGATCACCTCCCTCCTCCTGCTTGTGAATCCTCTCCCTATGCATGCCAACATTCTGAGTGCCTTTTCTGCTGCTGTGTCACACTGACTCTGGACTTTCAGGTTGTCTGAAATAGTGATCCCGGGTCTCTTTCCTGTTCTGTTACCTCCACCCCCCCCAAAGCCAGTACTTTGTCCTTGAGTTATTGCGCCCTATATGCATAACTTTGTACTTTCTTGTATTGAACTGCAGCTGCCACCTTTCTGACCACTCCTCCAGTCTAGCCAAATCCTCCCTCATATCCTTCAACCCCCTTCCATCGTATCAACCTTTTTACTACATATCTTCATATTGTCAGCAAAGGGACACATCTTTCCCCGTAGACCTTCCATGATGTCCCCATTGTATATGTTGAAAAGTATGAAGTACACAAATTCTCACAAAATGGTGGGTTAGGTGCCAGTCACTAGTGTGACATGTGCTCAAGTCTGTGACTTCACCAGTTCAGTCTTCATAAATTCTGTTTTAGCCCACCCCACACCCCCTGCTAAACTTCAGCCCATGTCTCCCTTGTTCCGTTTTCCTGGCTTAAAACAAACCATCTACTTGACACTAACCTTGCGATACCCATTTTACCTGAATAATAGGGGCTGACCAGTGACCTGGCAGTAGCACGTTAAGTGGACTTACTGAAGACCCGGGTTCAGACGTGAACTCAGAGCTGGGTCGGCTTGACCAGGACTGGGGCAGTGCAGCGCATCCTAGCCAGGGAGGGACGGTGGTGAATTCTTCCACCATTGCTTGCTTGCCCCTCCCCAGAGGTTCGCTGTGCATGAGCATGGCTAACAAAGGAGGAGGGAGGATCTGACAGCAACTGTAGCAAGAAACGTGGGAGAAAAAAATGGCAGCCGGAAGGTAGATGATACCAACACTGTCATGCCCCACCTGTCTCTGGATCCTTATGGCATTGGCTAAAGGTAGGTGAGTGACGGGTTTGGGATGTTATGGGAAACATATGGGGAAGGGATACTGGCTGGAGGATGGAAATCTTTATGCAAAAACAAACACCTGGATCATATGACCCTCAGCTGCCTTCACTCTGGAGAGAAGAGATCGAGTTGCTGTAGTCTCTGGTCACACTCCAGGCTTTCTTTTTTCAAAAGACTCAGCTTTTTTCCCTAAAGGAAGCAGGGAAGGCAGTAAGGCAGGCAAAGGTCCAAACCCGAGGAAACACTAGCACAGACTGTAAAAGAAGGTGACAAGACTTTCTATAGATACATTAGTGAAAGGAGAAAGTCCAGAGGGGGTATTGCTAAGATCAAAGGAGATAAGGGGGCTTGTGAGGAGGAGGACCATGTAAAAGCATCTATCCTAAATAGATACTTCTGCTCAGTATTTACTGAAGAGAAGGTAGGGCCGGGCCCACAGCTCAGCACCATGGACATGGGGGGGGGGTGAGCACTAGTCCCTTCACAACAGAAAGGGTCCTACAAGAGCTCGATAAGCTCAGGGTGGACAAGGCAATGGGACCTGATGGCATACATCCCAGGGTACTAAAGGAGCTAAGGGTGGAACTAGCAGAGCCGTTATCAGAACTGTTTAGTGAGTCTCTGAGCACAGGAGAGGTCCTAGAAGACTGGAGAAGGGCTCATGTGATCCCGCTCCACAAGAGTGGTAGCAGGGAGGAGGCAGGGAACTACAGACCAGTCAGTATTACCTGAGTACGGGGCAAGATTATGGAGGCACTCCTTGAGGAAAGGATCGTGCAACACCTGGAATCCATAGGAGCACAGGATCCAAGACAGCATGGGTTTACAAAAGGAAGGTCATGTCAAACTTATCTCATAGATTTCTTTGACTGGGTAACCAGAGTGGTGGACCAAGGGGGAGCAGTTGATGTCACCTACCTTGACTTCAGCAAAGCTTTTGATACTGTTCCACATCGAAAATTGATTAATAAGCTCGGTAGGTTCGGGGTGGGTCCGAAGTTGGTCAACTGGGTGGCAAACTGGTTGACGGGCAGAAAACAGAGAGTGGTGGTAAACAGTATACAGTCAGAAGAGATGCAGGTCACAAGTGGGGTACCTCAGGGATCAGTCCTGGGGCCAGTCCCTCCAACAGCTTAATCTGGTTCAAGGTCAGTTGGCATTCATATGTATCCCCCTGCCCCTGAAAATAGGCAGGATTTGTCTAGTGCACTTACCCGGTCAACAAAAACTAAATAAATAAATAAATATCTTCATTAGTGACATTGCAGATGGACTGGAGGGTAATGTTTGTCTGTTTGCAGATGACGCCAAGATTTGCAACAGAGAAGATGATCCAGATGGGGTGGGCAGAATGAGAAGAGATCTGGATAAACTAGCAAAATGGTCGGAAGAGTGGCAACTGGGGTTTAATGCAAAGAAGTGCAAGATCATGCACATAGGGAGAAGATACCCTGAAGCCACCTATAGGCTGGGAGGGGAGTTGCTGGCAGTCACAAGGAAAGAAAGAGACTTGGGCATCATCATCATCATCAATGACTTGAAATCATCCAAGCAGACCACTAAAGCAATAGGTAAGGCTAGGGGGATGTTAGGGTGTATTAGTAGGGGTATCACAAGTCGGAAGAGGGAGGTAATAATCCCTCTTTACAAGACACTGGTTAGGCCCCATCTGTAGTACTGCATGCAGTACTGGAGGCCACACCTTCACAAGGACATTAACCAAACTGAGGCAGTCCAGAGAAGGGCAACCAAAATGGTGCAGGGACTGCATCAGAAAACATATGAGGACAGATTAACGGAGCTCAATATGTATACCCTAGAGCAAAGGCGGGAGAGAGGTGATATGATTGAAACATTCAAACACCTTAAGGGCATTAACAAGGTGAAAGAGTCTAACATGTTTAAATATAAGAAAAATAGCAGGACAAGAGGAGACAGCATGAGATTAGAGGGAGGCCGATTAAGGGGAATGTGAGGAAGTTCTTTTTCACAGAAAGGGTGGTGGATGCATGGAACGGCCTACCTCAGGAAGTGGTGGATATGAATACAGTGCAGGGCTTCAAACAGGTATGGGATAGGCATAAGGGAGCAATACAGACGAGTATGAGTAGATAGGCCACTGACAGAGCAAAGGCTGATGGCACATTTATCAGGTAGAAAAAGAAATGGGCAGACTGGATGTGCCTTGCTGTCCTTATCTGCCGTCAACTTCTATGTTTCTATTAGATTCAATGAAGTGTTACAAGTTATTACACTGCCAAAATATTTTAGAGTAGAATATGTATCCACGAAGTTCATTGTATTATTACTGCAAGCAGTTACAGTATATACTACAGTCCATGTCTTCAATACAATAAAAGTCTAAAATACTTGTAAATTAGTCTCCGGTGTTGTTTCTTCTGTTTTAGATGATTTTTCTCATTGCTTAACAATGGTTAAGCAGGAGTGAATAAAAAGCAACTGTGCTAACTGTGGAAACACAGAAATTACACTTTTATTAAAATATGGGATACAGGTTGTGTAGGGGCTATGTGAGTAGTACCGAACATCTGCAGGAGTGTCTTGCTTCTGTAAGGGCATTCCTGAATTAAGAATCCAAACCCAGCCCCAGAACTGTTGCATCAGCTGTAATGAACTGATCCCTATGTAGCCTATGATTCCATCTGGTCCATAGATCAGTGCGCTTCTCTACAGTTAACCTGAGGATGGCCATTATTTCTTCCATTCTCTTAATGTCCTCAACTCTTTTGACACAGGAATCAAAGCATGGGACCATCTCCTTTAACCAGTTCACCATTATTTCCTTCTGGGCTGCTGTACAGAGAGATCTAAGGAGATGTTGTTGTTTGTGACTCCCAGTCTCTTTCACACTCACTCCCAGAATCAGTGTTTGAAAGTCTAAAGGAACAGGGACTTCTACCATTTTGATTTGTTCCGAGTGGAAGGAAGGAAGGGAACATTGTTTTACCAGGAGTAGCACAATAAGCCAAAGCTTGTTTCCAGATGCAACCTGGGAGCACAAAGAAGTTAAGTGACTTGCTCAGGATCACACAGTATGCACCTAGGCGGCTGTGGGATTCAAACCCAGGTCTCCAGATTTGCAGCTCAGAGCCTTAACTCACTGCGCTATACTGCCTACAAGGAGTTTGGATCAGAAGGGGCAATCTTTGGACAGTCCCAAAGACGTGGTAGTGTGAACGCATCTGAGCACAGCCCCTCTAGCAAAGATTAGTATACCTCGCTTGGAAGACTGATGTTACATAGAAACATAGAAACATAGAATTTGACGGCAGATAAGGACCGCTTGGCCCACCCAGTCTGCCCATTTCCCTGCCTACTGGATAAGCTGCAGATTCTAGTTAACCAGCAGCCTGCTTCTTCCTACCCCCATCCCCTAGAATTGCCTTATGACTGTCCCATGCATGCTTGAATTCTACCACTGTTTTTGACTCCGACCTTCCTCCGAAGGCCATTCCATGCATCCACAACCCTCTGTGAAAAAATACTTCCTTAAATTACCTCTGAGCCCTCTATCTTCAAATTGTGCCCCTTGTTCTTGCACACCTCTTTTTGAAAGATGCTACCCTCTTGGACTTTGTTGATTCCCTTGAGGTACTTGAAAGTTTCTATCATGTCCCCTCTCCTCCTTTCCTCGAGGCTATACATATTAAGCTCCTTTAGTCTCTCTTCATGTCTTCCAGTGCAGATCCTGCACCATTTTAGTTGCACTCCTCTGGACAGCTTCCATCCTGTCTATGTCTTTGCTAAGACTAGGTCTCCAGAACTGCACGCAGTACTCCAGATGGGGTCTGACCAGCTGTCTGTACAGAGGATAATAACTTCCTGTTTCTACTGGTGATGCCTCTCCTATGCATCCCAATATCCCCCAGCCCTCATTGCTGCCCTGTCACATTGCTTGCCCACCTTTAGGTCATCTGATATGACTACCCCAGGTCCCTTTCCATTTTTGTTGTCGTTAGTATCTCACCCCCATTGTGTACTCTTCCCTGGGTTTTGTTTCCCAGGCGCATTACCTTGCACTTCTTAGCATTGAATCTAAGCTGCCACATTTGACCATTCCTCTAACCTTGCCAAGTCCCTTTTCATCCTTTCCACCCCACTTTGTGCATCAACTCTGTTGCAGATCTTTGTGTCATCTGCAAAGAGATATACTTTTCTTCCAGTCCTCTGCAATGTTGCTTATAAAGACATTGAAGAGGACTGGTCCTAATACTGAACCTCATGTACCCCACTAGTAACCCCGTCCATCAGAGTGGACTCCATTTACTATTACCTCTGTGTCCTATTTTCCAGCCAATTTTTACCCAGGCTGTCATCTTGGGACCCACTCCCAGGCTAGCTAACTTGTATATTAATCTTTGTGTGGACTGTGTCAATGCCTTGCTAAAGTCTAGGTAGGTCATGTCCACAGCCCCTCCTGATCTACTACTTTGGTCACCCAGTCAAAGAAATCTATCAGATTTGTCTGGCATGACCTTCCCGCTGTGAATCCATGCTGCCTGGGTCCTGTGCCCTCTGGCCTCTAGATACCGACAATTCTTTCCTTCAGAAGTGATTCCATCATTTTCCCTACCACTGAGGTTAAACTAACAGGTCTGTAGTTTCCTGCTTCTGCCTTGCTCACACTTTTGTGAAGGGGAATCACATCTGCCCTCCTCCAGTCCACGGGTACCACCCCATCCTCCCATGATTTGTTAAACAGGGTAGTCAGTGGTGTCACTAATTCTACCCTTAGTTCTTTTAGAATTCTGGGATGAATCCCATCAGGCCCCATTGCTTTGTCCACCTTCAGTTTTAAGAGTTCTTTCAGAACCCTTTCTTCTATAAATGGGCTGGTATCAACTTCTGTATCCAGTGTGTTTCTACTGTTTGTTCTAGGTGCCCCCTTCCTTTGTAAATACTGAGCAAAATATTTGTTTAGTATCTCTGCCTTTCACAGTCTCCTCTGCCCACCCTCCCCACCCCTTTATTAAGCCTCACTATCCCTCCTTGGTCTTCCTTCGCTCCCTGATGTACCTATAAAGGTTTTATCCCCTTCTTAACTGAGTTGACTATCTTTCCTCGGTTTGACCTTTGCTGTTCTGACTGCCTTCCCAGCTTCCTTTGCTTTAACTGATACAGTTCTCTGTCCTGCTCCTTCTGTGATTCCTTGTACTTCCTGAATGCTTTCTTTCTCTTGAACCTTCACTGCCACTTCCTTTGAGAACCATAGTGGTTTCTTACATCCTTTAGTTTTGTTTATTTGCTTCACACAAAGGCTTGTTGCCTCTGTGATGGCTGTTTTATTATTCCCCATTGTTCTTCCACCCTCCTTCCTGCCCATTTGCTAGTGCATTCCTTAGGCACTTACCTATTTTACAAAGTCAGCCTCCTAAAGTCCAGTACCTTTGCCTTTGTATGGCTTGACTCTATTGCTGTGTTTATTGTGAACCATGCTGTTCGATGGTCGCTAGTTCCCAGATGGCTACCCACTTCTACATCTGTGATCCTCTCTTCATCTCCACTTGAGAGAACCAGGTCTAAGATTGCTCCCTCTCGAGTGGGCTCCAATACTATTTGCAGGAAGATTTTAAACTCCCTTGTGACAGGTGTTCTCAGCCTCCTTAATCTCCTCCATGGGTGCATCCATAGGGGAGCTGTGCTCCCCCAGAATGGTGTATGTTATTATAGGTGTATGAAAAAATCAAGTCATACATTTCTATCTGTATTCTATTCGCCCCGGGGAGGCTGCCACTTTCCAGCTCCTCTCCCATGTAATTTTCCGGGGATGCTGCCTCTGCCTTCTGTTGTTACTTCAGACTAGCAAATTCTGGTTGTTCTTCTCCCGTCAGCATCTTGTATGCACTGTATACTGTCCCTCCTCTGCCTGCCAGCACTGCTTCCCAGTAAAGGAAGTTTTCTAGTGATATGAGGTCTCTATCTTAGGTATTGAATTCTGGGATTGTATATAGTAATTTATCTGGAGATTTCTAAAAAAAATCACTTTGAGGGAGGTCATATTTCTCCTGCAGCTCACTAAAAGAGATCATGGTTTTGTTACTGATCCATGCCGTGCCTGCTACTTAGTTAGTGACACCCAGGTCCATGTAGGGTGGTGTGAAGACGTGGCCACCAACAATTATTGTGAGGGGTCCAATTCCATTAGGAGTTTTTGCAATGATTTAGTATTTTGCTAAAACTCTAAGCATATGTTTAGTCCACGGGTTAGTAATTTTTGACCAGAGCCTGGATGAGAGACTAGCGTGGGCAGTGCAAAGAAGGGGATGGAGTGGAGTTGATGTGCCTCCATTTCACGCCATCCAGTGTTGTTCTGCTGCTTACTCCATGTAACAAGTGAGGCCAGCTGTGCAGCGGTGTACTATAATTTGAGATCCGACATTGCCAGGCCACCTTTTTCCATGGAAAGGGATAGTATTTTCTTACTTACGCTGTGTCTGCCTTTAGCCCAGACAAAGGAAAACAGCAGTTCTAGGGACATGGATATGTTGTTCATCCACACTTATTGGCAGGTATCCTTGCCGCTTTAAATCTTGCCGGAAGGTCTTCAAGCTTGCTCCTCCCACCCACCCGGGTGGTATAACTCTCGGCTCCGCCCCATGACGCCAGATCTTCCTTACCGCTTGGAAGCTCAGGTTCCCTCCTTAACGCTCTGCGTTTGAGACTATTCCTATTTCTCCGTTGCGGATTTAAAATAAATTTGCGAAAAAGACTTCAGTCTTCTATCCCTCGCCTGCGATGGACAAATCGACTCCGATTGGAGATGCCCATGCGGGCAGAAGATGTCTCGGACGGATCCACACTCCCGTGTGTCTACTGCTTAGGCCTTGAGCACGACCGCAGGCTTGCGACCTGTGCTCATCTTTTCGGCCTATGTCCCGAAGACCGTGCTGCCCGATTGCAACTGGGCTGTCCGAGCGTTCCCTCGGTGAAGTCCAAGGAGGCCCGTTGGCGGTGTCGCGGCGGCGGGCTCAGGATCAGCTCGAGCGGATGGTCGCCCTCGAGAGGAGAGGCGGCGAAGGTCAGATCTTCCTCGGCCGCGGCATTTATCCCGCTCTCTGGGTTCTTCCTACACGGCTTCTTTAAGGAGCTTTGTCTGTCCCTCTCCACTAAGGGAGAAGGGCTCGTCTGCTGGACCTTATTCTCGGTCCAAAAGAGGACAGGGGTAAGTCCCTCGTCGATGCTCTTGGAGGCGGGAAAGGTCCCTCTCCCGGGCGTCGACCGTCGGCTTCGATCGACCGCTCGGCTCGACCACTGGCCTCACGGTGTCCCGTCAGGTCAGTTGACGAGACTCCCACCGATAAGTCGAGATTTTCTCGACCCATTGATGAGCTGTCGCCTTTAGCAGCGAGATTCCCTCTCCCCGGTTCCCCCGGGAGGAGTTGAGGATCCGTGGGCTCGCCTGTGCCTCCGGTTCCGGAGCCCTCGGATGGACCATCCGAGCCGAAGGGAGTGCCGGTTCCGGCCGACACCTCCCCGCACCGACCTCGGAAATTCCGGGACTCTCGGTCTCGGTCTCGGATCTCTTCGCGGTCCAGCCGATCCCACCGTCATAGGCGGTCTCGGTCTCGGCACCGCGGTAAGCGGCGTCGCCGCTTGTCCTCGTCCTCCTCCTCGGATGAGGGGAGGCTCCGGCGTAAATTACGTCGACGGTACGAGGACCTTATGTTGCAACAGCTCCTCCTGGCCGGGAGTAAGCCGACCCCGTCGCCTTCCCCGGCCATTAAGTGGCTGTCACCGGAGCGGCCGACACAACCCCTCGACTTATCCGAGGAGCCTATACCCAGGCCGGTTGTTCGGCCAAAACCAGCTGCTCCACCGATTCCGGTGGAACCTCCGCCTCCACAGCCTGCATGGGGCTCCGACCAGGATTCTCGGTCGGCTAAGGGTCTACCCATCGGCTGTCAGTTACCCTCACTCCCGACCGACCTCGGCAGGTGAAGGGTGGCTCAGGCCAGAGGCAACTCTTCGAGGACTCTTCCGAGTCCGAAGATGATTCCTCCTTTTCTCCAAGCGACTGGACTTGGAGTCTTCAGGAGGTCAGTCAATGGACGATAGCCCGTCGTCCTTCCTAGGACTGCTTGGCTCATCTCGAGTCCACGGGATGGAGCTCGAACCCGTTCCAAAGCAGGCCAGGTATCCCCTCACGGAGATTCTGGACCGAGGATTCTCCGACGGAGGCCTTTCGTGGCGAGGCCATAGTGGGTCCGGCACTGGAGCTTTGGCAGCGCCCTGCTTCCTGCCCTGCGCCTTCGGCCAGGATGGCCAGGAAGTATGCGGTCCCTACCGGTTCCTTGTCCGGTTTTTCGGAACACCCCTCTACTGAGGGGTTGGTTACCGACAGCGTTTTCCGGCGCGCCGGCAACGCCAGGGATGTGGACAAACCTCCTGACAAGGAGTCCAAGAAATTGGACTATGTCGGGCGAAAAGTCTACGCTGCGTCCTCTCTCGGCCTTCGTCCAGGCCAGTTCGGCCGTCCTCATGGCACATTTTTCTCATGCCCTGTTGGGCTCCCTGGATGAGGTCATCCTCATCTTCCGCCCGATCTGCAGACTACGGTTAGCAGGTGCGGGACCAGGCAGGAGCAGTGGCCAAACAGCAGCTCCAGACTGCTTTGGATATAGGGACTCATGTGCCAGATCGGTGGCGGCCGCAGTGGCTATCGTCGGTCAGGGCTTGGCTGAGGATATCCACCTTTACTGGATACCCAGACAAGTTGGCGGATGTTCCTTTAGGGACTGACCTCTTCGACCCTGGGGTGGAAGGTCACCTGCAGAGGATCGAGAAGTCAATGCTACCTTGGACTCGGTCTCTTCGCTCAGAAGGACAAAGGCACGAAACCACAGCCTAAGCCCTTTGTCCTTCTGTGCCTCGCACGCGCCTGCCCAGCAACGTCAGGGCCAGCAGGCTCGCCTAGCATCCCAAACCCAAGCTGCCGGCTTCCTCTAACAGGAGGCAGGGAGGAAAAGGCCCAGGAGGTCCCTCGGCGGTTCCTCCTCCAAGCCTGCCCAGTGACGGGCTGAGGTGTCGCCCATTCCCGCCACACCCTGGTCCCCCTGGAGGACGGCTCCGCACTTCCGTTCCGCCTGGTCCGCTGTTTCCACGGACAGGTGGGTCTTGAGGTGGTGGGAAGAGGCCTGCCTCTGGAATTCGAGCAGGCACCACCCTTCAGAGCGTCGCCCCTCGAGGGCAGGGATCCCCAGCCTCACTGGCGGCTCGTCGAGCCGACATCGCTCTCCTCCTCCAGAAGGAGGTGATAAGAGAGGTGGTGGACCCTCCTTCAGACCCAGGGTTTGTGTCCAGGTACTTCCTGGTTCCGAAGCGGACGGGGGGCTGGCGCCCCATTCTCGACCTACACGACCTAAACAAGTTCCTAAGGTCTCGAACCTTCAGGATGGTCACTCTGGCTCAGATAATACCATCCTTGGAGAGCGGCGTGTGGTTCTGCTCTCTGGACTTGCAGGACGCATTTTTTCACGTCCCTATCCGTCCGTCTCACCAGAGATTCCCCTGCCCGGCGGAAGGATCCTCTTGAGTTCCAAGCCATGCCCTTCGGCTTGTCTCCAGCTCCCAGGGTCTTCACCAAATGCATGGCAGTGGTGACAGCATTCCCTGGGCGCCGAGGGTCCGTGTACCCTTACCTGGACGACTGGCTGATAGCAGCTCCCTCCAGGAAGGAGGCGGAGTGGTCCAGAGATCTGGCCCTCCAGGTCTGCTTCAACTGGGCCTCCTTATCAACGAGGCCAAGTCGGAACTCGAGCTGAAGCAGGTGATTCTATTCATCGGGGCGCAGCTCGACTCTCTTCGAGCCAGAGCGCGGCTCCCGGCGGACAGGGCCGAGGTTCTTTCCTCCTTTGCCCGATCATTTCTGGTTGGGCAATTGCGCCCTGCCCGGGACTTCCTGCGCCTCCTGGGTCTCATGGCGGCCTGCACCAGCGTGGTCCGTTGGGCCCGCTGGAACATGCGTCCCCTTCAGTGGGGACTGGCCAGCCAGTGGTCACAACGCTGCGATCCTTTGGACCAGCTTGTGTCGGTGACACAGGGGATGTGGAACGCTCTCCAGTGGTGGACCGTTCCAGATCATTTGCAGGAGGGCATCCCGTTCGTCCGCCGAGGCGGCGGTCTCTCTATCGACCGATGCCTCTCTGATGGGTTGGGGTGCCCATCTGGGGAACACGGGCTCATGGCCTCTGGTCCCGCGGGAGTCGATGCCACATCAACCTGCTGGAGCTCCGGCGGTCCGCCTAGCTCTCACCGCCTTTGCTCCGTTCCTCCGAGGGTCAAGTGGTCCGAGTCCAGACGGACAATACCACGACCATGTACTATCTAAACCGCCAGGGCGGGAGCGCCCATGCTTCTATGCAAGGAAGCTCTCTGCATTTGGTCACTGTGCGCAGCCTGGGCGGATCTCCTAGCCATTCACGTGGCAGGAGCCTCCAACACCCTGGCCGATGCCCTGAGCCGGATAGGGGCTGCATCCCACAGTGGTCTCTCCTGCCGGAGGTAGTACAGCATCTGTCTCCCTTTGGGCACACTCAGGTGGACCTGTTTGCCTCCAGGAGAACGTGAAGCTGAGTCTGTTCCATGCCCGCCTCAGCAGGGCTCGCTGCAGGGGATGCCTTCGAGGCAGTGGACCCCGGGCCTCTTTACGCCTTTCCCCATTTCCTTGATCCACAAGGTGCTTCCTCCAAGGCGAGGAGGACAAGGCGCAGGTGATTCTGATAGCCCCAGACTGGCCTCGCCAGTTCTGGTACCAGATCTCCTCAGTCTCAGCTCCAGGATTCGCGGCAGCTTCCAGCTCGCCCGGACCTGCTCTCAGTCAATCAGGGAAGGTGTTCCATCCGGACCTTCAATCCCTGCACCTGACGGCCTGGTTCCTGAGCTGCCAGAGTTCCAGGCCTTGGGTCTTTCCGACGAGGTCCTCAATGTAGTTGAGGCGTCCCGTAGAGTCGACCAGAAAATGCTATGCCTTCAAATGGAAAGGTTTTCCATTTGGTGTCAGAGCAAGGGCTTGGACCCTTCCTCCTGTTCATGGCAAGCATCTTGGACTATTTATGGTCCTTTCAGTCAAGGGCTTGGGTCGGCGACCCTGAGGGTGCACCTGGCAGCCATCTCTGCTTTTCATCAAGGCCGAAGCAGTCGGTGGCGAGGAGAAGGTATCTGGCGCTTTTTCAAGGCCTTGATCACATTTCCTCCAGTCGGGAACCCCCACCTCCATGGGATCTACTGCTGGTACTGGCAAAGCTCATGGGCAAGCCATTGAACCTATGCACAGGTGTGCTCTCTCTCACCTGTCGTGAAGACCGCCTTCTTGGTGGCTATCACGTCCAGCCAGAAGGATGGGAGAGCTCCAGCGGCTTTCCATCAGTCTCACTTACTGGTCTTCCACAGGGACAAAGTTGTCCTGCCCCACCGAAATTCCTTCCGAAGGTGGTGCGGAGTTTCACCTTAACCAGGTGTTGACTCTGCGGTGTTCTACCCCAATCACACCTCGGAGGCCAATATAGGCTCCATACTCTGGACCCTAGAAGGGCGCTCGCTTATTATAAGGAGCGCACGGCTGAAATTCGGGGAGAGGTTCGCCAGCTGTTTGTCACCTATGCTGAAGCCGCATCTGGCAGACCTGCAGCAAGCGGGACGATAAGCAGGTGGGTAACCTCCCGCATAGATCTCATAGTTGGCGGCATGGAGCCTCCCAGAGGGATAAGAGCTCATTCCACTCCGCCATACTGTTGCAACGGTGGCTGCTTCCAGGGACGCCCCTTATCCAGGAAATCTGCAGGGCTGCTACCTGAAGTCAGCAAACACCTTCATTACCCATTACCACATCGACCTTGAGTCGCGGGATGCTGGTTTTGGGGCCTCGGTTCTCCAGTCTCTCTTTCCCAAGTAAGTATTGGGGGTGTGCGTCTTGCCTCCCTCCTCCCGGAGAACTGCTAGGAGTCTGCCAATAAGTGTGGATGAACAACATATCCATGTCCCTAGAAATACAGGTTACTCACCTGTAACAGGAGTTCTAGGAATGGTATATGTTGTTCATCCACACGACCCACCCGACCTCCCCGGCTTCGACGCACAACCTGAGCTTCCAGCGGGCCAGATCTGGCATCATGGGGCGGAGCCGAGAGTTATACCACCCGGGTGGGTGGGAGGAGCAAGCTTGAAGACCTTCCGGCAAGATTTAAAGCGGCAAGGATACCTGCCAATAAGTGTGGATGAACAACATATACCATTCCTAGAACTCCTGTTACAGGTGAGTAACCTGTATTTTCCGCACCTATGCCCAGTAAAATTCAGGATTGCTAATGGTCAAGGCCTGAAAGAAAAATTGGAAGCAGAGCAAGATGTTCATTTTCACTGTGGCAATTCTTCCCCCCAGGGATAAGGACAGAACCACCCATCGAGTTATATCTGCTCTCATTCCCTCAAGGAGCTTTTCGTAATTGAGTTTAAATAAGGAAGATAAATGAGGTCTCATCCTCACCCCAAGTACATCACTATGTCATTTGTCACCCCTTTGAAGGGAAACTGCCAAAGAATTCCCTTTTGCAGGGGGCCCCCCAATTGGATGGCTTCTGATTTTTCAAAATTGATTTTTTATCCAAGACTTCTCCATAAAGTTCTAATTCATTTACCAGGGCCAGGACTGAGGTCTCCGGAGTGGTGATGAAACCAGGACATTGCATAAAGTGATACCTTGTGACACCTAACCCTGCATTAATCTCTTTAATAATGTTGTTCTTACGGATTCCTATAGCCAAGGGTTCTGTACACATTGCAAAGAGCAGCGGGGAAGGGGGCAACCCTGTCTCATGCCCCCAGTCAGAAGAAAGTGATCTGCCAGGACCTCATTTATGTTTAACGTGGCTTGTGGGGATGCGTATAGAGTTCTTATACTTTCACAAAATTTATATCCCAGGCCCATCTCCTCCAAGGATCTGTGTAGAAACTCCCAGTCCACCTGGTCAAATGACTTTTTTGGCATCCATAAATATGACCAATGCAGGTTCTGGGAATCTGTGCTGCCAGGATATTAAATGGAGCAGATGGCTGATGTCATCATGTATTAGCCTACTGTTTTGGAACCCTGTTTGGTCCACGTTGACTTGGGTCCCCACACAGCCATGTAGTCTGTTGGCCAAAACTGGGGTGAAAACCTTTTGGGCTGCATTGAGGATAGAAATGGGCTGGTAAGAACTACACATGGTGGGGTCTTTACCTGCTTTGGAAATAATGGAAATCTGGGCATATTGTCAGGTTGGGGGGCTCCCTCTCCCTCCTGCACTGCCCTAAAGACCTTGCACAAATGTGGAAAGAGCTCCTCTTTGAATGTAGAAGCTGTTTTGCAGAATTCGGGAGCTTGTCCATCTGGGCCTGGGGCTTTCATACTAGGAGTCACTAGGAATTGTGGAAGCAAGAGAGGAGGTGAGCCCATAAGTAGCTTCATGTGGTAATTGTGAGTACTAATTGGAGAATAGCCCATGAGATGTCTGTCTAGCCTTTTTATAAATTTGTTTTTGCCTTTACTAATAACAATATTTTTGGGTAACTTATTCTAAGGCTCTGCTACTCTTTGGGTGAAGTATGATTGCCTTATTGTAGTTTTGAATGGCTTTCCCTGTATCTGAAGGGGGTGCCCTCTAGCTGTTACTTTGTCTGAATGCCAGGTTCATCTCAGTTATGAGGACTCAGTCTTGGAGGTTATCATAAAGTAATAGAAGGTTCCCTCTTAATCTCCTGGTATATAAAGGCATACGGTCAAGGTAATGTAATATGTCAGTTTAGATGTTTTTTTTAAATCCTTTAATGGTTTTAGCAGCTCTACATTAAACGGTCTCAATTTTATTCATGTATTTATTAGTACGGGGGTTCCAAACTTGGCTGGCATAATCTAGATGGGGTCGAAGGTATGCTCTGTAAATACAGTGAAAAACATCTGATTCCCTGCTTTGTATTTGTTTTTTAATGACTATAATATCCTATTAGCTTCTGGTATAACAGCTGTGCATTGGCAGTTAAAGTTGAATGAGTCGGAGATGACGATGCCAAGGCCATTTTGTTCCATTACGCTTTAGAGTAGGATGTTGCTAAAGATGTATTGGTGTTTGGAGTTGTTTTTTTTTTTTTAACAACGTGCGTCACGCTACATTTGTTCAGATTAACAGTAATCTTCCCATCTATAGGCCCACAATATGATTTCATCTAAGTCTTTTTTTTCAGGGTGTTTAGTTGTTCTTGATTACTGCATGGGCCACCCAGTTTGCTGTCATCAGCATACTGTACTTAGCTGACCAACTGAGTACCTCCAAGTTTTTTTTTTTTAGTCTTTGGTAACCGGGTAAGGCCCACTAGGCACAAGTGCCTGTTTTCAGGGGCGACCTGCGAGCACTGGGCGGTTAAGTGACTTGCTCAGAGTCACACAGTACTCAAGTGGAGGTTGTGAGAATCAAACCCAGGTCTGGTCTGCTGGATGTACCAAGCTCATTCACAGCTAATTACTCTAACCTCTAAGCTATACTGCCAGCCAAGTTCATGTCTGCGACGAATAATGAAAGGTGATTGGGCCCAGTATGGAAGGAACACTGTGGTACACCACCAGTCAACCTATCCTGATGTGAGTGATGTCCATTTATAGAGACTGACTGTGTCCTAGTACAAGGCCAGTTTTTGACCCAGTTTCCAATATACACGTTGATGTGAGGTGCACTATCAAAGGCCTTACAGAAATCGATATATGCATTGTCTACTGGGAAATTTCAGTGGAGGGCGTTATTCACCTTCTCATAAAAGCAGAGGAGGGTAGTAATGCATGGCCTTCCTTTAGTAAAACTATGCTGAGTATGATCGATTTTACCAGAAATGTTAAGATGTTCTTGAATCCTGTCCACGAAGATTTATTCTAACATTTCCCTGTTTTTAGACTACTTAAAGTGGCTTGTGTTTCCCCCATACCGATGGGGGCTTCCAACGCTTCCATACTTTCCTGCTGTATATTTTAACTTTCACCTTAGCAAAGAGGGTGTCTAGAGTCTCCTGATAATTAGCAACTGCATCCTGTAATTACAGTTTTCTATAGAAATCAGTGAATTCCAGCACTATTTTATGCGGTTCAGTCACATATTGGAGGGGATCTTCCTGGCGGTCTCTCTGCATGGCTGCAAAGTTAGGATTTTTCCAGCCTGGTTGCCCACCTTGTAGAACCACTGACGTGAGTATCTAAGGGACCCCACAATCTTATCATCAGGTATTTTATTGAGTTTTGCGCTACGCTCCTCCAGCCTTTTTTTTTTTTACCTCGTCATCTAATACTATTTTGCGTTCTGCTCTGAGGTCAAACAGTTTCTCTTCGAGTCCCAGTCGTTCCATTTTCCTTTCTTTAGGTGTGAGGCCAGGCTAATGGTTTTCCCTGTAACTACTTCCTTGAACCCGCCCTACCACATTATTGCTAGGGTGGTCCCGGGGGTGGGGTTGTGGAGGTGTACTCAGTCAGGCACTGCTCCACCATTTCTTTGTATACTGAATTGTTCAGGAGGGAGACACCGAGGGCTCAATCTTCAAATGTAAAACTATGATGCAAGGTGCCGCTGTAACAGTAATGACACTAGTGGCTTGCATTTTAGTTTGCAGCGATCCCGATTTAAAATGCAGTTGCGGGCGGAATTGGGATGCTGTGCACCCAACCCACCCTGCGCCACCCTTGCAGCAAAAGCGCTCCTGTGCCAGGTCACAAGGGGGCTTTCTTCATGGCAGGGCAGCACCTTCTCCTTTCTCGGGATTTTACAAGCTCCGCCGTGGATGCAGCGAGGGGCTCATGTTAGACCAGCTGGGAGGTGGTCTAAGTGCTCTGCACCACTGTTTGGCAGGGCGGCCAGTGAGCTGTGGGGCCAGGAAGGTGGGGAATGGGGGCCGCTATGGCATGAGTAGGGTATATTAGAACTGGTAAATTACTGAACACAGTATACAAAGTGACCATCATTCCAGTATATCACAGTGATACAATTATTTTGGCTAATATGCCTAACCCCCCTTAACACTCTCACCCAGTTCTAAATGCTGCAGGGTTCTTATTTTCAGTGATGACTTCTCTGCTCTTTTATTAAGTTTATCTCTGTACAATTAACAGAATAATAAAATTGAAAGCAACAAGATCCATCTCACAGTTTTGTTTACATTAATATTTATTTTTTATGTAGCTATAATCAAGGCCTCTGGAATTCTGCGATTCTGTGGTTGCGGAATTTTCCATGCCGCAGAATTCATACAGTGCTGCAGAATTCATTGTTTTTGGCAAGTTTTCATTCAAATATACAGTTTTTCCATAGTGCCAGGCTCCCATATCCATCTTGTTTATCTTGAAGTCCCTCCTCTTTGCCTGGCATGTGATGTAATTTATGACATCACATCATATTTTAGCCAATGGCAGGACTGCATTCTGTCACAGAAATGAATAAATCATACTGCACAAATCAGAAAATGCTGCCGCAGAAGCCTTGCAGCCCTGCCCCAGGAATCAGAAAATGCTGTCTCAGAGCACTAGGGGCCCTACCTGTTATCTTTTAAATAATGTTATGTCTTTTCATTACGCAGATCTATATTCCATCTTCTTCACAGTTGGCTGTAAAGACCCTCAGTGCCCCAGCAGTCCCCGTTCTCCACCTTTCAATCAGGGACCCCCCCCACCTCCGTGAGTCGTGTAGGCTTGAGCCTGAGGGTTGGCAGGTCCCTCTGTCAAACTCCACAGATGTGTCCAATATTTGGTGCAGCCCTGTGGCTGCAACAGCTCCTGGGTCTTTGGCACAGGGACCTCTGGTTTTACAAAATTAGGTGCAGGGTTCCTGATGCACCCTGAGTTCGCTGCAGCCCTAGATCGCCACAATTTGCGGTGATATAAGGGCTCTTTGAAAATTGAGCCCTGAGTCTTCAGGAAGAATTTTTAACCTTAGGTGACAGGAAAAGACCCAGTACCACCGTGTGTGGTCTGAAACAGTTCTGCAATTACTAGAGTTATAGTCCACTGTGTGTAGCCACTCATCTGACAGCAGGAAGAAATCCAGTCTCGAGCATGCCTGATGGGGTGCTCACCAGCAAGAATAGTCCCTTACTTTCGGATGGAGGTGCTGCCACACCTCCAGTAGCCCAGTTCTTTGTCTGGCCCTTTTAGGCATGTAGCAGCTTGGCTATGTGGTTCTGTCTTATTCCCTGATTTATCCAATTGGGGGTCTAGGACTGTATTGGGCTGGTGAAGTGATATATCTCCTATAAAGCTGGACTACTAACTTGTAAGGCTATACACGGGCTGGGCCTGGGTTACCTGCATGATCTCCTGCATCCCTACAGTTCTGTGCACCCCCTCCGCTCCACTGAGGAAGGTCTCCAGACTTCTAGTGATACCTAGATCAAGACTAAAAATCTCGGGAAAACGAACTTTCGAAGTAGGAGGTCCTTTATTGTGGAATTGTCTCCTGAGGGCTTTGAGGGAGACTTCTTCGGGGGAGGCCTTTAAAAGGGGTCTTAAAACTTTTTAATTTTCCCAGGCTTTGGAGGAGTAATATTCTCGTCTGATAATCAAGGGTGGCTATCCAAGATATGTGCAGTGTGTTTTAGATATTTGTTACAAGCCAGTTTTATTAGAGGCTGTTTTTGTTGTAATTTTGTATTGTGTTATATTTTCATGTTGGTTAAGTAAGCAATAACACTCGACAGGGTGTGGTTTATTATGGATAAATGCTTACCTAGGGGAGTAGTGAGGCATGAGGCAGCTGATAGAGTGCCTAACTGCCCCTAGAAGTGCATTTATCCAGAATAAACCACACCCGAAGTGTGATGTTGTGCTTATAAAATGGGTATATGTTGAGAAACTGTAGTGTTTATTAAAAAATGATGAGATTTTTAAATAAATACTGATGTTTTATTTAAAATAGTCGCTCCCACTCTGTTTGTGTGCTGTTGCACTTGCTGGTGTCACTATGGGGTGCGGTGGTGTGCTGCAGGTCACTGGCGTGGGACCCCAGCAGGACCAAAGTTTCCTGACAGCCTTGCCAGCAGCACGCTACCATCTGCGGTAGCGCTGTTAATAAAAGTTCCACCGGTCTCCCTCTCCTTGCGGGTCCGGAGAGAGTTTAAAACCTTTGTGATACTTGGGGCTGAGGATGGGATAGGAGTGGCTTGGGAGGGACAGTGGGAGGATTTCTAGACTGAAGAAACACTTATTAAAGTGTTGTGACTGTTATTGTTTACTTCTACGGATTCTGATTCCGCTCGCTAAACTGAAAAAAAAAATGACAGCGAAATCGGGTTTGCGATGGCATTGGAAGGAACTGTACAGAGCTCCGGGACAGTTATAGGCACTTATTATTTTGTGTGGTATAATATAAAAAATCAGCATAGTGGGCAAGTGCTGTCGGCCAATCATGTTCTGTTACTGTCTCTACCCATTTTATAATATTTATTATTTTACCTGCTATCTCTAGTTTATGTACTGGCACTTGGAGCCGCTGGGGAAGGGCACCATCAATAAATAAAATACTAGTACTACTATTAAAGTCTCCTCCCACTATAAAGATTTCCCCTGGGTTTGGTGTTGCCTTTAAAATCACTCTTTTCAGAAACTCTGAATTCTCCCTGTCATTGTTGGGGGTATATAAGTTTAGAGGGGTGCAGGGTATTGCTCCGTATTTACCCTTGAGGAGGATAAACTTCCTGCCTGGATCCTGGGAGCTTTTGTGTACTTCAGACGGACAGTCCCCGTGTAATAGAATCGCCTTGCCCCTTCTGTGTGGGTGCTGCTGGTATGTCGCGTGTAAAACTCTCCCCACCCATGTACGCTTCAGTTTTTCCCCCTTCTACCTGAGTCTGCTGGGTCTCCTGCAGGAATGTCACTTCCGTTCTAAGTTTCTTAAGTTTGTTCAGAACCTTCATGTGCTTGATAGGGCTGTTTAGACCCCTGACAGTATAACTCACTGTCTTTCCTGCTTCCATTTACTGTTCTTTTTTTGTTGGATATGAGCCCTGGTAGGGCATGTGGATGGGTTTCTCTGATGCTTCTCTCCCCATTGTTAGGATGAGCATCTCGTTACCTCATTAACATTGTCATAAAAATTAAGAATGTCAGCGTAAAAAACTTGGACCCTCTCCAGCTGGAGAAAATCATCTCAAAAGGTTGCTTAAGCACACTGCCAACCTACAAACTGCAGTCTGACCAACTGGATGAGATTTCGGCATGAGAAACCTTTTGCTGATCTGCAGCTTAGTGAGCCCCCACTGACTGTTTCCTTTCTGGCAGCTCGGTGTGTATACCATTTCTACCCATAATATGAGCAATCTCAGTGTTCAGATAACCAACTGTCAACCCTCCCCCAGGATTGTATATCGGGGTACAGCTGCACCCGGCCGGGCCAGCCCTGAATCAGGTGCAGTGCATCAGTGCCCCTCCCAACCTGGGCGAGGTTTCCAGTGGTTGCCCCTACCTGGGGCACTGGCTGGATTAAGCATAGCTGCTGGGTTAACATGCCCTGATATAAGCATTTTAAGCCTGCAGTGTTGGTGTGTGGCATCTGTGACCCCGAGATCCCTATATTCATTGAGTGGTAATCCACTGTAAGCAGGCTGCCTCTCCCAACCATGGGCCCCCTGCTGCATGCCATCCCACGGTTCTCCCTCCTTCTCCCTCCACTCACCCAAGCCATATCTTCCCAAATCGCCAGCCCAGGGAGCCTTGGATAATCCAGCTGCTTCCATTCTGGTTTCCAAAACTGCTTGTGAGGGAGTGAAACCAGTATTGGTGCTTCTGAGGAGGCAGTATAGCACAGTGGTTTAAGGCTCTGAGCTGCACACCTGGAGACGTGGGTTTGAATCCCACAGCACCCACTTGCATACTGTGTGACCCTGAGCAAGTCACTTAACTTCCTTGTGCTCCCGGGTTGCACCTATAAACAAGCTTCAGCTTACTGTGTCTCTCCTGGTAAAAACAAACAAACAAACAAACAAACAAAAAAAAAAGAGTGTTGCCAAAGGAGAGGCTTATATGTGCAGTGTGGGAACTGTGTCTCTGGGTTCCTGCTGGGCCATGGAAGTTGCCCGCTCAAACTCTGGGACCTCAGAGACCTGCCATCCCTCATAAGCTGGACTGAATATGGTTAAATGACACACCCTTCTATTCAGGCTAAGCGGCTATACAGTTGGTCCTACCCCCCCGGCCCACCACAGCTCAGCATTCACTGCCTTTCTCTAAATGGCTGCAACCTCAGTTAACAGCCTTGCTTACCTGCGAGCACTGGAGGGTGCAAATCCCGGGGTTTCCCACAGATCTGGCTATTTCAGAGGGTCCTGCCGCAGGTGGTCAGACACATCCACCACAGTTTGTGTCAAGTCCCAAGGGTCAGTAGTAGCACCATGCTTCCCTACTTTTTACCCCCAATGGTCTCCTCCCTATTCTTATAGGTCAGGGCATCATGACCAATAGAACTGACCGGAAATAAGGCCATAGTTCAGAACCGGGTGATGCCAAACTCTAAACCCAATCAGGGGGCACACCACAGCACCACAAAACACAACACTATGACTTACTGGGGAACTCCCAGCTCCTGGGCAAAGACCCCCATCCACTTCAATAAAGAAATGAATTACTCAGTTTAACTAAGATAATGCAGCTAACTGGAGCACAGTCACTCCATACGTATCTTTGACTGGTTTTGCTAACAGAAAGTATATATAAAAATAATTTTGCTGCTTCAAAACTCGACCTTGCAACTACATAGTGACTGTAAAGAAATCACCTCCTCAGCCTGGCTACACAATCATGGTGAGTCCCGTAAAAGTCATTTAATGGATGGTCAGCTGCTGTGGTTGATCATCAGGTCCTATGGTTGAATTCTGCTCCTCTTGTCCAGCCTTTGGAGCTGGGGAAGTTTGTGAGGATGGGTGGTTCTTCTTTTTCAAGTGGGAGGCCTTCACCCATGGTGGCTCTGGGCCTGGCATGAGATCAGCCACCAGGTCTGGATGTGCCTATAGGTCTGGTTGTACTCCTAGTTTTTTCAGCATCAGTTTGGCATCTACTAATATTTTGAAAGATTGTGGACCATCAGGTATAAAGACTTAAATTGAGAGGGAATCAAAGAGGTGCATCTTGACGTATTTAGCTGCAAGGTGTTTCTAGATGTTTAAGAGAGTTCTTCTCCTTTGTAAAGTCATTGGGGTGAAGTCATGATCAAAGTATGGCCTTTGGGCTGGCTCCATGGTGCCGAGCGAAGGGGTCCACTCAGCACGCTGTCTACCTGGGTTCGCACCCTGAGCCCATGTACCAGGAGCGGAGACCTGCAGGGAGGAGATTCAGAGCGTCCATTGGATGCTTCCCTCCTGGGGGGGGGGTCCGGCCTTGGCACCCTCGGGCGGATTGGCTGACATGCTATGGGGACATGGTGCCTCGACACCCCCCCTCCCGTACATCCCCACCCAGAGTCGCCGTGCTCACACATGGCCGAGAACTGTGGTGGGCAAGGGTCAGAAAAAAACCCAGAAACCAGGAGCTCCCCACCCAGCCGGATGACGGGTGCCAGCCCCACCACCACCAAGAAGCCCCAGAGACAGCTCAGACCAGCTCCGCAACACCCCCAGGATAGGTAAGGAGTGGCTGGTATGGTACTTCCCTCGAAGAGAGAGGGACCTTCACGGCGGGTTACGCCGGTTACCAGGGGGCTTCTACAAAGGAGCTGGTGGCTGGCAGTGGGGTTAGCCTAGCACTCTGAAGGAGTGGCAGAATGAGGGAAAACTCCAACTGGGAGGAGCATAAAAAAAAAAAAAGTACAGCCTTTGACCACTGAACACCAGTTCTTTCTTATTCCGTGGCAAGTTTAAAGATTTTTTTAATTTGTTCTGTAGTCTAGAAACATCAGGATGATTGAACGAAGTTTAGCTTTGGGGTCCTTTGGTTTTTATGAGAGTGCTCTATGGGTCCAGACAATGTTAAGTGGTTCCAGGATGGGTAACTAGAGCAGCTCCTTAAGGAATGAGTCCAGGAATTCCTGTATGTTGCCCAACTCTGTATCCTCTTGGAGCCCAGAAATTTGGAGATTGCCTCTGCCTATGTAGGTAGCACAGTGGAGAGTCATGCTGGTCTAAAGTTTCCGAAGCCTCCATGAGCCCCCTCTTGAGGTTAGCTGTCTGCTCGGCCACCTCTGCCAGTCCTCTGGTGTTTTCCCCGATTGCTTTCTCGAGACATTCCATGGTGGAGCTAAACTTGCTGAGTTCATGAAAGAGCCTTCTTAGATGTGATGGTGAATTTTTCTTTACCTTCCTCATCACTGCTCTTGCTGTTGTGCTCAAAACACTATGGAGGCTGAGCAGCTCCAGTTTCGGGCCTGATGTCTAGAGCCTCTATAGAGTTTGGCCACTGTAAGTACTCGAGGAGCAAATCTTTTGGCTTGAGCTTGGCCGCCTTGTTGTCCTCTGCTAGCTAAGGTGCTTGAGTGTTCCTTTGGCTATCTTTGCAGTGTAGACTGAGATGGATTCAGATACCCAGATGTGAGAACCAAGGTGGTTCACGTCCTCATAGGGGAAAGACAGAACTGGAAGTCACACCAGGCTTTCTATGCCACCAGTCATGTTTATCGATGGATCAGATGACAGACAAAAATGATGGTGTATTTATTTATTTTTTGTTGACCAGGTAAGCGCACTAGACAAATCCTGCCTATTTTCAGGCTCGACCCAGGGGAGAGGGATACAGATGAATGTCAACTGACCTTGAATCAGATTAAGCTGTTGGTGGTATTTTTAGTGAATGAGGGAAATTTGGCCAGGACACCAGGTAAATTCCCCTACTTTCCAGCAGGGAGACCCTTTGGCCATCGGAGGATGGCTGCGTCAGTTGCTTCTCAGCCAAGCTCGGAGATGGAGGGGCTGCAGGTCAGGGAGGCGGCCTCCTCCTCGGCACCTGAAATTCTGGAACCAGAAATTTTTTTCAATGCAAAAGCAGTTGCTGAAGTAGGCAGAAAGAAGGATGTTACATTGCCTTTAACTGGTATTATCTGTGACCAACCTTTGGATTTTCCTGCGCTGGCTGTGCCTGTACTGCTTGTTCCTTTAGACTCGGATCTTACTTTGGATCAATTGCTGCTTCGTGAGGAAGCAGCTCACCCGCAGAGAAAGAAGGATTTACTGAGTCATTTTTCTTCCATCCCTCCGGTTACTGAAGGGAGGCCTAAGCCAGGTATGTCGCCACTGTTACCTGACGTTTCTATGGACACCGTTCCCGGGACTGCTGTTCCTGAGGCTGTAGATGACAACCAATGGATTGTTTACTCAGACAGTACTGTTCAGGACTCTGCCACAGTATTTTCTTTCTCAGCGACTT
The DNA here is from genome assembly GCA_016271365.2 of Neoceratodus forsteri. Classification (NCBI taxonomy): domain Eukaryota; kingdom Metazoa; phylum Chordata; order Ceratodontiformes; family Ceratodontidae; genus Neoceratodus; species Neoceratodus forsteri. The sequence continues at coordinate 67,119,808 of CM028131.1, read as the reverse complement.
CACAAGTTACTGAAGAGGATCGCGTTCTTAAAAAAGGAACCCCCAGCAAACTTCGCTGGGCTGATGCGCCATTACTGGAGAGGGGTACATGGTCTGTTGAGTGCTCCCTTGCAGCTGTGGGCTGGGTTCGTTCCTGTGACTCAGATAAGTGGATCTCTGGGTTTGCTCCTATCAGGATTCCTGGAGTTTCTTTGGCACCTTCTCACCCAGCTCCCACAGTGAGTACGACTGCTACCTCTACTTCTACTACTGGACCTTCTTCTGATCTACCAATTTCCTCCGACTCTCTGACTGATAAAACTTTTAATATTACACAGACTGAATGACCCCCTCTTCACTTGCCCATGGAACTGGCTTTGACTCAACACCCTGTCCTACAGACTGCACTTACTGTTCCCCCTTCAGATACTTTGCCGGAGACTCCTGGAGACGCTATGAGTGATGTTTCAGATTTCTCAGACATTCCTCGACATGTCCCTTCTGATGCCAGGAATAGACCTAACTCCAATAATTCAGTTGTCCCTCCTTCATCGAAACCATCTAACTCTAAATCTTATGCCTCTTCTTTTCAGCAGATGACCTACCCTGCCAAACAGCATAATGCATTTCGACTTCTCTATAAGGGTGGTCTAGAAGGTTTTCCTGACTGAGTTTATGTGGGAAAGACTCTTTTAAAGGACAGTTTACAATTCAGTGTGTCTGAATTACATGTCCTGATTCATGTTTCGGGTGAGACTACTTATGTTGTTAGTTTTAAGTTGGGGAGTGGTTTGGATAAGTTTTGGGCCTGTTATAAAAAAAACAAAAACATACTCCTTTATGGGTCTCCTTTGAAGATATTCCTTTGACTTGCCCAGTGCATAAAACTATCACTGTCCTTTTTTGCAACGAGGGGGTTAGTGTTACTGATCTCATTTATTGGCTCAAGCAACGTTGTACTGTCACTGGACATCCTGATGCTAGTTTTGATACAGAAGGGATTTGGACGGGGCTGGAGGATATGAGTTATTTTGAGGTCTGATGATGGGGGATTTCAACACCTCCCTAACAGTTTTTCTTGGGTAGGGATCGGGTAGTTCTTTTTTACCCTGGTCAGCCCAAGACTTGTTACAGATGTGGACAAATGGGCCATATTAGTAACGCCTGCGACCAGCACAAATGTACTGTCTGCCAAGAACCAGGACATTACAGTGCTCACTGTCGCAATTCTGTCCAACGTAACCTGTGTGGAACTTTGGGTCATGCTTATGCATCTTGCCCTGAAGCTGCTCACTGGAAACCTGCATCTGCTGATTCAGAAGAACAGCAATTGTTGGTGACCATTGCCCAACGTGAGTTTAATAAGCTAAAACCTGTGGAGCCACCTGTCTCGACGTTCCCACAGACTACTGCCCAGGGAGAAGGTCCTTCCTCCCCTAAGACCACCACCCCCCCCCGACACTGTTCTGGTTTCCCCACTCCTCATCCCTTCTGTTTCTTTACACCAAAGCACTGTAGAACCCTCTGTAGTGCGGCCCCCTCTCTGCTGGAGTCAGATGAAAACCAATTTACTGTCATGCCCGCTCCTCCCCCTTTTGTAGAACTGGCAGGTGGGAAAATGATCACCAGGAAAAGGCAAACTTGGTCCCATCCTAAGCTGCCAGATGCTATGGCTACCTCCCTTTCTATTTCTAACAGATTTCAGGCTTTTCAGGATGATGTTACTTTTGACACTGAATCTGTTGTCTCCTTAGCAGATTTTCACTCGCAAGACTTTGGTGGTGAAGTCACCCCCGCCCCCAGCAGCTCTTGACACAGGCCAGAAACCTCCACCCCGAAAAGGTAGTGTTAAAAAGAAAAAACATAGCTAGGTTCTTTTTCTCTTCTCATGTTGTTACCATCATTGTTTTTTTTGACATCTAATGTCGAAAGTATTAAGAATAATAAAAAGTGGGGCGCCGTTTTTCACCTTCTCCGTTCCCATTCCTCAGGTATTTTTTTCCTGCAAGATACTAGGATTCATTCTGTTTTTGGAGGTTTCCAAAGGGACCAAGGAGTGGATCACTGGGGTTTCCTTTTGGTCTTTGGGTATGGACTGTTGCTCCGGCATCAGTATTATGTTTCATCGTCTCCAGCTCACTGTGACCAAACTCCTGGATTTGGTTCCAGGTTGAGTTCTTTTGCTGGATTTTCATATCTCTGATGTCCCTTTTCGTGTTATTACCATATACGCTCCTCAGACTAGGGCCGACCGTACTGCGATGTTCCATCTTATTGCCCCTTATTTACATGTGGCACATCATGTTATTTGGGGTGCAGATTTTAATTGTTGGACTAGCAAGTTGGATAGGGGGACTTTTACTTCCACTGAAAATATTTTTGGTGATATGTCCGCTCTTAACTCCATCACTCACACCGCAGGCCTCAAAGATGTGCTGTTGGATTTTTCAGGTAAAAGGGAGCGGACTTTCTATAAAGGTACCCTATCCACTAGAATTGATTTTCTATTTATCACCAAGTCACTACAGCTTTGCCACTTGACAGTTCACCCTGTGGAGTATTCAGACCATTGTTCTCTGTCAGTTCTATTGGGTGATCCTGGAATTCCCTATGGTTCCAGCTACTGGAAACTGAACTCAACACTATTGGAACATGCTTTTTATTCTCAACAGATCACATATTTATTAGTTTGTAGGAAATCAGTTTTTGATCTCTACGAGAATCCAGTTGACTGGTGGCTGGACACGAAATCAGACCTCCAATCCCTTCTCATTAAAGCGGGAAGATGTGCTCGTTCTGAAGAGTATGTTGCCTATTTGAATGAGCATAAACAATTACAACATTTATACTCCCTCTCTTGGCTTACTACTCATCGCTTTACTGACCAGATCTCCCTTATCAAGCAGAATATACTGCAGTATCATACTGCTCAGCACGAGAGTCTTCGTTTTCAACAGCGGTTCGGTATTGGTGGTTCTTTTTCCCATGTTTGCCCTTTGCTTGCAAACCAAGATTCCCAATCACAGAAATCGATGTCAGTTCTTAAAGACTCTGATGGAGTGGTTCGATCTTCCCAGCCCGATATCCTTCAAATTGTTACTGACCATGCAACTAACCTGTTTGGTAATGAGGCTCCCACCCCCTCCCCCCCAGACTTTGATCCCTTATTTAGACAATACACTGTTCCTTCGCTATCACAGGATTTTCATCTTACCCTGACTTCTCCCATTTCTGTTTTGGAACTCACAGTCGCTATTCTCTCTCTGGCCCATCATAAATCTCCTGGACCAGATGGGTTTTCCGCGGAATTGTATGCCATTCTGAGCCGAGAGATTTCTCTTGAACTCACTACAGTATTTAATTCCCTTTTGTTTCAGCCCCTTCTCCCATTAGACATGGCCATGGGTGTGCTTATTTTTCTTTACAAAAAAAGAGACAAATGGGACATTTCTAACTGGAGGCCCATCAGTCTCTTAAACACTGATTTTAAATTGCTTGCTAAAATACTTAATAATAGGCTCTTATCGGTGGCAGCCCATTTGATTTCCCCGGCTCAATCCTGCACTATTCCAGGGAGGTTGATTTCTGACCCTCTCATTCTTCTTCAAGAGGTTTTTGATTTTTGTAGTGTATCCCTGGTAGAGGGCTTACTCCTCTCCCTGGATCAGGCCCAAGCTTTTGATAATGTTAGTCATTCTTTTCTTTGGTATACTTTACAACGTTATGGAATCCCTTCTACTTTTATTGCTTGGCTTCGATTATTATATAACTCAGCTACTGTCAAACCATATGTTAATGGATATTTGGGGCCTTATGTCCCTATCCGTAAGGGTGTTCGTCAGGGCTGTCCCCTAAGACCCTTGTTGTAAGTTTTTTATATAGACCCCCTCTTACGTCTTTTGAATTCTGCTGTTAACATCTCCCCAATTAGTTTATCTGGTCACGTGATCCCGTATGTTGCCTTTGCTTATGCAGATGACCTGGTCATTTTAACCAAAAGAGTTGATTCAACTACACTTGCCCTGTGCTGTTGCGGTGATTTTGGATGCTATGCTGGGGCTCGCCTTAACATTTCAAAAAGTAAGGGACGGTTTCTGGCGGCACTGGATGTTTCTCTTCCTACGGTTGCTGGAATCCCGATTACCCAAGATGTTATTAACATTTTAGGGATATTTTGGGGGGGAACTCAGATGGATGTTTTCAATTGGGATCACAAGATATTTTTGGGGACTACTTTGGTGCAAAGTTGGAATAAACAGAATATGTCTTTTCATAAAAAGATTTATTTAATTAAGTATCATCTTCTCCCCATTTCTTTGTTTATTAGTGCTATATTTCCTGTACCCAAGTCTAGGGAAGCCTCACTTTATAGTCTTTTTTTTCAAGCATTTTGGGGCAACTGGCTGAACCCCTTACGTCGGAATGTTCTTTATCTGCCCCTCCGTGAGGGGGATCAAAACATGGTTAACCCTGTCCTCTTTTTTTTTCTGTCAGTTTCTTCAGGTTAATTTGAAACCCTTGTTCCTCTCCTCCACTAAATATTGGTGCCCTAGTTTGTTGTCTACCCTAGCTCCCTGGTTTGCTGTGTGGCAGACTGGTCAGTTACGACAGCTTCAACATGGCCCTCCTACTCTAGCGTATCTTCGTGAGATTTTTGTGAAACTCCGGATGTGGGGTCTTACTCCTACGGTTTTGTCCAAATCAAAAAAACAACTGTGCTCTCAGGTCCTTCTGACGCATTTCAAGGAACTTGATCCGTTTCCTAAATGTCCACAAGCTTCTCGCACAGCATTAAGTAATTATCTTCTTGACAGATGACTGCAATTCCTGGGGATTTCCTGGGGAAAAATGCAGGATGTTCACTGGTTGACCTGTCATGAACGTCTTAACGTGAAGGCTAATTAGAAACATAAAAAGATATATGAGAGAATTTGTGCTCGAGCTCTCTGTATTCTTCAACCGGAGACCCTTAGTCATTTATTTTTTTCTTGTTCCTACATACAGCCCTTTTGGAATTTTTTGTTTTTAACCACTGGTGTGTCTATTTTTCGCCAGGTTACATATTCCAGTATGATGTATGGGGATTATCCCCGATCTTGGCTTCAGTGGGATAGGAGCACTTTACATGTTATTTTTATCATTATTAAGTGGTTTATTTGGAATTCTAGATGTCTTTTTACCTTACAACAGTTGAACGTTTCTCATGAGGAACTTTATGGGAAGATTTTGCATGAGTTACTAATGTTTTATTACCAGGATTTGAAATCTTTAGACCACACTACATTGTTGCAGAGATGGAGGAACTTACCATGGATAACTGATAATGATGTACCTGTTACTTAAGTCATTACTGATTTGCATGTTCAATTGTCAGGACCTTATTGCTTTTTTTTTTTTTTTTTTTTTATTCCCATTTCTGTGTACTCTTCCTTTAGTTTTCTTGTTTTGGATTGTTTGATTCTTTAATAAAAACCTCCCCTACTCTTTTGGATAAGTGCCATGGGATCTTTAACATCCACCTGAACTACCACCAATCCAGGCAGATGGGACCTCGGTTTAACGTCTCATCTCATCATATAGACTGTTTCATTGGCGCAGCGGTAGGGTTACCAATCATGATGATGCCAAGATCATCAGGATTGGCTTGGGAGAGAAGGAGCAAGTGCCCAGAGGATGCACTTCTTCAGGGAGGTAGGTTGACATCCTCCACCAGAACACTGGCACCTGGGTGACCACAGGTGGTAGGTAGTACAGTCGGAGGGCTGGCAGGTGTGCAGGATGTTGTTGATGTTGGTGTGTTGGCACACATTGCATGCACACACCCATGACACCCTCAGCAACAGTGTCCTATGGGAGTGGGTAAACACTAGAGGAAAACACTGTAGTTCTGCCAGGATGATTCCTAATTCTCTGCAAAGGCTCCGCACTGTCGACTGCAGCACCTCTCCTCACAAGCTGGCTGAAGTTGACTCAAGGGTGTCCCCTGCAGCCCTAAAGAAAGAGCCACATGGGGGGGGGTAAGCCACATGGCAACAAGAGGAGAGAGGTAAGTCCCGGGGAAGACGGGTGACAGAGCTGGGGGAGAGCAAGAAGATGGGGGCCAGATGGAGAGACAGGAATATAAATAAAAACTATGGGCAGGATTTTCAAAGTGTGGTGCAGGGCTTGGGTCCAGCCCTGCGCCATGGCACTTAGGTTCTGGCAGTGCGCCAAACCCTTTACTGCAACTGTGCCCGACTTTACAATCTCAGGCGCAGCTGCGACAGTTTCCATGAATTACGGAAGCTTGCACAAAATATCTGGCACAAGCTCCATAAAATCGCCTCAGGATTGGCTGTGTTAGACCAGAAAAGCTGGTCTAACTTGCAGCAGTTGCCACACAGGATAAAAAATCCCATTAGATCACTGGAAGCCCCATGCGCTGTATCATCAGAGCACTGGGGCTTGCGGTGATCTTAGGCTTTTGGAAATCCTGCTCTATAAGTCTAGTTATTCATGAGGTAAATGCACACTCTGATTGGCTACTGTACTGGGTGTTAATCTCTCAGAAATGCTGGGTACGGCACAGAGAGTGTGCATCTTTGTAAACCTTGTAATAAAAACAAAAGCCGTCCCCCCTTGCTAATGTGATTAGATTTATAATCTCTATAATAACCTCTCACAGTGTCATTTCCTGGGGATTAATGACCAGCTAGGGGGTTCGCCCTTGGCTGCACCTCAGACCTCTCCTTCCCCACCAGCAAACTGTTAATCCCCAGGACTTGACCGTCTGTTTGGTCATTACTGCTTATTTAAAAAAAAAAAAAAAGAAAAAACAATATATTGCCTCAAGGTCACAAGTATGAAGAAAACTATGAAATACAATACATAGTTACATGGTAACAGGTACGAGGTACAGCATATTGTGTCACCTGATGACAGGTCACCCCCCTTTTTACTTCAGAGCAGTCAGGACACACAAAGTCCATAGATACATCTGTAAAGCAACTGCTGGATCTAGAATAAGTGGCAACTCACTCGACCTCAAACTGCTATCCCTTACTCTTGATAAAGTGCTATCTCCTCTAACCTGGATTTTCAACCTCTCCCTCACCCTTGGCCAGTTCCCTGGCAGATGGAAATCTGCCATCCTGACACCAGTCCACAAGAGTGGGGACAAGGCCCTTCATGGAAATTATAGGCCTATATCCATACTACCCCCACCCAAAGCCATTGAACGTCTGGTATCTGACCAGCTAATGGAATATCTGGACAAGTACAACATCCTTTGTAAACAACAGCACAGCTTCAAAAGAGGCCACAGCACCACATCTGCCCTCCTTGAATTCACAGGAGCAATTCACAACTCCCTGGACAATAATTACCTCACTGGTTCAGTCTTCATAGACCTGACCAAGGCTTTTTGACACCATCCATCATAGAATACTCCTCACAGAACTGCTAAAAGCTGGGCTCTCCCCTGAGTCTACAACTTGGTTTAAGAGCTACGTGGAAAACCGTTCCCAAAGAGTGAATATTGCTGATGTCCTCTCAGATGCTAGACCAGTACGCTCAGGAGTCCCCCAGGGATCCATTCTCGGGCCACTCCTCCTCCTCAGCTTGTTTTTTGAACAATCTTCCACAATCCTGTCCAGAACAAATCCTACTCTGTGCTGACAATGCTGTCATTCACAACACCCAACAGGACCCCCATCTACTCCAAAACAAGCTTCAGAAGGGCTTCACCTCCATTGAAACATGGTTTAGTAGTCAAAAGCTGGTTCTCAACTATAAGAAAACCATCAGTGCTTTTCTGTGGCCCCCACAACAAACATAGGCTTCACCCCTTAATGTTACAAACTGCCTTGGTGCTGTCCTTGAACAGGTTCACTCCTTTAAATATCTGGGGATCACCATAGACAGCAACCTATCCTACAGCATCCACCTAGATAGCATTACCAAAGCTGCAAACACACGCATTGGTCTCCTGTACAGGTACAGGCAATGCTTTACCTCAGATACCTTAAGGATAGCAGTACAGAGCTCAGTGGTCTCTCTGATTGACTGTGGTCTGACTATTTATGGCTCTGCAACTGACACAGCCCACAGACGCTTATCCTTGGCCTTAAACAAAGCCTGCCGACTCATCACAGAATCCCACCGACTCACCCATACGTGTGACCTCTATGCCCAAACAGGGTGGCTCCAGTTATCAAACCATATCAAGTACCAAACTTGTCTAATGGCTAAGAAAATTATGCTACATCTTGCGCCCCCGCTTGAGTCCAAAGTCTTCTCCATACAGCTCGCAACCCCCGCCTCACCAGGGCTTCAGAAAATGAAATGTGGCACATTCCTCAGTTCCGCACCACACAGGGCCAAAGATCCTTTGTGTACTGAGCTCCTAGCTGGATTAATGGACTCAACAAAGACATCTCTTCTCTGCAAAAGATAGACCCGTGCAAAGCCAACCTTCGTCTCCACCTAGCTGCCTCTAGCTCCTGCGACTGTCCTTCATAATCTGATCTCCCTCCTAGCACTTCAACTCCTACCCCCTCTCTTCCTCTTCCTACAGCCTACCCTCCCCTTCTGTTTTTGCCCCCTACCCCCAAGCACTTTTTTGAGGCCTGACAAATGCCCATGGCTGCACCGCTCTTTTTGTGTCCATTCCAAGTCTCAGTTACCTCTGGCTACCCTACCCCCTGGTACTCACTTTCCCTCAATGTAATGTATTTCAGCTGCTTAAAAATGTCTGTGCACCATTTCTGCATTGTTACTCACTTCTATTTAATGTTTGTGTTGCACCTCAATTGACATGGAACCTTTGTAAAAGAGTCTTGGCTCAAAGGTACTTGTAATCATAGACTCTAAATAAAAAATAAAGATTAAACGTACAAAGAAGAACACCTCAAGTGGTCGGGGGCAAAAAGTATGTGGTACATTTTCTTAAAGGGAGTGGCAATTACAAAGAATATAGTCTCGAGGTGTGGCAGGTATGAAGTAGAGCACATTGCCCCAGAGGTCACAGGTACAAAGTATAATGTCCTGAGAGGTGACAGGCGCAAGGTGCAGCATGACAAGTAGGAAGCACAGCACATTATCCCCAGAGGTCACAGGTACAAAGTATATTACCCCCAGGAGACAGATGCAAGGTACAGCATATTGGGTCGAGGGGTGACTGACAATTAGGAAGCACGGCACATTATCCCCAGAGCTCACATGTACAAAGTATATTGTCCCCAGAGACAGATATGAGTGACAACATATTGTCTTAAGGGGTGGCAGGTATGTAGCACAGCACATTATCCCCAGAGGTCAACAGTACTATACAGAGTGTATTGTCCCCAGACATGACTGGTACAAAGTGTAGCATATTGTCTCAAGGGGTGACAGGCATGGAGCACAGTACATTGTAACAATTGTGTAGAGGATGTGTCCAATTAATAAATTTAAGTGTCGGATGATTGATTGATTGATTGATTGATTTCTGTTTTTGATAACCGACTACGTGAACTGATCCAATGGACCATTTTCAGCCACGACCCGGACAACAGGGTGGTAACAAGAGTCAACAACAAAATACATTGCATGGGTATATGAGGTACAATATAGTTCCAGTAGGGCAGCTTAGAGGTACGTGAGAATACACGAGAGAGCATCAATACATGAAAGCGCATCACTATGCCACGAGGACAGGAACTTAAGACAGTATGTTCTAGGATCAAATACAGGTAAATCAGTCAGTAATTGTTACAGGAGATCAAGATACCCAACATGCAATATGCTAACTAACGTATGGTTGGCTGACTTGTATAGAGCGATAAAATGGTACAGAAAACAGAAATAGTGAAATAATAATTCCTATTCGTTGTAGGAGCTAGGGTGGTTGTAGTGCTCGAGGGTTCTCAGAGATCCATTTACACATAGACTCAGTGAGAAGCCAGTCCTTCAAGTTTGTTTTGAAAGACAGGTGGGAGGGTGATGAACGAGTTGACAATGGGAGACGGTTCCATAGGGAAGGGGCTGAGGCAGAGAAGGCCTTACTGCCCATCTTTGTCAAGATACGTAGTACTTCCAGAGGGGTGGTAGAGGAGTCCTTGAGATTTCTAGAAACTGTTCTTTCAGCCAGGAGTGGGGCATAGGGGGACTGCAGATAATTCCTGAAAATGTAGTTGACCAGGCAACTCATAGCATAGTCAAATCGGCCTTGAAGAGGGAGCCAGCCAAGAGCCTAATAGAACACATAGTGGTGGGTGTTATGAGGAGCTAGGAGGACAAAGCGACATATGGAGTTATAAGTGGTGTTAAGTCGGGAGCAAAGAGAAATGGGCATGACAGAGTAAATAGTGGAACAGTACTCCAGAAGGGGCAGGAGATTACCTTGCACAATTGCCAGACGAGCTTCAGAGGACAGAAGATGTTTAATACAGTAGGCAGCACCTAGTTTTTGGTGAATTTTCCTCATCCTGAGATTTATGTGCTCATTGAAGGTAAAAGAGGGATCAACCGTCACCCCCAGGTATTTAAACATGGAGACAGTTTCAAGGGAGAGCCCTCAGGAGTGAGCACAGTGAGTGGCATATTGGATTTGGCGACCTTGGCAATGAATGGTTTGGAGCCAAAGAGCATAGCATTTGTTTTTTTTCTCATTTACAAGTAGTTTGCTAGAGAGGAACCAATTGTGTGCGCCACTGTAACTGTGTGTCAGCGTGGAGGAGATGAATTGCAGGGACTTGTCACTGTAATATAGGACAAGGTTATCTGCGTATAATAGAGCTTTGCAGTTCAAACTAGATGCTGAGAGAGCATTGATAAACATAGAGAACAGTAGAGGGCCAAGGATGGAGCCTTGGGGAACCCCATTGTGAATGGGCAGTGAAGCAGAGGAGTCTTTCCCAATTAGCACGGACTGGACCTGTTGGAAAGGTAGCTGCAAAACCAACCAGCAGCATTAGGGGAGCAGCCAAAGTGAGACAGGGTGTTGTGGAGGAGCTCATGATTGACTAGGTTGAATGCCTTAGACAAGTCCACAAACACCGCACCTGTTGCCTTGCCTGAGTCCATATTCCTGAGGACATGGTCAGTGAAGAGCGCCAAGGCCGAGGAGGTGCTATGGTGTTTTCAGAAGGTTGCATTTGTGTAGGTGTTCTGACAGCTGGTAGTGCACGATTTAAAGGTGGACCATCAACCTCACAACTCATTACCAGGTAGGCGTCTTTAATAAAAACATCTCCTGACCAGTTTAACTCAAGTTCAAGCTTCAAACTTTTGTTGTCTTTATTGGTCACAGAAGTGAGCTGTGACCTGGTGGCTGTCACAGAGATGAGGGCAATCGCAAACTCCGAATGAGACATGACCATATCAGGATACTCAATCTCACTGCTCAGGAAGGACAAAGCAAAGGTCAGGGGAGGGGGAGTTGCACTATATGTAAAAGAGGGAATAGAGGCAACTGATATAGACAGCCTAGGGGAGACAGGTAAAGTAGAAACCCTGTGGGTGCTAGCAGCAGCAGGAGTTGGGAACAAATCAGGACTGAGGTAGTGTACAGACCACCGGGTCAGGATCAGGAAGCAGAGAAGGAACTGGGAGAGATACTTAGGATGGCGGCTAATTAAGGGGAGGTGGTGATAGTAGGGATCATTAGTATGTTGAATATGGACTGGAAAGTGCCAACTGCAGCAAGTACTAGGAATCAGTGCCTGGTGGATGTGTGCCAAGAGGCATTTCTAGTTTAGCTAGTCCAGGGCCCAAGAAGGGAAGGGGCTCTACTGGATCTGGTACACACCAACTATGAGAGGATCCAAACTGTAGCAGTCCTGGAACCCCACAGTTCCAGTGATCACAGAGCAGTAGTGCTGGAAGTCCAGATAGGAACCACTAACAGGGCAAACACAGTAAGGATATTTATTTATTTATTTTAAAAATGTCACCAGGAAAGACAGACTAAGCTGATAACAGCTCATTCCCAGATGCATCCTAGGGGGAAGGGGGAAGAGGAAGGTGATGAATAACAATAAGAAGAAGAATTACATGGTGGGTTCAGAATTAAGCGTCATATACGAAGCTATCACTAATAAGCGGATTTTGCAGTTTGCACAAATTTATATAAGGAGGAGGAAGATAAAGCAATCCAGATGGTAGCAAGGAGATACAAATAAAGCACAAAGTGCAAAACACGCAAGGAAGGGCTTTCAAGGAAGTACAATTCAAAGAATAGAGACGATGGGGGATAACAGTAGGAGACAGGTGAATAACAGTAAGAGATAGGGCTTATTGCTAAAGGGAGAGAAAAAAAGGGGGTAGTCAAGAGTAGATCAGGGACATGGACAGGTATCAGGTACAACTGCAGGTGTGAGAGGTGAAGTCATGGAGAAGAGAGGAGAGTGAGCATTGGGAAGAACCAGAGTGGATGTTTAGGGGAAGAGAATTTCACAGTTTGGGGAAGCAGTAGAAGAAAGCAGCCTGGCCATCTAGGGATTTCCTTGAAGGGAGTGCAAGGGAATGATAATCAGAGCTGCAAAGGGTGGCTCCATGTGATAACGGCGACCACGGAATAACGATCGCCATTAGGGCGAGTCTGCATCACCAAAATGAAAATGAATTTCAGCGATGTAGGCTCGCAGCAAACAGCAAGAGGGCACTCGAGATGTAGGTTTCTGCCTTTATTCAGGGGGTGGTGACCTGCACCCCTACCAAAGGATTCTCAACCGGGGGTTCATGTCAGGGGCAAAATAAAAAAAAAACCTGATCTGGCGAAAAAACACAACCATGCCCAGAACCAAACCCAGCACCCTCCCAACTCCAGCTTGCCACCGACCCACCACGCCACACGGCCAGCTCAGCAGCCCACTGCTACACTACACCCCACAAACCCTCCCTTCCCTTCTGCCCATTGCACGGCATGGTCCCTTCCCACCTCCACGTGCGTGTATACATAGCGACATCCGTCGCTATATTTGCCAAACCCCCTATCCAGTCTCCCCCCCCCGCCAGGTAGCCCTGTGCACAGGCGCCATGACTGAGTCGCCCTTTTTGAAAGTGCTCAATTGCGGTCGCCCTATACACGGGATACCATGAAGGGTGTAGAAGGAAGGTGGGAGGGAGAGAAGAGAGGTAAGGTAGGAGGGGAAGAGAGCCTAGCCAGTATTTAGAGATAAAGGAGGTGCAGTGAGTGAGGCATCTGGCATCAAGGGAGGGAAGGGCGAGGGAAGAATATAGGGAACAATGGTGGGTGCAGGGCAGACAGTTCAAAGCAAAGTGATAGAAGGAGTGAAAGATAAGATCCAGTCTGGCTAGGGTGGTCCTAGGAGCAGCTCTGTAGACAATGTCCCCAAAGCTGAAGATGGAGAGAACATTTTCAGAAGAATAGCTTGGCGAGCAGGAGGAGGAATGCAACTTCAATTCCTGTATCAGGCTGAGTTTAGGGTGAAGTTTTTTGTGGATGTCATCCACATGCCCAGGAAAGTCTAGGTGCCAGTTGAGCGAGACCCCAAGGTACTTAAAGGAGGGAACATCATCAACTGGATGTGGGGTTAAAAGGGGAAGGGACGAGAGCAAGGGCTCAAGTGGCATGGTCAAAATAATGGAGAAAAGGGTGTTGGAAAAGCTAACAGGGTTGAAAGTAAATAAATCTATGGGACCTGATGGCTTAGACCCAAGGATGTCTAAAAGAGGCAGCAGACGGAACAGGAGGGCCACAATGCAGACATATTTAGCTGCTCACTGGCCACAAGGATTATCCCTACTGACTGGAGGACAGCAGACATGGTCCCTCTACACAGGAGTGGAAGGCAGGATGAGCTGGGGAACTACAGACCAGCCAGGCTGATGTCTATAGTGGGAAAAATTATAGAGTCTTTAATAAGTGAGGAACTGGTGGACTTCCTGGAGGGAAGTGGGCTACAGCACCCCAGACAACAGGGGCTCACAAGTGGAAAATCTTGGGAGACAAATTTGGTCAATGTCTTTGACTGGATGACCAGGGCAGCATATATGGGATAGGCAGTACCTGTGATATACTTGGAATTCAGTAAGGCCTTTGACTTAGTCTACCACAGTAGACTGGTCAAGAAGATAAGTGACTTAGTGGTGGGGTAAAATTGGTAACTTGGGTGGAGAACTGACGGAGGGGAAGAGCACAAAGTGTAGTAGTTAATGGGGGAGTTTTAAGAGGCCAGGGAAGTAACAAGCGGAGTACCTCAGGGGTTGGTGCTGGGCTGGCCCTTTTAAATGTATTCATTTGTGATATAGGGGAAGGCATCAAGGGCATGATCTACCTATTTGCAGATAACACAAAGATCTGCACAAGGGTGGACATGGAGGAAGAGATATGGTAACCCAGGGAGGATCTCGGCAGCTGGGCTTCAATGCAAAAAAAAAAAAAGTAAAGTGATGCACACTGGGAAACGGTACCCAAGAGTACCACATGAAATGAGGGGAGTGGTTCGGGAAAGCACCATGGAGGAAAAGGACCTATGGGTCATGATATTGGAGAGATTGAAAACAACAGCAGATTCTGCTATCATTGTCTATGTATGTATCTATCTGTGTTATTTCTAATCTATTTCTGAGCTACAAGACGACAATGCTGTGTATTTATCATTTGTGCAAGTTCATTTCTGGACCACAGGGAAAAGGGAAAGACAAGGGGGAAATTGTTTAACCAGGAAAGGCACACTAAGCCAGAGCTTCCAGGTGTGACATGGGAGCACAAGAAAGTCAAATGACTTGCTCAGGATCACACAGTATGCAAGTAGGGCCTGATGGGATTCAAACCCAGGTCTGCAGCTCAGTGCCTTTAACCACTACACTATACTGCCTCCTAGTCCCTCCTAGTGACACAGATAGGACACACAAGGAAAAATGTCCCAAAATGATAATCAAACAAGAATATTTGCTTTATTAAGCAAAGAAATAAAATGTAATACAAATATAGCAGCTCTACTGTGAAATAACTAAATTAACATAACACATTACAGGTACATGGCTGGACAGAGTGATGACCAGGCACTTACATATTCAATACTACTGTGACAAAAAATTATGAATAAATTAAATACAGTTAACTCAGAACAGTTAAAAAAAGTAAACATCTTGTGATTCTGATGACGTGAGTTTGTGAATAAGCCTGGAATGTTGAGGATCGGCTGGGGGAGGTGGATTGAGCATCTGAGAGGACACTCTCTTACTCCAGGAAGGGAGGGCCACTGTTCATGCTGTGCTACTTACACCTGGATGACCATAGGTGACAGTGCAGCTGAGGGCATCGAGGGGGATGGGGCAGACACTGGCCTGGAATTTGCGCGGTGCACACAGTGCATGCGCACATGCACTGGTCTCCCACGGCATGCTGGCATCTTCCAGGGGACCAAGTGAAAGGCAAATGGAAAGCGGCCCTGGTGCTCACATTCTGGGGGTCCCCAGTGCATCCGGGCCAGCCACTGCCTCTACTGCCGCCCACCACTGTGTAGACTATGGGTGTATCCTTACCACCCAGTGGAGTCAGCTGAAGCTTTGTAGTGGCTGGTAGAATGCAGACATGTGGGGGCCAGAGGGAGGTGCCAGAGGGTTCCAGGAGGAGCTGGTGCTGGAGAAGAGGGGGCATTAAATAGAAAATAATGTGTAGGCGACTGCATGCTATGAACTTTTTTTTTACACACCCAAGGTGTGTGATGCCCCATAACCCTCGAGAGCAAAGGACATCACACACTGAGGGTATGTAAAAAAAACTGCATACACCAGCACATAGTTACTTTTGTTTTATGTTTTCATAACTGGTGCAGGGACATAAGCACAACAAGAGAAAACAAGCAGGAAGATCCACGCAAGTCAGGTTTCCTGCTGTTGAACTGTAGAAAGGGAAAGTGAAGCGTGAGCTCCAAACGCTGTAATAACTGGGTATGACATTATACCTGGAAATTATGACATTTGATCATGTAGATAATCAGTCTGATAAAGGCTATTGCCAGTTATATATAAATTGCACAAAAAAGTACACATACCTCCCTCCAGATAGGGAAATATTTAAACATAGTCCTTAGCATTCTTTGACCCCCCCCCCCAAGCTTGCACCATCATACCCATGCAAAGTTAATTTTATATCAGATAGAAATTATTGAGGTAATCTCAGTCAGCTACATTTAGCTTAGAATACTCAGCTGGCTTCATGCTTTCAGTTTCTGAGTAGGTCAGCTCCTGGCGGCTAAAAAAAATGCATTTTTGAGTTCCCTGATGCATAGCACTGTCCTCTAAAGTTTCATTTGTGCACTAGTCCACTGTCAGTTCTTTTGGCTGGAAAGCCTGCACTGTAGTCAGGCTTCAAACTGCTGAAGGTTGCACTGTCTATCAGGCATAGCTGTGTCCTGTCAGATCTCTGTCGCATCTTCACCTCAAGAACCTGTGAAAACATGCAGTTCTTTACTTGTTTGGCTAAACTGGTTACCTGAATATGGATGGACTGGTTGGTTTAGACTGTGGTCAGACTAGATTGCTGGCACTGAACTTGTGCTGTTAAAGTGGGTCTCTTATAACAGGCTTCCTGGATGGGCTGCCTCTGCTTCTTGGAATAACCTTGGGTTGCAGCATCACAAGCTCTCTCAGATACGTTCTGCAACATCCCTTTTTCACTCTGTTGCCCACATTCACTGCTGCCATTCTCCTAAAGTTTTTACCTCCACCTCTAATGCACAGCTTCTTGACCTGGAGACTGTACCTTCCCAAATGCAGCTTATATTCCAACTTTCACCATCTGTCTCCTGACCTTTCCTTCCATGTAGATTCTGGCTTAACAGCTTTCAGATTCCAGCCAGAGTCTGTCCTTGTTCTAACTCCAATTTCTTTTGCACTCTAGTAGTAGTAGTTGCAGCAGTAGTTTATTTGTTAAGTGCCCAATCCCAGGGACTCTTGGTGCTGTACACAAGATAAAAACATAAACACAAGTAAATAAATATAACTTAAAAATATAAATTAGATAGAGATAAAAAGAGCCAGTGAGACTGTGAACTGTTTCCTTCAGTTTGCATCTACCTACATCTATCAGACCTACCCCCAAAACACTTTGGTAAACAAGCTCTGTATCTAGGCAGATCTGTATTGCAGCTAATAGGAATACAAGAGCTGTTTCTTTAGTGTCTTTCTAAGAATGGCATACAATTATATACAACCTCTGCTGCTATGGCAGTCTTTTTTTCCTGCTAATGCTGTTCCTGACACATTGTCTCCAGAGGTCACAGATACACAGAGCGTTACCCCAGAGGTGAGAGGTATTAAGTGCAATAAATTACCTCAAGATATGATAACTACAGAGATATTGTCTCGGGGGGGGGGGTCACATACAAGATACTGGCACAAGGGGTGAAGGTTACAATGTATATTGTCCCTCAAGGTGACAGTTGTGAAGTGCAATGTATATTTAAACAAGCAGTGACAACTACAGAGCATATGGCTGTCTATTCTTAAAAGTTTAGCAAGCATAACTCTGGCCAATACACAGAAGTTTTATCCCATTTCTTATACATTTTTTCTTAGATTTTTTAAAAATGTTTACAGGGGTGCACCTGCTGTGTGGCCAAAATTCAAATCAAATAGTTATAGTACCAGTGTGCCCCCCCCCCCCACAAATAAAAGTTGCATAAAAGCCTGTAATGAATTCATATAGGTTCAATTTCTTACTTGGTTTTCCATCATTTTAACATTTAAAGGGGTTCTTGGTCTCATCATTCGGATGAATCACGATCAGCCTGACCACCGATGGGAAAGTGACCCCCTCATCAGTTAGGAAACTACACTTTACATTCCAATATGAGCTGCGGTCCAACTAATTTCTCTCTTTCCTCCGTGGAAACCACTGTCTGGCTTCATCTTTTGACTTTAAATTTTAACATGCCAGTAAGAGCTGAGGTCCCACTGGTTTCTCTCTTTCTTGTGGGGTAACCACTCTCTTGCTTCATCTTTTATATAACGCGCTCTGGCCCATAAGAAGCCATCAGCGGTCAGGCTGATTGTGATTCGGCTGAATGATGAGACCAAAAACCCCTTTAAATGTTAAAATGATGGAATGAAAACCAAGTAAGAAAACTGAGGTGACCTGAAAAATGAATTGAAGGCTTTCAAGCAGCTGGGGGGGGGGGGATGGGTATTATATAACTGTTTGACAAAGTATATAGTCCCCAGAGGTGAGAGGTGTGAAATGCAGTATATTGACACAAGAGGTGATAGGTACAAAGTATACTGGCTTGTGACAGGGTAGTAAAACAGGTGGCTTCTGGGGAACACTCTCAGAGAGAACACTCCAGAAACCAGCTGAAATTAAATAAAATCTGCATTACTTTCTGTAACAGAAAAAGAAACAAACAGCTTGTTTTCAGCTTAACAGAAACGTCTTAGAGTTCGGTCCCTTGCTGTCTTCACTTGCATCTCACTGAAACAGAAACCACCTTCTCCTTGTTCCCCTTTCCCCCTTTATTGGGCTCTGGTGTTGTTTGTAAACACCCCTCCCTCTGAGGCACATCCAACACCAGCAACAAGCAGGGCAGTGAGGTCTTAGAGGGACAACTTGAAAGCAGTTGGGGGTTTGGTACAAATCCCACCCACAGCCCTAGTCAGAACCTGCGTTGTCTGTGTTGCAGGATTATGAAATGGTTTATGGGTGAAAGGGGTGGGAGGGACATGCATTCTGTCGCATACCTGCCCCTTAGAGTCATGCCTGTGGCATGCTTGGTAAGGGCCAGTGACCCACCCTCACAGGAGAAAAAAATCTGCATTGCCATTCTGGATACCTGACTGTTGGTGCACATCGAATGAGAAAGGCTGCAGCAGCAAATACCATCTGGTGACATGGGCACTGGTATCCCACATAGCATATAACCACTTGAGGGGGGCATGGTCAGTGATGAGGGTGAACTTCCATCCCAACAGGTAGTAGCATAGTGTGACCATCATGCACTTTACTGTTTGACACTGTCTTTCCAGCATTGCATAGACCTGCCCCTGGGAAAAAGTCTGTGAGAGAGATATAGGATATAGTGAGTGCCATCCTCAAAATCTTATGATAACACTTCCCCAGCCCTATCTCAGAGGCATCTCTGTACAAATGAAGGGACAGTTGAAATCTGGACTTGTATATGATAAGCCCCTCACAGTACATTTTTGATGGTCTGAAATGCCATCTGACACTCGGGTGACCAGTGGACTTTATGTGGGTGGTTTTCTTGGCCAGATCAGTCAGTAGGGTAACAAGGGTTGAGATTTCTGGAATGAACCATCAGTAATACCCTGCAAGTCCAAGAAAGGACCTAACCTGCTTCTTAGTAGTTGGGAGGGGGCAGTCAGCTAGGGCCTTTACTTTATTGATATTTGTATGTACATACGAACATATGAATGTGCCAGCAGAAACAGACCACCCGGTCTATCTATGTCTGCTCGAGTGTGCAGCTAGCACCCCTAGTTTGCAGCTGCCCCAACCCTCTCCCATTTGTCATCCCACTGCCACCCCCCACCTCCCCCACCCTCACTCTCCCCTGTTCCCTGTCCCATGCCCTTTTGAAACTGTTCACAGATTTACATGATACCACCCATTCTGGTAGGGCGTTCCATTTTGCTACCACCCTCTCTGTGAAATAGTGTCTCCTCATTTCCTTCCTAAATCTTCCCCCCTCTATTCTTAGAGCATGCCTACTGGTGACCCTCCCCCTCCTTAACTTAAAGACTCCATCTGCCCCATCTTTATTGATTCCCCTCAGATACTTGAATGTCTCTGTCATGTCCCCCTGTCCCTTCTATCCTCCAGGGTGTACATATTCAGGTCTCTCAGCCTGCTGTCATAGTCTGTCCCTTTCATTCCACATATCATCTCTGTTGCCCTCTTCTGCACCCCCTCCAGTAGCCTGATAACATGCTTTAGGTATGGCCTCCAAAACTGCACACAATACTCTTAAGTGCAGCCTTACCAGCGACCTGTAGAGGGGCAAGATCACCTCTCTTCACCTGGACGAAAAAACCCTTGCTATGCACCCCAGCATTTTGTTCGCTTTTGCAGCCGCTCTTCTGCACTGGGCAGTGTTGTCCATGGTCCCCGTCAGGGCTCGAAATTACCATCTGTCCACCTGTCTGGGACAGCCGGTTTTCACTTGGGACAGCTGATTGTGGTCTCATGCCTGTCCCTGGGACAGGCGCTTTACTGGCAAGCTCTTTACTAGTGCTGAATTGCACTTTATTAGTGCTGAATCGCTGAATCCCCATCTTTACTGCAGCAAGGGGATGTGCTGGGCACTAGGACCCAGTGGAGATCAGAGCCGAGGAGAAGCCATGGAGGATCTGCGCGCATAGTGTGCCCGACATACGCCCTGCCTATCAATGCCAATGTCAGGTGACTTACCATTGCCTCAGTCACCTGACGTCTGTCTCTCTGCTCTGGTGTTCGTTGGAGTGGTACAGGTGGGAAGAGCTGATGCAGCAATGGGCATTCTCGTCAACCGCGCATGCGCAGATCACTGTTGCACACGCGTGGTTGACGTTTCAGTACTCGTTCTGCTCATTTTCAGCACAGATCTCGTAGGAGACGGATGGAGAGCAGAGCGAGTGTTTAGCTATGGCCAGCCAATGCTGTAATTCACTGCCATTCTACCAGGCAAAAAAAAAACATTTGACTGAGCCAGTGAGCCTGATACAGATACTGTCCACAAGCAACTATACAAGAAAAAAGAATTAGCTCTCTCAGGCTAGCAGAGGGGCAAATGAGGAGGAATAGCACTGTTAGTCTGAGTCCGAGAGCTTGAACTTACTACCTTTACCTCTACACTTATAAAAGGGGGAAAAGCCTACAAATAGCAGGGCTGTTAATAAAAATAACATTGTTGATGAAAAAACACAGAGTAGAGGCAGGGCTGCCTTGAAATCTGATTTATTAGGCAGGCTGTTCTCTCCACATGGTTGAGGAGAGGGAAAGTGCCCTGTCTGGCACTGAATTAAGAACGATCTCTCAATCAGAGGGAAAATATAAAAAAAATACTCTAACTCTGAATTTGGGGAAAAATTAAGGGAACATCCACCAAGAAAGAACCCTGAGTCTCACTTAATCAGAGGGACTATATAAAAAAAATTTAAGGGAACATCCACCTACATCTACCTTGAGGGCTGGTGTGTACTAGACTCTCTGGTGAAGAGGGAGAAGGATTGAATTGAGATATATAATAAATTAAAGAAAGAAAAGAACTATAAGAAGGAATTAGGGAGGGACACAAGACAAGGCAGCAGCCAGGGGCACTATATTGAATTAAAAAAAAAAAAGACATCCACTCCAGACAGAGTGTTGGGGTGCAGCCTGCAGCAGAAGAAAAATATGAAGCCCTTTTCTAGGGACATGGATATGTTGTTCATCCACACTGTCTGGCAGGTTCCTTGCCGCTTTAAATCTTGCCAGAAGGTCTTCAAGCTGGCTCCTCCCACCCACCCGGGTGGTAAACTCTCGGCTCCGCCCCATGACGCCAGATCTTCCTTACCGCTTGGAAGCTCAGGTTCCCTCCTTAACGCTCTGCGTATAGACTGGATCCTAACTCTTCGGTTCACCCGAAAATAATTTTAAAGGTTTCAAGACTTCAGTCAAATTCTTCCTTCGTGGCTGCGATGGACAAATCGACTCCTGGTTTTCGACGGTGTCCATGCGGGCAGAAGATGTCCAGGACAGATCCGCACTCCACATGCGTCTACTGCCTCGGGCTTGACCACGACCCGCATGCCTGCAAGTTGTGCAGGTCTTTTTCGGCCAACGTCCTTGAAGACCGCGCTGCCCAGCTACAACTTGGGTGCCCCCCCGAGAAACGTTATCTGCCGGTGAAGTCCAAGGAGGCCCGTTGGGTGGTGTCCACGGCAGCTGGCTCAGCTGAGCAACTCAAGCAGATGATCGCCCTCAAGGAGGAGGCGGCCCAGGCCGCATCCTCATCTTCCTCGGTCGCAGCATTTATTCTGCTCTCTTTGGGATCCTCCTACACAGCTTCTTTTAAGGAGCTTTGCCAATCCCTCTCCACAAAGGGTGAGGGGCCATCGGGACACTCTTCTCGGTCAAAAAAGAAGGGCTCGAAGGGTAAGTCCCACCATCGACATTCGTGGGAGCGGGAGAGGTCCTCTTCCCTGGACAGTCGACACTCGACTTTGATCGAGGTTGCGGCTAAGGCTGCTGGCTTCATGGTGTCCCCGTCAGGTTGGCCGGCTGAGACACCCGTTGACACGGTCGAGATTTTTCTCGACCCGTCGGACGGGCTGTCAACTGGTGAAGCCGACAGTCCTTCATCAGCAGTTCCTCCGGTGGAAACCGAGGTCTTGCCTGCGCCTCCTGAGCCAGAGTCCCTGGTCAAGGCCCCTGAGCCGAGGGAGGAGTGGGTGTCCCCCGCTCCCTCCCAGACCCACCCTCGGAAACACCAAGGGTCTCGGTCTTGGACCTCGTCTCGGTCCAGCTGATCCTGCCGACACCGGTGGTCTTGGTCTCGGCACCAAGGAAAGCGGCAGCGCCACTCGTCCTCGTCTTCCTCCTCAGAAGAGGAGAGGCTTTGGCGCAAATTGCGTCAATGCTACGAGGACTTAATGTGGCAGCAGCTCCTTTTGTCCAGGAACAAGCCGACACCATCGCCTTCCCCGGCCATTAAGTGGCTGTCACCCGAAAGACCGAAACAACCCCTCGCAGTGGTCGAGGTGCCCAAGCCTGGGCTGGTTGTTCGGCCAAAACCAGCTGCCCCACCGATTGTGGTGGAACCTCCGCCTCCACAACCGAAATTGGGGGCTCCAACCAAGGATTCTCGGTCGGGTCAGGGTTTGCCCCACCGGTTGTCGGTCACCCTCATGCCCGACCGTCCTTGGCAGGTGGAGGGTGGCTCAGGCCCCAGGCAGCTCTTCGCAGACTCCTCAGAGTCTGACAATGACTCCTCCCTGTTTTCCAGGCCCCTTGACCTGGAGTCCTCCAGGGGGCAGTCGATGGACGAGACCCCATCATCGTTCATAGGTCTGCTTCGGTTCATCTCGGAGTCCACCAGGATGCAGCTTGAGCCCGTATCCAAGTGGGCTAAGTATCCCCAGACAGAGATACTGTACCGAGGGGATTCTCCCATGGAGGCCTTTCTGGTGGCTGAAGCTATTGTTGGCCCAGCCTTGGAGCTTTGGCAGCGGCCGGCTTCCTGTCCTGTGCCTTCGGCCAGGATGGCCAGGAAGTATGCGGTCCCTACCGGCTCTTTGTCCGGTTTTTCGGAACACCCCCTCTGCGGAGGGGTTGGTCACTGATAGCGTTTTCCGGCGCTCCAGGAAAGCTAAGGATGTGGATAAGCCCCCTGACAAGGAGTCCAAAAAGCTGGACTGTGCCAGGCGCAAGGTATATGCTGTGTCCTCCCTCGGCCTCCGTCAGGTCAGCTCGGCCGTACTGATGGCACACTTCTCCCACGCCCTCATGGGCTCCCTGGATGAGGTGATCCCTCATTTCCTAGCTGACCTGCAGACTACCGTCAAGCAGGTGCGGGATCAGGGAAGGGCAGTGGTGAAACAGCAGCTTCAAATGGCTCTAGACATCGGAGACTCCTATGCCCGGTCAGTAGCGGCCGCAGTGGCCATGCGCCGCAGAGCCTGGCTGAGGATATCCACCTTTACAGCGAATACCCAACCCAAACTGGCAGACGTCCCCTTCTTGGGGACCGACCTGTTCAGCCCTGGAGTGGAAGGCCACCTCCAGAGTATCAGAAAGTCCAACGCCACCTTGTACTCGGTCACGTCCGTCCAGAAGGACAAGGGCCATCGTCAGCAACATAAGTCCTTTCAACCTTCTGCCCCTGCAGCACATCCGGCCCAGCATCTCTGGCATCAGGGCCAGCAGGCTCACACTTGGCACCCCAAAGCCAAGCCTACAGCTTCCTCCAACAGGAAGCAGGGAGGAAAAGGCCCAGGAGGTCCCTCGGCTGGTCCTTCCTCCAAGCCTGCCCAGTGACTGGTTGAGGGGTGTCACCCCCAGCCTCGTCGCTCCCACCTGGGTTCCCCCCCATGGGGGGACAGCTCCGCCACTTCCTTTCCGCCTGGTCCACTATCACCACGGACCGCTAGGTGTTGCAGGTGGTAGGAAAGGGTCTGCCTCTGGAGTTCGAGCAGGCCCCGCCCTTCCGAGCCATCGCCCCACGGGGGGCTACATGGTCCACAGCCTCTCTGTTGGCCCGTTGAGCCGACATTGCCCTGCTCCTTGAAAAGGTGGTGATCAGGAAGGTGGCAGATCCTCCACCAGACCTGGGGTTTGTGTCCAGGTACTTCCTGGTCCCGAAACGGACGGGGGGCTGGCGCCCCATTCTAGACCTGCATGACCTGAACAGGTTCCTAAGGTCTCGAACCTTCAGGATGGTCACTCTGGCTCAGATTATTCCATCCTTGGAACGAGGCATGTGGTTCTGTTCTCTGGACCTCCAGGATGTGTTCTTTCATGTCCCAATCTGTCCGTCCCACCAGCGATTCCTCCACTTCAGGGCAGAGGGGTCCCTCTACGAGTTCCAGGCCATGCTCTTCAGCCTTTCCCTAGCTCCCAGGGTCTTCACCAAATGCATGGCAGTGGTGACAGCATTCCTGTGGCACCGAAGGGTCCGGGTGTACCCCTACCTGGATGACTGGCTGATTGCGGCCTCCTCCAGAATGGAGGTGGAGCGGTCCAGGGATCTGGCCCTCCAGGTTTGCTCTCAAGTTGGCCTCCTTATCAATGAGGCCAAGTCGGAACTCGTGCCATCGCAGGTGATTCAGTTCATCGGGGCAGAGCTCGACTCTCTGCGAGCCAGAGCACAGCTCCCGGTGGACAGGGCCGAGGTTCTTTCCTCCTTTGCCCAGTCATTTCAGGTTGGGCAATTGCACCTTGCCCGGGACTTCCTGCGCCTCCTGGGCCTCATGGCGGCCTGCATCAGCATGGTCCATTGGGCCCATTGGCACATGCGTCCCCTACAATGGGGACTGGCCAGCCAATGGTCACAGCACTCTGATCCTTTGGATCAGCCAGTGACAGTGACCCAGGAGATGTGGAATGCTATCCAGTGGTGGATCGTTCCAGCTCATCTGCAGGAGGGCATCCCGTTTGTCTGTCCCGAGCCGACGGGCTCTCTATCGACCGATGCCTCTCTGATGGGTTGGGGTGCCCATCTGGGGGAGCACAGAGCGCATGGTCTCTGGTCCCCTCGGGAGTCCCGATGCCACATCAACCTGCTGGAGCTTCGAGCGGTTCATCTAGCCCTCACCGCCTTCGCTCCGTTTGTACGGGGTCAAGTGGTCCAGGTCCACACGGACAATACCACGACTATGTACTACCTGAACTGCCAGGGCAGGACGCGCTCCATGCCCCTGTGCACTGAAGCTCTCTGCATTTGGTCCCTCGTACGCAGCCTGGAGGCGGATCTCCTTTGCCATCCTTGTGGCAGGAGCCTCCAACATTCTGGCCGATGCCCTAAGCCGTATAGGAGCTGCGTCCCACGAGTGGTCTCTCCTGCCGGAGGTGGTACAAGATCTGTTCTCCCACTGGGGCATGCCTCAGGTGAACCTGTTTGCCTCCAGGGAGAATGCAAAGCTGAGACTGTTTCATGCCCGCCCCCTTCAGCAGGGCTCACTGCAGGAGGATGCCTTCTCGAGGCCGTGGACCCCGAGCCTCTTCTACGCCTTTCCCCATTTCTCTTGATCCACAAGGTGCTTCTCAAGGCGAGGAGCGACAAGGCACAGGTGATTCTGGTAGCCCCAGACTGGCCCCGCCAGTTCTGGTATCCAGATCTCCTCAGTTTCAGCTCCAGGCTCCCGAGGTGGCTTCCAGCCCACCCGGACCTGATCTCAGTCAATCAGGGGAAGGTATTCCATCCGGACCTTCAATCCCTGCACCTGATGGCCTGGTTCTTGAGAGTCTAGAGTTCCAGGCCTTGGGTCTTTCTGACAAGGTCCTCAACGTTGTTGAGGCTTCCCATAAGGAGTCGACCAGAAAATGCTATACCTTTAAATGGAAGAGATTCTCCATTTGGTGTCAGGGCAAGGGCCTTTCCTCCTGTTCCTTGGCATGCATTCTGGACTACCTGTGGTCCCTTTCTCAGCTAGGGCTTCGGTCAACGACCCTTAAGGTGCACCTGGCAGCCATCTCTGCTTACCGGGCGTGGGCCAAGAAGCAGTCGGTGGCGCAGGAGAAGGTGGTTGGGTGCTTTTTCAAAGGCCTTGATCACATATCCCCTCCGGTGCAAGAACCTCCACCTCTGTGGGATCTACTGCTGGTATTGGCTAAGCTCATGGGCAAGCCATTTGAACCGATGCACAGGTGTGACATTTCTCACCTGTCGTGGAAGACTGCCTTCTTGGTGGCTATCACGTCAGCCAGAAGGATGGGAGAGCTCCAGGCACTTTCCATCGAGTCTCCTTATCTGGTCTTCCACAGGGACAAGGTTGTCCTGTGCCCCCACCTGAAATTCCTTCCGAAGGTGGTGTCGGAGTTTCACCTTAATCAGGTGTTGACTCTGCCGGTGTTCTACCCCAGTCACACCTCGGAGGCCTAATATAGGCTCCATACTCTGGACCCTAGAAGAGCACTCGCTTATTATAAGGAGCCTCTTCTATGCCTTTCCCCATTTCTCTTGATCCACAAGGTGCTTCTCAAGGTGAGGAGCGACAAGGCACAGGTGATTCTGGTAGCCCCAGACTGGCCCCGCCAGTTCTGGTATCCAGATCTCCTCAGTCTCAGCTCCAGGCTCCCGAGGTGGCTTCCAGCCCACCCGGATCTGATCTCAGTCAATCAGGGGAAGGTATTTCATCCGGACCTTCAATCCCTGCACCTGATGGCCTGGTTCTTGAGAGTCTAGAGTTCCAGGCCTTGGGTCTTTCTGACAAGGTCCTCAACGTTGTTGAGGCTTCCCATAAGGAGTCGACCAGAAAATGCTATACCTTTAAATGGAAGAGATTCTCCATTTGGTGTCAGGGCAAGGGCCTGGACCTTTCCTCCTGTTCCTTGGCATGCATTCTGGACTACCTGTGGTCCTTTTCTCAGCTAGGGCTTCGGTCAACGACCCTTAAGGTGCACCTGGCAGCCATCTCTGCTTACCGGGCGTGGGCCAAGAAGCAGTCGGTGGCGCAGGAGAAGGTGGTCGGGTGCTTTTTCAAAGGCCTTGATCACATATCCCCTCCGGTGCAAGAACCTCCACCTCTGTGGGATCTACTGCTGGTATTGGCTAAGCTCATGGGCAAGCCATTCGAACCGATGCACAGGTGTGACATCTCTCACCTGTCGTGGAAGACTGCCTTCTTGGTGGCTATCACGTCAGCCAGAAGGATGGGAGAGCTCCAGGCGCTTTCCATCGAGTCTCCTTATCTGGTCTTCCACAGGGACAAGGTTGTCCTGCGCCCCCACCTGAAATTCCTTCCGAAGGTGGTGTCGAGTTTCACCTTAATCAGGTGTTGACTCTGCGGTGTTCTACCCCAGTCACACCTCGGAGGCCTAATATAGGCTCCATACTCTGGACCCTAGAAGAGCACTCGCTTATTATAAGGAGCGGATGGCTGAAGTTCAGGGAGAGGTTCGCCAGCTGTTTGTCACCTATGCTGAAGCCGCACCTGGCAGACCTGCAGCCAAGCGGACGATAGGCAGGTGGGTCACCTCCTGCATAGATCTCTGCTATAGGTTGGCGGGCATGGAGCCTCCCAGAGGGATAAGAGCTCATTCTACCCGCCATACCGCTGCATCGGTGGCTGCTTCCAGGGACGTCCCTATCCAGGAAATCTGCAGGGCTGCTACCTGGAAGTCAGCACACACCTTCATTACCATTACCACATCGACCTTGAGTCACGCCGGGATGCTGGTTTTGGGGCCTCGGTTCTCCAGTCATTATTCCCTAAGTAGGGGGTGTGCGCCTTGCCTCCCTTCTCCCAGAGAACTGCTAGGAGTCTGTCAGACAGTGTGGATGAACAACATATCCATGTCCCTAGAAATACAGGTTACTCACCTGTAACAGGAGTTCTTGGAATGGTATATGTTGTTCATCCACATGACCCACCTGGCCTCCCCGGCTTCAACGCACAACCTGGCTTCCAGTGGGCTAGATCTGACATCATGGGGCGGAGCCAAGAGTTTTACCACCTGGGTGGGTGGGAGGAGCCAGCTTGAAGACCTTCCGGCAAGATTTAAAGCGGCAAGGAACCTGCCAGACAGTGTGGATGAACAACATATACCATTCCTAGAACTCCTGTTACAGGTGAGTAACCTGTATTTCAGGGCTGTCCTGGGGTGAAAAAAAAAAAAGCAATTTGCAAGTTGCAACACAAGTTCAGTTTAAGGAAAATAGGTGTGGTTTGACTGATTAAAAAAGAAACAGTGACTAGAGTCACAGTGATTGTGTGTATAAAATAGTTCTAAGTTCCCAAGCTTATCTGATCATTCACCAGTGCCACTATTACCTACATGACTGTCTGAGTACTTTCTTCTACATCTACAGAAACAGTTTAAGAGTTAGTAGTACAGCACTACTACTAGTCTACTTCTATTAATACTACTATGACTACTAGTACTACTCCTCTGTCCCCTAAGTAAGCATAAACCAAAAGGGAAAAAATATGTCTTTGTTACAGTTTGGATTTAAAAAAATTTCAAAACCTTCAAGTGATGGGGCAGGGGGAAGAGAAACTTCAGATTCCTCTAGGTGTACTCCGAGTCCAATGTCAGTAACACCAACTCACCCCAGCACTTCTGAGACTCTCACTGATGTGGTCACAGCTGTGACAAGTGGCAGTGCCACTGCCAATGTTATACCAGCTACCATGCCACCAGCCCTGTCTGAAACCGGGACAGAAAGAAAAAGGGGCTTCCAAGATAGCCGGAAGAAAAATAGGGAGTGGCTACTATATAAGCCTAATGTGGGCATGACCTGCTCCTTTTGCCAAAAATACTTAAAAGAGACAAACACTTTCATGACTGGCTGTAAGAGCATGAGACTTGAAAATGTACATGCTCACGAACTCCCCAACCCTCATAAATTAGCTAATGAAAAACATACTGTGTCTAACACAGACCCTTCCAACTTAGCTATAGAATGAGGAATAATACAGATGGAAAAAAAAATGAGGTGACACAAGTGGAGCATTTGTTTAGAACAACTGTTTATTTGATTAATTCTGAACGCCCAGTCACAGATTTTCCAGGCATATTAGAACTACAACAAATAAGTGGTGCAAATGTTGGAGTAAGTTACAGAAGTGACAAACAGGCAGCTACGTTCACACATTTTATTTCAGAATCAATACGGTTAAAGGAAGCAAAAATGGTTAATAGTAACAACTTTATTTCTGTCCTTTGTGATTCCAGCACTGATGCATCAGTCATAGAAGAGGAAGCAGTCTATGTTATGACAATGGAAAATTTCCGTCCAGTAAACAAATTTGTATCCCTTCAGCCAGTCTCTATTCCAAATGGTGAAAGCATTTATAACTCAGTAGGTGATGCCTTAGAATTCACCTTGGACTGGAAAGAAAAAATGGTTGCTTTTGGATCTGATGGGGCACCCGTCATGTTGGGTAAAGTGACTGGGGTGTTTGGCAGGATGTTGAAAGACGTACCTCATTTGTTAGGGATTCAGTGCAGTGCCCACAAGTTGGAGCTTGCTATAAAGCAATCAGCAACATCTATTTCATGCATGAAAACAATAGATGAAGTCTTAATGGGTATCTTTAAAATATACCATAAGTCTCCCAAAAACTGGTCTGGTCTCAAAAGAGTTAGCCAGTAATATGAGCTACACCATTCACGAACCAGTTAACGTGTCAGGAACCTGGTGGGTTGCACACAGAGGGAGGGCTCTGTCTGTTATTCTGTCCAGCTACGAGGCCTTAGTTGCACGTTTACAGCCCATTGCTTCCACAGCAGGGCAAACGAAAGATCAGGCCAGTGGGCTGTTCAAAACAATAAGTCCTGCGAGATTTGTCCTCTTTACTCAGTTTCTGGCTGAATACCTTTCTGTCATAATGGCCTTCAGTCTTACTCTACAGAGGGATAGCTCAACAATAGAAACAATAGTCAGTAAAGTTGAAAGCACAGTGCTCTGGCTAGAGAATTACCCTGTGCAAGATAAACTTGACAAATTCTGTAACGAATTGCTCTTGCTCCCTAACACTGCTGACAGTGACACTACTAGCACAGCTCTGACAGACTCAGGCAGTACCCAGGTTCAATACCGCGGTGGAGCTGACATCTTCCTTAACTTTGAAAGAGGATATTCTCTAGACAGAACCAAACAGGCAGTGTCACGTGATATTACAGCTCTTCTTTCATCAACAATTGAAAATATTAACTCATGATTTTCGAATTTTAAAACAAAGTCCTACAGGCATTTAGGATACTTAACCCATTACAGCTGCCAGATAACAGTGACCAGCGAGCCCTTCATGGCAATGAGGAAGTCCATACCCTCATAGAGCACTACAGTGACATACTCAGAAAATACGATCACAATGTAAACTTGATTGAAGCTCAATGGTTAGAGCTTAAACCACTTATGAGAAAAACACTGACTGAGTCTCCAAAATTTCACTATTTGGATTTCTGGCAAAAAAATTCTCCATAGTGATTCACATGAGCAGCGATTCCCTGACATACTAGTCTTAGTCACTATAGCTCTTCTGATCCCAACCCAGACTGCAGTGGTTGAGAGAGGAGTCAGCTTGATGGGCAGAGTGAAGTCTGATTGGAGATCCTGTCTGTCTCCTGCGTCTACTTCTGAACTAATGCGTGTCAAGCTGTCAGATGCTAGTGTTGCTACATTTGACCTGCAGGATGCCATAACACTATGGTTCAAATCTGGAAAACAAAAGAGAAGACCTCATGTCAGACCGTATGGCTGCAGACTAGATTCAAGTTCTGATTCAGAAATAGACTAGACTACACACAGTTTTAATGAGAAAGACACTTTAAAAATAACCCCCAAAAGCAACATTTTTTTCTGTTTCCTCTTCATAGTCCATTTTATTTCACATATCTCAGATTTCACCTCACTACCATGGGGACAGGCAAAACCTTGGTCAGACAGACAAAATTTACAACCCACCTGTCCCTCAGACAGGCATCTCAAAAAAAAATTATTTCTAGCCCTGTTCCCCGTTATCATTACACCTAGGTCCTTCTCCTCCTCAGTGATCCCCAGGTTAACCCCTCCCAGCCAGTATTCTTTCCTTGGGATCTTCACCCCAAAGTGCATAACCTTACACTTCTTTGCATTGAACCCCAGCTGCCACTTCTCTGACCACTCCTCTAGCTTGCTTAGTTCCCCCTGCAGCTGCTTCCATCCCTCGTCTCCATTCACCACTGCTCCCATTTTGGTGTTGTCAGTGAACAGACTTATCTTGCTCACCAGCCCATGTGCAATGCCTGATATGAAGAGCCTGAACAATACTGGCCCCAACACAGAGCCCTGTGGCGCTCCCCTCTCATCACCGGCCTTATAGTTGAGAGCTCGCCTCTCACCACCACCCGTTGCAGCCTCTCACTCAGCCAGTTTGTAATCCAGTTCATCATTTTTGCCCCTACACCAGTTAGCTTCCCCCCAAGCCACCCATGAGGCACAGAATCGAAGGCCTTGCTGAAGTCCAAGTAAAGAACATCCATTGCATGACCCTTATCCAGCTCACCTGTCACCCAGTCATAATATTGTATCAGGTTGGTTTGACAAGACTTCCCTGAAACAAACCCATGCTGCCTCACATCCTGGAGGCCATTGTCCACCAGGTATGACACCAGTGTTTCCTTTAGTATTGTCTCCATGAGTCTGCACACTATGGAGGTGAGACTTACCAGGCAATAATTATCCAGTTCATCCCCTGGTCTGCTCTTGTGTAATGGTACTACAAATGCCATCCTCCAGTCCAGTGGCACACATTCCAACTCCAGTGAGGTGCTGTACAGATCTGCCAATGGCTCCGCCAACAACTCCGCCATCTCCCTCAGCACCCTGGGGTGGATGCCATCCAGCCCTGGTGCCTTGTCTACCTTCAGTGCCCTCAGTCCCTCTAGGACTCTACTTGCCTCAATCCTCCCATCTGTTGCCTCCTCTCCCCCTGTTCCCAGCCCATGGTGGTAGCGGTCCCCACTTTTCTTCCATGAACACTGAGCAAAAGTATTCATTCAGTGCTTCTGCCTGCTCCTCACCCTTTTCCATCCACTCCTCACTCCTTTTTATCCTCACCATTGTCTCCTTGCACTTCCTTTTCTCCCTGCTGTATCTGAAAAAGTCTCCCCCCCCATTAATTCCCTGCACTAATCTCAGCTCCCTCTGGGCTTTGGCCTCTCTCACTTTTCTGGTCACCTCCCTGGACCGTCTTGCATACTCCTCCCTGTCCACTTCCTTCCCTGTCCTTCTATGCCTCTGGTGCACCTCTCGTTTTGCTCTCACCACCTCCACTACCTCACTGTTCAACCAGCTTGGTTTTCTTGCTCTGCTCCTCTTACTCTGTGTCTTGGTGCAGGCTTCTGTTGCCTCAGTAATCCCCCTTTTAATAATATCCCATTTCTGCTCTGCATCCATCTCCTGCCTTATGCCCTCTAGTTTCCCTTTCAGTACTTCCTGCATCCTCCCAAAGTCCACCCCCTGAAGTTTACCACCTGAGTAACTGATTTCTCTGGCTCCCTGCACATCATGATATTAAACCACACCATTTGATGATCGCTGTCAGCTAGTGGGTCCTCTACCTTTATTTCCCTTACTGCCTCCCCATTCGACAACACCAGATCTAAAGTGTTCTTTAGCCTAGTAGGTACACTAACCAACTGTGTCAGGAGACCCTCCTGGATTGTGTCCAGGAGCACTTGCTTCCTAGCACTGGAGGTGACTGGAATGCTCCAGTCAACCCCCGGCAAGTTGAAATCCCCCACGATGACCACTTTCCCTTTTCTACATACCTTTCTGATTTGTCCTGCTAATTCCCTTTCAAACTCCTCAGACTGGGACGGTGGACTGTATACCACCCCAAACCTCAGTTTCATACCCCTTGAGTCTAGGAGCTGCAGCCAGATTGCCTCTGTTCTCCTTTCTTCCCCCTCATCCCTTGTGCATTTGATCCCATCCCACACATAGACTGCCACCCCACTACCCCTCCCTTCCTTACGGTCCTTCCTGTATACTTTGTATCCTGGGATTGCCAGATCCCAGTCCCGGTGCTCAGTTGCCCATGTTTCTCTGACAGCTGCAATATCCACCCTCCACACTGCTAAGAGTGCCTGTAGCTCAGCAGATTTGTTGCCTAAGCTTCTTGCATTCAGCAAGACCACCCTCCATCCTGCCCCCTTCCCTTCATTGGCCTCCATTTCCTTCCTTCTACTCCCTCCTTTTTCGGCCACTCCAAGTCCTTCCCTGCTAGCCTGGGGGGGTAGGCTGTGACTTTACTTTATCAGATCCCTGCCTACCTGCTGTCCACTTACCACCCCCCCCATCTAGTTTAAATCCACCTTTGTCACAATATACCTCCCCAGTCTTTGCTTTAATACCTCCTTACGCTCCCCACTTAGGTGCAGCCTATCCCTTGCAAACAGATTGTTATTATCCCAGGTACTGCCCCAGCCTCCCACAACCCCATATCCCTTAGTTTGACACCATTCTATCAACCATGTGTTCAACTCCCTAATCCTCTCCTTTCTCACTGTGCTTGCGCAGGGTACTGGGAGCACTTCGGAGAATGTCACAGTCTCCCCAGTCTCCTCACACAACCTTCCCACATCCTCAGTCCTCTCCTTTGTTACCTCCACCATTTCTCCCGCTAGGTCATTTACATAGATACATAGACAGTGTCGGCAGATAAGGGCCTATGGCCCACCCAGTCTGCCCATTTGAGCTTGTAAGTTCAGTTTATGTTTTCCTAGAAGTCTGTTGCCCCTTACCCCTGACCTCCAGAATTCCTTTATGTCTATCCCATGCATTCTTAAATCCCGTGATTGTTTCAGCCCCCACCACTTCCTCTGGCAGGGTGTTCCACTTGTCCACCACCCGTTCTGTGAAGAAATTCTTCCTCACGTTTCCTCTGAATCATCCTCCTCCAACTTCATCCTATGCCCTCTAGTCCTGGAACATCTTTTACGCTTAAAAATACTGTATTCCTGCACCCTGTTCCTTCCTGTAAGATACTTGTATGTCTCTAGCATATCCCCTCTCTCCCTCCTCTCCTCCAGGGAGTACATGTTCAGTTCCTTCAACCTGTCCTCATAGGACTTGTGATGCAATCCATGCACCATCTTTGTTGCCCTCCTCTGAACCTTCTCTACCCTGTCTATATCCTTACCTAGGTAAGGTCTCCAGAACTGTACACTGTACTCCAGGTGGGGCCTCACTAGTGTCTTGTATAGTGGAATTATGACCTCCCTTTTCCTGCTGGTGATGCCCCTGCCTATGCATCCCGGCATCCTATTTGCTTTATCTGCTGCCTTGTCACACTGTTTCCCTACTTTGAGGTCATCAGAGATGATAACCCCAAGATCCCTTTCCTGCTTGGTGCATGCTATATCCTCACCCCACAACTGATATATTGTGCCAGGGTTTTTGTGCCCCATATGCATTATCTTGCACTTCTTTGCATTGAATTTCAGCTGCCAAACCCCTGACCATTCTACAAGTTTCTGCAGGTCCCTTCTCATTCTGTCTACACCCTCTGGTGTGTCTACTCTGTTACAGAGCTTTGTGTCATCAGCAAACAGCGAACATTTGTCCCCACATGTACCACAATGTGTGGTTTCCTCCTACCCCCTCCTTACACACCTTAGGATTGATTGTCCTGCCTTGTCTGCCTTTAATCCTGTTATGGACTCCACCCATATCTGACCGTGCCTGTCCCCCTTGCTGCCCCATCTGATCCCCTTGAGTATGGAGTCCCCCAACACTAGTACACCTCCTTCCTCTTTCCTTGTGCCCGTCGCCACCCCCCCAACCTAGGTTCTCATTACTGGGGCCGCTCAAGACGGTGCTTTTACAGTGTGCCCCAGTGTCTCCCCCCGCCCTTCTCAATTAAGACTCCTCCCCCTCATCCTGTTTGACTGCCAACCTTTTGCTCCCTCCTCACCTCTACGAGTATTATCCCTCTCCCTGCCATGCCACACTCAGTCTCTCCACTAGTAATGCCCCTCTCTTCCTTCTCTTTGTGAGTACTACCCCTTGTGCAATCTCCTCCTGCATCCTCTTTCCCACGTGTTGCTAGTACAGCACACATGTTCCCTCCTCCCTTTGCCTTATTGTGTGTTTCCCCCCTCCCTCCTGCCTACTGCTGCTCCTCTTTTTCTGGGTCCTACTAGAGTCCACCTTCATCAACTGGCCTCTGGCTACTTTGCCTCCTCCCCCTGACCGCTCCCTTGCCCCACTGTTCCTTCTCTGTGGTGCCCCAACAATACTCTCAGATGTCAGTCCTCCTACCGATGCAATTCTCTCCTCCTCCTCCCTCAACCTCCCCAGCTCCCTGCCAAGCCACTGAACCTCTTCCTCAAGCCTCCTTAGCCTGTGGCATATTGGACACCCTCCCAGCCTCCACAGTATGTTCTTCTGCATTGCTGCCCCACAACCATTGCACCCTACAATCCTACTCATGGTCCACACTACCTATACAGCCTCTCCACACCACTCTCCCTACAGCAAGTAGAAATAATTAATCCTAGCCCAGCCTCTAACAGAAATTGTTATCCTAAATGCCCTTGCATGCAGCATAAGACAGCCAACTACAATACTAACTGGAAACCACAATCCTACTCATAAGGACTATAGTTCTACTCATACGTTTTATATATTTATATGTCCTTAAGATTTAGTTCGTATGTCTGTTCCTTGTTTCCTCCTTCCTGGCCTGTTCTGAGGGCTCAGATCAGTATGCAGCTCCCCAAGCTCCTCCCTCACAGCCTTCAAATGCAACCCCCCATGATATTTCAGTATTTAAGAAAGGCTGGTGCAAGGGGCTGGTGGAAGGGGTAGGTGGGAGGGTCACTCCAGCCACAGAAGCCTTTAAGCTAAATTCTACTTTAAGCTAAATTAAAAAGAAAATAAAACGATATAAAAACTTACAAAAATCCTCTATACATTAACTCCCTCAACAGCAAGTAGAATTACTAATCCTTCTCTCCTGTAGTTTAAAAAATAACAAAACTTACAGAAATCTTCTCCACTGCCAGCAAGCAGACTTAACCAATCCTTCTCCCCAGGCGTACGTGGCTGTTCCCAATCATATACCCCAACCATTTAGTCTCCTGCTGCCCTAGGGCATATTTTGCAGCATTGACCACGGGACCTACCTCCCTGAGCAATTTAAATACTGTGACCACATCCTGTAGGTGGCTCTCCCAATCAGGTCTAAATGTGAGAGCATAATCCAGGCTCGCTGTTGCATATAGCTAGTGGGGATGGAGGATGCGGTCCATCATTCTCTGGAAAGTGGCCAGAGTGCCATGCAATCCGAAGGGAAGCACGGTAAATTGATCTAGGCCAAACAGGGTGACAAAGGACGTTTTCTCATGGGCCTTTTATTTATTTTTATTTATTTCAGTTTCGGAATTACAGCCTTTGAGCCAAACTGGCTCTTTTACAAAAGCTCCAAGTCAGTAGAAGAACAGACAAAACAGTACAATTTACATCATATGATGAGAACATACAATAGTCAAGTGACAAGACTTTTTTACAAGTAAGAGCAACGTGGAGCATAACCTCAAATACAAAAACTTTTATTACAGAAATATCTCTAGTCTATAGGTCTAGTTACTAAGTGCAGGTTGCTTGTAGTTGGCAGCCAAAATCTGCATTGTCAAAGAAAAGGGGAGGAAAGAGGAGGTATGGAGAGTACTGGCATGGGTACAGAGGAGGCATATTGTATAATGCTATTAGGGGATAGGAGAAGGGGGTATGGTGATGAGGGAGAACAAGCTGATAAGTGCTGTATGCACAGGGGCAGCCTAGGGGAAGTGTAAACCAAGTAGAGGGGAGGAGGTGAGGACTCGTGGGGCGAGAGGGGTAAGAAGATGGGGGAGTAAGGGTTGGAAGTCTAGGGCAGGGGATGGAACTCCTATCATTGTGCACAGCAGTTTCACTCTTGGGACTTGGAAGTTAACAGAATTTTCCAATACCCTTACATACACAGATACACAGATAGTGATGGCAGATAAGGGCCTTCGGCCCACCTAGTCTGACCATTTGCATACTCAACTTTTACTTCTTCAACTTATCTAGTATCTACCTGTCGGCCCGGTGGCACTGAGGGTTGAGGCATTGGACACCACACCTCGCACCACACCGGCAACCCGGGTTCGGGAACGAGCCAGGGCCACCGGAAGTCAGCAGGGGAGGGAAGGGATTGAGCGTCCAGAGGACGGCTCTCCCTTCCCTGGGGAGGGTTCCTGGGTTGCGCCACTCTGCAGCAGCACCTGGCGATGGTCGGGTGCAGCGCAAGCAGTGGTGGCACGTACAGCAGGGAGGAGCTTGGCGGGTGGTGGCTCACTGTGCCCAGCCGCCATTGCACATGCAAGCTCCTCGGGGACCAACAAACAGAAAAAACCTTATCACATCCATGAAGATAATGGGGGTTCCAGGGACGCAGCCCACATCCCAACATCGGCCCTGTGCTCAGGGGACTCCACGGCCAACCCGCCATCCAGTAAAGGCCTCTCTAATCCCAGAAAGGCCATCACAGGAGGACGGGCCCACCCCGGGAGGTGATCCGAGGGGTTAGGTCTGCCTGGGTGGTCGGGAGAGTCCCTCCAAGGGATGCAGGGTTCAGGCTGGAAGTAGAGGCTGCCGTCGAGAGGACACCCCAGAAGGATGCCCGGGTGTGGAGGTGAAAAATAGAATTCGAAAAAAAAAAAAAAATCTAGTATCTACCCTTACTAATATAACAAGCCTTCCCCAATTGGTACATGAATTCATCTACTCTTGACATAGGGTCTGCGTTGAACTTGGATGCAGCATTAACTTTCCGGAAGTTTATACAAAATAATTTTATCCCATCTGGTTTTGGACCTGGCACAGTAGAGCTAGACTATTCACTCTGGGATTCTTCAATGACTCCCATTCCAACATAAACTGGATATCCTCCCATACTGTCTCTTGGATTCTTTCCGGCAGTCGGTACAGTTGTTGGTGAATCTGGTCACCTGGGTCTGTGTCTTTATGGTGCTGGATCACATGGGTTCATCCTGGCTTCAGGGAGAATACACCCCCCAAAATCCTCTACAGGCCTCTCGGGTTCTTCCTTTTGGGTCTGGTCGAGCCGGTCATCCACTGGGACAGTGCTCAATTCCTTTACAATGTTAGGTTCTAAGGTTCTGTCATTAGTGTCAGCTATCAGCAGGCTTGGGACCCTTTGAGGCTCTTCTAGATCAATGAGTAATACCTCCCTGTTTTCCAGGGTTTCAACAAATCAACATGGTACATTTGTTTTCCCTTTTTTTCTGTCCAGTTGTAATCAACTGGTTCTGCCTTACTGAAGACCTCATATGATACCTGCCATTTAGCAAGGAGTTTACTCTCAGAGCTACACAACAGAAGAAGTACTTTGTCACCGGCCTTGAACTCCCATTGGTCACAGTGTTCTGCCTGACTTTGCTGTGCTTTTATTAAATGTTCTTTAGCAAATCTGACAATCAAGTCCAATTTTTTTCTCATTTGTAATATATATTGGAGCACATTAGATGGACTATGTGCATGTTCTTCCTACATGATTATAAGAGCCAACATCCCTAGCGGCTGCCACCCATAAAACAATTCAAATGGCGGGAATCCTGTGGATGACTGTGGCACCTCCCAAATGGCAAACATTAAATAGGGTAACAATTCATCCCAGTTTTTTACGTTAGTTGACACAAATTTAGACAGCATAACTTTTAATAATTTATTAAAGCATTCCACTAAGCTGTCGCTCTGTGGGTGATATACTGATGTCTGAATGAACTTAACCTTCAGTCAAGCACATACTGTACCTCCCTCATAAGTTTTGACATAGAAACATAGAAATTGTCGGCACATAAGGACCGCCAGACTCATCCAGTCTGCCCGTAGACCCTATACCTTGCATGTGGCCACTGACCCTATGTGATCAATGGCTTTTCATCACTCTCTCCCCTCTCAAGGTTACCTTGTGCCCATCCCAGGCATGCTTAAACCCCTCCACTGTGCTTGCCCCTACTACCTCTTGTTGCAGACCATTCCAAGTGTCGACTACCCTTTCTGTGAAGAAAAACTTCCTCATATTACCTCTTAATCTACCATCCTCCAATTTCATAATGTGCCCCCTCGTTCTAGTACACTTTTCTACCTTGGAAAAGGTCCCCCACCTGCACTTTGTTTATGCCTTTGAGGTACTTGAAAGTCTCTCCTCCAATGAGTACATATTGAGGTCCCTCAGCCTTTCCTAATATGTTTTGTGGTGCAAGCCCTGCACCATCTTTGTTGCCCTTCTCCGGATAGTCTCCACCTTATTTATGTCCTTGCACCGGTGTGGTCTCCAGAACTGCACGCAGTACTCCAGGTGAGGCCTTACCAATGTTATATACACTGGCATCACCACCTGATGCCTCCTGCTAGTGATATCCCTGCCTATGCACCCCAGCATGCCACTGGCCCTCCCTGCAGCCTTTGCACACTGTTTTAATACCTTAAGGTCATCAGTGATGATAACCTCTAGGTCCCTTTCCTCCTTGGTGACAGTCAGCACCTCCCCCCCCAGTCATGTAACTTTCCCCAGGTTTCCCACTACCCAGGTGCATTATCTTGCACTTCTTTGCATTGAACCTCAGTTGCCACACCTCTGACCATCTCTCAAGCTTCTCCAGGTCCCTCTTCATTTTCTGCACCCCTTCTGGAGTATCCACCCTGTTGCAGATCTTGGTGTCATCTGCAAATAGGCAGACCTTTCCTTCCAGCCCTTCTGCAACATCACTAATGAAGACATTGAACAAAACTGGTCCTAGTATGGATCCCTGAGGTACCCCGCTGGTCACCCCTCTCTCCCCGGATCGGATCCCATTTATCAGCACCCTCTGTCTCCTGTCTGTCAGCCAGTTTTTAACCCAGTGTGTCACCTTTTGTCCCATGCCCAGGCTACCCATCTTGTTAACCAGCCTTCTGTGTGGGACGGTGTCAAAGGTTGTGCTGAAATCCAGGTAGGCGACGTCTACCGCCCCTCCCTGGTTAACTTACCTAGTCACCCGATCAAAAAAATCTATTAGATTCATTTGACACGACCTTCCTGCTGTGAACCTGTGTTGCCTCAGATCCTGGGTGACCCTGGCTTCCAGGTGTGCCACTATCCTTTCTTTCAGCAGTGTCTCCATGATCTTCCCCACCACTGAGGTGAGGTTGACTGGACTGTAGTTCCCTGCCTCCTCTCTGCTACCGCTTTTGTGTAGCGGGACTACATGCACCCTCCTCTAGTCCTCAGAGACCATGCCTATGTCGAGTGACTCTGTGAACTGGGCTGCTAGAGGTGCTGCTAGTTCACTTCTCAGCTCCCTTAATATCCTCGGGTGTACGCCATCTGGCCCCATGGCTTTATGCACCTTCAGCTTTGCGAGTTCTTCCAGAACTCTCTGCACTGTGAATGGACTGTTGTCCACTTCCCCTTCCCCAATTGCCTCTGCTCCCCAACTGTGGTCCTTGGCTGTCCTCCTACTTAGTGAATACTGAGCAGAAATATTTGTTCAGAATGTCTGCCTTGTCTAGATCCCCCTCCTTACACTCTCCCTCCTCCCCTTTGAACCTCACAATTCCCCCCCTCCGTTTTTTCATCTTTCACTGATGTACCTATAGAATGTCTTGTCCCCTTTTTTTACAGTCTTTGCCAAGCCCTCTTCTGTCTGCGTCTTTGCTCTCCTAACAGCTTTCCCTAAGTAAGGGCTAAAGGGCTGAGTTTCAGGAAGTATAAGGGGACCCAAAGGGAGGAGGACAGGGAGGTGTACCTTGAATGTCCAAGGGAGACTGGGAAAGCTGTCACATGACATGACATAAAGTTGGTGTCTTGCTCAGTTAAGATCTCCTTCCGCAGCCCAACTCAGGAAAACACTTTTATCAGTTAGATAAAATGGGTCAAGTGGGTCTGCAGTGAAAATGAAGGTAAAAAAAGGAAATTAAATAATATAGACAGACTGGGTGGGCCAGGTGGCCCTTATTTGCCATCAGATTCTGTTTCCATGTTTTGCCAATGACTGGGCTGCAGTGGAACATAGGGCATAGCCTTGGGGTAACGGGTGGTGTAATGCAATATATACCTGATACCCAGATGTACGTTTTATAATGGGCCCCACCATATCAACCCCAATTATTTCAAACAGGGTGTCTATTGTAGGCATAGGGATGAAAGGGGGCCTTTTTATACTTCTGGGGGCCACCAACTGACACTCAGGGCAGGAAGTACAAATTTCTGCTACTTCCATATACCTGGTCAGAAGAACTGGGCAGGTATGCATGCCTCAGTTTTCTCCCTGCCCACACGACCCGCATCAGGTATAGTATTGGCCAGCCTCAGTATTTCTTGTCTTGCTAACCTGGGAACCACTAACTGGTAATGTAAAATCCTAGTTTATTTCTCGGGTTCTACCTGGTACAAAATATTATCTTTCAGTTCAAACCTTGAACAACATTGTGGTTTTTGTTCATCTACAACGTTACCACATGAAAAAGGGCCAGTGGCTCATGTGCTTACCCGGTGAACAAATGTTTAAGTAAATAAATAGCATTTACCACAGCTTAAGTTCTGTTAGGCATTTGTGAGAACCTCATCAGCCCTTTGTTCAGAAATTATGTTAGCCGGGTTTTGAAAAATGTCCGGTCTAACCTCCGGAAGGATCTCTTGACCACCTGTAGATGTGGATGCCATGTCCTCATCTGAGCCTTCTCACACCTTCCTTGAACCTAGGTCCTTGTGGTCCCCAACTACTACAATCTCAGTTAGAGGGGCCCCTTCCTTTTTCTTCCTCAGTTTCTGACCCTGGGACTTCTTTAGGCTTCCCTTCTGGGCCAAACAGTTCAGAGTCAGTAAAGGGAAATACTTGTTCTAGACCCTCTGTGTACTTGTGGCGTCCTGTGGGCAAGAACATTCTCTATTGCTCTGCAGGAGGTTAGGAAACCCTTCCCTGTCTTGGCCCAAGACTACCAGCCAGGGTAAGGTTTTAGGAATTCTCACCTTTATTATTCCTGCCCAGTTGCCTAGTTTTAACCATACTGGTGGCCTAGAACATTTACGGGTATCCCCGTGCACACAGGCAATATTTATGGGATCTCCCCACTGACTCCGGTTGAGTCCTACTACAGATTCTTTATCCAATGTCTGTCAAAAGCCTGAATCCACCAGAGCTGACACTGTCTGGGTCCCCACTTGCACTGCTGTTGTATACAGGTTTTTGGCCTGGGACTTGTGTTTGTGGGCGGTAGCTATGCAGTCTGCAAAATCACAGTCAATGCAGTCACAAAACTTACTAATATGCCTTCGTTATACAATGTTACTATCAGGTCTATGACATCTGCCCCCTCCCCTCCCCCCTCCATTTCAGTCACCAGTAAGCAGGGTCTTAGGACTGGAGGTTTTACTCCAGGACCTGGGGTTGTAAATTTTGGAAGTGGAGGGGTTAGTAACATTTCACCACATGACCATGTACCCAAACCAGCACTTTTGTTCCCATCCCCCAACAGTTTTTTCTCCCCTTTTCTGCGGAGATCTTCTCCTCGGGTCACTGATGGAGGTTTGTTGTGGGTTTTGTACTTTTTAGTGACCTCTGGTCTTTTAGCTTCCAGGTAATGTTTCATGATTTTCACTGCTGCAGTCGAGGTCTGTTCATATTGGCTTGCCCAGTCATGAACTCAGTCAGGTAAAATGTCCCAGTCCTGATCCAGCGCAATCAAATCCATAATCTCTTCTTTATTAAGTATCTCTGATTTTAACCACCGAGTAGCCCAGTCTGATGATTTTTGTGCCAGCACTCTAGGTTGTGGTCCAACCTTGAAACCCAAGGTGTGAATCTTCTGTCAGTAGCTGTCTTCGATTATTACAGTCCCATCTCAGATAGCTACCTTTACCTGATCATAGTCTCTGGTGACAATGTGGGTTAGGCTTCTGTATTTATTTATCTAGTTTTTATCTACCAGGTAGGTGCAGTAGACAAAAATGTTGCCTATTTTCAGGCACAGCCTGTATATAATCTGGGCATCTCCAGCCAGGAATGGTGCAATGCAAGTAGCCCGACTTTCTTGTGGCCGGGCAAGTGGTACTGGTAACTTTCTCAAAAGTCATAAGGTAGGTCTCGAGGTTGCCCTCAGACCCATTTTTGTTAGCATGAGGTGAGATCTGACAGTGACTAGATTCCCTGTGACCTGGAGCAGAGGCAGTGTTTCTGTCTGCGTTTGCAGCATGTGCTTCATAAACTCCTGGTGCTGCTGGTCTCTCTCTCTGCCTGATGTTGGCCTCTCTGTGCCTGTAATAGCACTTGCTGGGACATCAAGAGCCCGATTTTAAAAGGGGAAACTTTGGCGCAAGGTGCATGCGCAAACGGCTTGATGCAGGTGGGATGCCTTGCGCCCAAGCTGCCCTGTGCCACCCTTGTGGCAGAAGCACACTTGCGCCATGGCAGGGCAGCACCATTCTCTTTTTTGGAATTTTAGAAGCCCTGCCGAGGACAAAAAAGGGGGTTCAGTTTAGACCAGCCAGGAGGTGATCTAATGGCCATGCACCACAGCTGGACAGGATGGCAATGGGGGGACCTGCAAGTAGGGGACTGGGGGTAAATGGAGCATGGGGGTGCCCTAGGGGGTGTTGGGGACACGTCAGCAGTGTCAGGGTGCTGAGGTGGTACCCGGCGGGGCTTACATGGGCAATGGCAGTGAGACGATTGGCCTGGGTAGAGGGGGTTGGCAGGGACAGACCGTGATCTGGCCACAGGTGAGCACAGCCCTGACATCTGCCCCATAGGTGTCGCAATCCCCAAGTCTGTAGGCCGGATACAGTGGCTACAGGTTGAGGGGTTCAGTGGTGGAGGAGAACATTACCCAGGTAGCGCAACAGTCCTGTAGCACCCACCCCCCCATGTGGTGGCAAGCTGCTTCCTGCATACAGAGTTGGGGACTGTGGCACCTATGGGGCAGGTGCCAGGGCGTGCCCACCTGGGGTTAGTCAAGGTCCATTCTTCTGAGCCTCTCTAAATG
Source organism: Neoceratodus forsteri (assembly GCA_016271365.2). NCBI lineage: Eukaryota > Metazoa > Chordata > Ceratodontiformes > Ceratodontidae > Neoceratodus > Neoceratodus forsteri. Next base: position 67,075,703 of record CM028131.1, on the reverse strand, counting down.
CACCAATTGGCTCTACCATTGTCCACGTCAACCCTACCAGGTACCACCTCAGCACCCTGATATTGCCGACGTGTCCCTGATGCCCCCTAGGACACCCCCCTTGCATATTAACCCCACCTTCGCAGTCCCTCTAGTATTGCACTGGCTGGGGGGTTGATGGATCCCTGCGGCAAACCCCACAGGTGTGCCAAATGTTTGGCACAACCCTGCAGTTGTTGCAATTCCTGGTCTTTGGAGCAGAGACACCCTGTTTTTTGAAATAGGGTGCAGCGTCCCTGATGTACCAGGAGTTTGCTGCAGTCGTAGAGTTACGCAACTTGTATCACGCTAAGGGCCGATTGAAAATCTGGCCTCTAGTCTCTTTGCATCTGGACCTGTTGTGCCAGTTGCTGGTCTCTGAGCCCAATCCTGTTCCACTTGCTGAGCCGTCCGGTCCCTTTGCATCTAGGCCTTTTGTGCTTGCTGTTCTGCCAGCCATTTCAGTACTTTGTACGAGTTCACTTATCCCTATTTAGATAAGAGGAAGTTTGATCCCACCACTAAAGCCAATCACATGTGGGAGGGTAGCAAACCAGGCAGCTTCTGGGGAACACTCTCAAAGAGAACACTCCGGACACCAGTTGAAATTAAATAAAATGTACTATACATTCAGTAAGAGAAAAAAGAAACAAACAGCTTGTATTCAGCTTAACAGAAACGTCTTAGAGTTCGGTCCCTTGCTGTCTTCGCTTGGTCTCACTGAAACTGAAACCTCCTTCTCCTTGTTCACCCTTCCCCTTTACTGAGCTCAGGTTTTGCATGTTACCCCCCCCCCCAAGGTAAATCTAACACCCAGACTAAGAGGTCTCAATGGGACAGCTTGAAAGCAGTAGGGGTTTGGTACAAATCCCAACGTGGCCCCTGCAGTCAAACTCTACATTGCCTGTGTTGCAGGATTGTGACGTGGTTTACGGGTGAAATTAGATGAGAGTAAATGGGCATACAGTCCATCATGTGGTCCCAGAGGTGAGAGTTACGAAATGCAATATGTATTTACAAAAGAGGTGACAGGTACAAAGAATATTGCTCCCTGAGGTGAGAGGTGTGAAGTGTCATAATAGACAGGTACAAAGTATGCTGCCCCTAGAGGAGAGAGGACTGAAGTGCAATATACTGACACAGTGGGTTACAGGTGCAAAGTACATTGTCCCCCAAAATGAGAGGTGTGAAGTGCAAGATATGGACACAAGAAGTGACAGACACAGAGTACATTGTCCTTAGAGGTGAGAGGTGTGATATGCAATATATTGTCTTAGGGGGTGAGTGGTACAAAGAACAGTAAATTATCTCAAGAAAAGAGAAGTAAATGGAATATTGTCTCAAGCGGTGAGAGGTGTGAAGTACCATACAGTGCTCTCCCTTTTATCAGTCAGCCTCCACACACCCTAAATGGTGGCAGATAATAGAGGGTGATGATTAAAGGGGGAGATAACATTTCTGGAAAATGGGACAGCAGCTCACACTGGCAGTAAGCGAGGGTGGCAGATTAAATGGGGGCGGATAAAGGAGGGAGTACTGTACATTGACACAAGGAGTGAGAAGTACACAGTATGTTGCCCCAAGAGGTCACAGATTTGAAGAGTGGTGTCTAAAGGGCGACCGATATGATGTTTATTGTCTGGAGGTGACAGGTACAAAGCACAGTGCACTGTCCGAAAAGGTGGCAGATATGAAGTACAGCGTATTATCTCAACAGGATAATGGCACAAAATATGGTATGTTTTCCCACGTGATGACAGATGAAAAAAATATTGTCTCAGAAGGTGACAGGTACAAAATGTATTATCCAAAGAGGTGGCAAGTGTGAAGAATATTGCTTTGAGTCGAGAGGTACAGAGAATATAATCTCACTAGATGACAGGTACAAAGGATATTGTCTCATGGGGTGGCAGTGATGAAGTACAGTGTATTGTTTCACAAAGTGACAGGTAGGGAGTACCTTTAGTTTATCTCAGCATTCCATCGGATTGTGTGTGGTCCTCATTAATTTCAGCGAGACGTTTTTTCCTTGTCACAGAAACTGTCAGTTAGCAAGTTGCCCAGGCAATTACAGGGACTGGAAAAATCCAGAGCAAACAGATGGGTAAGCAGAGCCCCCCGCCCCCCCCGACAACTGATGACTAGGACCCATGGCTTGTAATCAGAGAAAAGACCTGTGTCTTCTGTGCAGTGGAGCCAGAAAGACAGAGGGTTGTGATGTGAGCTACGGTGGATGCTAGGGTCAGGATTAGAGACAAGAAATGGCCACCGAGGTGATGAGAGGGTCACCGATAAGTCAAATTCTCTGGTCAGAGCTCAGATCCCAGAGAGCGCATAATAGCCATAATTTGCTCAGAAGTAGTTCAGGATCGACTGGGCTTGCAGCTGACTCACGCTGTCCTTTCACCTGAAGTAGATATTGTTCTACTTCCAGCTCAGCACAGCAGTGCATTGACTGCCTGACCAGTGGACTGTAGAAGGGACTCATGAAAATTAAAGTTATTTGTAATTTCTAAATAGTTTCCCATATTTTAAGAAAGAAATTATCATATTACCATTTGCCTTTTCGCTCCAAAAATAACAAAAATGAAATTTTCTTTGCCTTTACAGGGAGACAGTTAGGCCTTGTGATTGAGTGCAGAGTTACAAAACTGGGGACTGGGGTTTGAATCCCACAGCTGCCACATACTGTGTGACCCTGATCAAGTCACTTACCCTCCTTGTGCTTCATCTCTGCATAACCTTTATTTGTTTTTAATTTCTATTTATCCTCCACTGCCCTGCCACAGCCCCCATTTACATTTCTTGGGCTACTGCCCAGCCTCACCACCGTCCAGGACCCCAGAGAGCTCCTCCATACCTTCTCAGTGGGGGATCCCTGCTACTGTAGTTCCATCGTGGGTGGTGGGCCACCCCCTTCAGTCGTCTTGCAAATTTGCTGACTTAAAAGGAGCTCTGCAGTGCTGGGGGGAGCACGCAAGACCCAATCATGTTCCAGCTTCATCCTGCCATGGCCAGAGGGGCTTCTCTTGTTCTCCTATTCCCTGAGACAGTGCGATTTGCCTCTACAAAGGGGGTGTGTACACCACAAAGCAGGTGCATCTATCTCCCCTCCCACTGCCACCTTCAACTGGGTCGCATCTCCTGGGCACTTCCAGGTGGCCTTTATGCAGCAGGGATCATGTGATCTCCTACCCTGAAGAGGAGCGCATCCTGTGAGTTGCACTGCCATCCTCACCCTGCCAACCCTCCAACACCCGACGCTCATTCCTGGACCTGGTACGCTGGTGTCGGGAGTGGCAACCTCGCCACTGCTCTGATCGGCCGCCCCCTCTTTATAACCTCTCTGTGTTACGTGAATCTCCCTTGGTATTGAAAACCACATGAACTTTCTCTCCTCTCCTCTCCTTCTCCGGGGTCATAATGTATTTCAAGATACAGGCCCCTCTGTGAAACCTCTCTAATCTATCTCTGTGTTCTTTGGATCTCCCCCAGACTGAAAATCACGTGTGCATTCTCCCCTTCCCTTTTCGGAGTCATAGTGCATTTTAAAGCAGCAGTTCAATGAGAAATGTTTTTTTTTTCCAAAAGCTAATTTCAGCTTCAAATAATAAAAATATTAGCAAACCTATCAAATCTACTTTTCTAGGTACCTCCAATGCTGCATACCATAAGTTTTTTTTTTTTTTTTTTTTGCTGTTCTAACCCTTACCAGGTCTACAGTGGTATATCTTTTTTTATCACAACTCTATTTTTCCTCCTCTGGTTGGCCACCCCATTCTGACTGACCCCCCCCCAGCCCCGTCTCCTGGAATAGCCGGCGCTTATTTTGTACCCGGCCCGGGAGCAGAGCCTGCGGTAAGTCAGTCATCATCTTGCTGCTGCTGGCATTTTTCTGCCTCCAGTTATCTCCCAGGAGTAGGAGCGCATGCGCGTGGCGGCACAAGAACTGAGGACTGCAAATGATAAGATTTTGGTAACTGAAGACTGCAAATCATAAGTCCCAAAAACTGTTACACTGGACTCTGAATTGGTATCCGGTTCCAAATCCGATTCCAAAATCCAATCCTGCTTACATGCGACATGTGCTAACCTGTAATCTGTACTTCTTGTGTGCTGGGAGTTGTAGGATTTGGGGTTCTGATTCACAATCAGACTTTCTGAAATCGTACTCCTAGTTGATAATAACAAATAGAATAATACATTGCGTAGTGTGCAATAACAAGAAATGTATACACACCTGAGGCACAGGATGCTACATAAAACCCGAGAGCAAAGCTTGAGGTTTTTTTTAACAAGAATCCAACAGCGAGGGTGTGTGTAAAATTTAAGTTTTACACTCTACCCCACATCTTGTTTTATATAATTGCTAGACAACAATTATATAAAACATAGCAATTATAGGAAACAGTGGTTCTGGTGCTGGAGTGAGGCTGGAGCATGGTTTAATTAACAGGTTACTTTTTTTTTTTTTTTTTGCCTTTTTGCATGACGGCCCTGAAACTAGCCAGTTAGGCACCAAACAACTGTATTTATTAAGAAGCTTGTGATAACACTTACTCCGAGACAAGTCCGTTTACTGTGGGTGATCGAAGTGCGTGGGGGAGGTGCGCACACGTACAGTGGGGGAAGTCTTGCACATGTTAGTCGTTATAACCAGCTGGTTATTATGGTGGATGATTAGCAGATTTCCCTATGGGAGAACACACTCCCCAGTTATTATATAAAGAATAACACGCTGGGTGGTGTGTGCATAGAGAATAATGCATGAGCAAACAAGCACAACAAGGCTGTGTTTCCATCAAGGGGTTCTGATGACACCATAGGGGCCTCAGAAGTGAAGCTTGAGAGGTCCCAGATGTCATCTGAACCCCGACATGGAAAAGCAGCCGAGCTGAGATTGGTTGCCCCATGTGTTATTTTATATAGCACATGGCTTAAAATATTTTTAAAAATCTGCTTATTTTTTCTTTCCAAGAAATTGTGGATTTAATTTTATATTATTAAAAAAACTCAAAATCCTCCCTCACCCAGCTGCTTAGAACCTACACAGGTGAGGGGTAGGTTTCTGTTTGTTCAAATGATAAAACAAGAGAAGAGTTTGTATTAGAAGGATGTCTAGGTGCTGAGTGTGTGTGGGGAAAATGAAAAAGAGCATGTGGCATGAGTGTTCATTTTAATTAAAAAGCTATTGTACCATAGAAGGGTACAACATCATTGCATGATCTTTGATCTGTGTTGTAACAGCTTTTTAGTTATGATGTAAATCTATGCACAACAAAGGGTAACCACGTGCTATAATCTGGATTTTATACACATCCATGGTGTAGGATGCTACATAAATGCTCACGGGGTTTATCCCAGCATCCCACAAAAAGGATGTGTGTAAAATTCAAGTTTTACGCATCACCCTGTGCCTTGTTTTATATGACTACTGGTGAGCGATTATCCAAGTACAAAGGCAGCTGTACAGTGAAAACAATCAGATTCATTGAAATGAACAAATGATTCAGAGTTCTTTCTATTGAATTTATTGAAAGACGATGATTTAAACATGAAATAAGCACTGGAAATAAATTAGGCAGCAGAACTTTTTTTAACACTTTCAAAATGGTCTTCATTCTGAGAAACTGTTCTAGAGAAACATACTGCAGCAGTGGTATTTTCAGCGATCCTGAGACACACATACTTTTCTTAGAAACTAACTAAACTGCAGAACTGTAAAGTAAACTGCAGAATTCCAAAATATTTGTACTTGTTTAACGCAGTTATTGAGTGCTGAGTAGCATTTGTAACAAGAAAGAAATCATGGTATCCTTAACAATTGAGTTTCCTTAGAACTCCATGGCATAAGCGGTTCTCTAGCTTGTGGCTTTCCCTTTCAGAAAGTGGCACATGTTCGCCGTTACAACGAGATGGTTATAACTGTGAATTACAGCTGGCTTTTTGTAAGGGAAAAAACTATCCCCAGTTATTATATTTTGTTTATTTGTATGTTTTCTTGTCCACGAAAGGCACAGTCTGAGTCATAGCTCATTTCCAGGTACATCCTGGGGCAGAGGAGGAGGTGTACTTGAAATGGCGGGAGTAAAAGCAAGGTACAGAATTACATCACATATTGTAGTGGTGCAGTAGCATCATCATAGCTGGGGTGAGCTGGCATGTTATCTTAAAGTCCTGTTTTCAGCCACTCATAGCTTGTCTGACCTTTGACCCAAGAACCTAGAAATTGGCAAGCACGCTTTTTGTATCTGGATCTCCAGATGCAGAACATTTTGTAACATTTTTTTTATTTTGTTTGTGCTACCCCCTTCTACCTAATGCCACCAGCCCCTTCCCAAGCACTTACCCTTTCTTTCTGAGGGGTCCTTGGAACCACGCCTGGCTCTCTGGTAGATTCCGTTGGGGTGGCGGTGGTTATCCCACTGCATGTCCATCATATGCAGAACAGGTGGTCACTTGTTGGGGCAGTGGGGCCAGAGAGCGTTGGCTTCCTTCTGTGCACTCTGGGGTTTTCCTCTCATTTTTTGTTGTTCTTCATTGAGGGCAGGAGTGGCATGTGTGCCGAGTGCTCATACTCAAATAGGTGAATGGCTCCACATAGTACCAGCTGGCATTCTCATTCCCAGTAATGGCTCCCAACTGTATTGCTACCTGTTATCACCCAGGTGGTTGACAATATCACAACAAAGCTTGCTGCCTCCCTCCCCAGTGGAGGAGAGCGTGGGATCGTTCCCCCCATCATGCCCTCCAATGACTTGGCCTTATTCCTGAACCCAGTCTGCCATCCTTGTGAGTGGTAGCTTTCCCCTGTGCTAACAGGTGACCTCTATAGCAGGTTAGGCTAGTTATTGCCCTCAAATAGCCATCTATCCAGTCTAGAATGTTTTACCGGCAAAACTATTAGATTTGGTGACCCTGGTTAAATTATAGCTCTGCTTAAGTTCCCCCACCTGTCCAGTCCCCAGAGATCAAATAAAAAATCTCTTCTCATTGCCCCCAAGACATCCACCAACATAGGGGACCAAGCCTTTAGTGTTACTGCACCTAAACTATGGAACTCTCTGCTGCTCTCAGTTCATAGTTCCTCCTCTCCCTCACAGTTCAGAAAGTCCCTGCGGGTTCACCTTAAGGCTAACTCCATGTGTGATTGTACATAATCTCCTGGTGTTTTCTGTTACTTTGGTAAATACAGGGATGTGTGGGTGTGTGTGTGACAGGGATATTACTTTTAAAATGTGTGTGCAAATCATTTCATTTCTGCAGAAAAAAAAATCTACAAAATAAAAATCCCTATCCGCCTCATCTCTCTGTCTCTACTCTTGTTTGCTACTGCAAGGTACAGTGGGTACTTAGAGGATTAGCCCCCATCCTAGCAGTCCCAAACCAAACTCTAGACAATATCAGGGGCACTTTGAGGGCTATATCCCGATTTAGCAGCTCAAAACTCCCTCCTAAAGCCTAAGGGAGAGTATTTTGTTCCCAATTCCAACTCCTTGTGTAGATCACCAAATCGGAAGTCCTGGTCTGCAGCACTTCCAGTTTTGCCAGCTGTATAAAAGGATGTCTAGTGAGCATCACAGAGTAAAGATGGGTGTGTGTGTGTGTGACAGGGATCTTACTTTTAAGCTGTGAGCATGTGTGTGTATGTGTAAAATTATTTTATTGTTGCAGATAAAAAGAAGAACCTACAAAAAAATTCCTAACCCCTCTCTTTCAACTCTTATTTGCTATTGCAATGCACTGAATGTACTTGGAGGACCAGTCTCCATCCTAATAGTCCCAGACATTAAAACAAAACTCTAGACTATAGTAAGGGCACTCTGAGGGTTATATACCCTGTATAGTAGCTGAAAATTCCCTCCTAAAGTCTAAGAGAGTGTATTTTGTGCCCAATTCCAGCTCCTTGTGTGTATCACCAAAACAGAATTCCTGACCTGCAGCACTTCTGGTTTTGCCAGTTATATAAAAAGATGCTAGTGAGCATAAGTGAGCGCAGGCGGAGGCAGACAGGTAGACAACTCACTCCCCATACTCGTGTCTCACAGAAGTATCTAGGGTAGAACAAGGATTTGCATTTCTTATAGACAATAAATTATAATGGACCCCACCGGTGATATACTTGAGCTTCTATGCAAAGATGGCTCCATTGTCAGATGTCCCAGGTGTCTCCTGTATGCTATTACCCCATCATATGAGATCTGTGGAACATACATACTGTGTGTGGAAAATGCTTGGCTTATTTGACTCGCTCAGCCCCGGAGCGTAAATGTGAGTTGAAATGTTCTATGCTTAACCTTATTCAAAATGGTCAGCTGGGGTTGAGTGAGTTAACCAAAGAGCTGCAAGAATTAAAACTGGACTAGAACAATGCACAGGAAATAAACAATATCCTTAACTTTGTTCAACAAAAGTCTGCAGAAAACCTACTAAATGTCATGCGTTCTAAACAAAGTAAAAAAACATAATCGTGATGAATGTGATGACACACAGTGTGACACATTCTACGGAGCTTTGAAAATAGCAATGGGGGGGGTGGAGGTTGTTGAAGCTGAGCAAGAGGATTGGTCTTTAATTATGTACTCCAAAGGGAAAAAAAGGCAGACATGCACTGTGAAGTGCACATGAAAATATCACACTTTCAAATGGGTCTACTCTATTGGAAAATGGTGCCACTCGAGAGCTAACTACCTCGCAACCTCATCTGACAAAAAAAAAACAACCCAAAAGCAACAAATCTGGTTGTAGGAGATTCTATTCTCGGATATACATATTCAATTTTATGAAAGAATGACAACATGAACACGGAAGTAAAGTGTCTCCAAGATTCTAGGATACAGATTGTGGAAACCAGACTGTCTAGAATTATGACATCAAAGAAAATATTCAACTGTAATAGTACATATTGGAGTAAGTGAAGTAGGAAAACTCCATGAAAAAGATATTTGCCATGAGTTACTTGATTTAATGAGAAAGATAAAACAAAATGGTAGTAGCCTTGCCATTCATGGTAGTCTCCCAGTTCCAAAAGCACATCAAGAAAAAGCATAACAATTGAAAGGATTAATGTCAGAATGTCTAACTGGTGCAGGAATGAAAATATTACATTCATAAATCATTATGACATCTTTTTAACAGATATATCCTCTACTGATAGCTTCACCTGAATAAATGGTGAGCAAAGGAACTAGATATCGGGCTGCTCGATATTTTGGAATCCTTGAATTTATACCAAACAAAAAGGGTGGTGGAATAAATTAAGACATGCACATCTACATTTAACAAGAACGAAATCTCAAAGAAATACAAAATGAGTACCATTAAAAGCACCCAGTTTAACATCCAAAATGGAGGAACTCCAGATTATAATCAATGAAAAGAATTAGCTATAGTAGCAATCACTGAGGCACGGTAGAGTAGTTCAGGCACCTGGGGAAGAATCATCAATGGATACAATTTATACCATAGAGGATGTACACATAGTAAAGGGGGAGGTGTAGTAATCTACATGAAGTAAAGTTTTCATGTGATCAATATTACAGAAAAAAAATTGAGAAGGAGTGGAACTAGTTGAGGCCATATGGGTAAAAAAAAAAAAAATAATGAAAATAAACAATTTATATAGGCCCCCTGACACTTCACTCGAAACATCATTACAGATATTTAATGAACTTGGTAAAGCCAGTGAACTTGGCGATATAGGTTTTGGGAACGATCTGAATTTAGGAGATATTAAGTGGGAGAATAAAAGTATAAATAGAAACATGAGTAAAGAACGTGTTGGCATCACTGAACAGCTAAACTTGGTACAACTAATAAAGGATATGACCTGGGATGAAAAACGACTTCATATTGTCCTTAGCACTGATAACATATCCATTACAAACTATATAACCGCACCAACTTATGGTGGCAGTAACTATATTTTCAGCATCATGAAAGATACTACAGAGATGACTGGTTATCACTGACACTTTCCAGTATCATAAAGCTGATAGGATCAGCATGAAAAATGAGCTAGGAAAAATAAACTGTGAAGAACTTCTTGACAATATAAGTACAGAAGTTATGCGGCAGATAATTACAGATACCATTCATCAAGTATGCAGTAGACACATTCAAAAGAAACGGTTACCAGAAAATAAGACATAAGTGGCTAAGTGAAAAATTAAAAGACTTATCAACAAGAAAAACAAATTATATTAACTGTACCCATCAACCCATGAGAATCATCGGTGGCAAAAGTACAAAAGACATTCAAGAGTACTGTATGTAAGAGGGTATTTAAAAAAACAAACAAACAAATGGAACTCACACGGGCAGAAAAAGCTACTAAATCAAACAGTAATGAGTTCTAGAGCGACATAAACTCACTAAAAAAGCAAAACAGTAACACTGGTTCTGTAATAACTGGTTTGTAATAACATGTCCATTAGTGATCATGAAGAAATAGCAAACACCGTAAACACTCAATTCTGCTTAGTTTTGCTCCAAAAAACAAGGCTATTTCTGAACTTAAATACTAACAGCTTCAAAAATATCAACTCTTGATATAAATGAGCTAATAACCAAACTCAAGCCTGATTCCTCACCTGTTCCAGACAAAATCAGTGGAAGAATATTAAAAATCATTACTAATGAGACAGCAAGCCCACTTAAAATACTTTTTGAATGATCGGTAAATACTGGAAAGATCCCAAATGTCTGAAAAACACCTGAAGTTGTATCAGTACATAAGAAGAGAGATAATAGTAATTGATAATAGTAATCCAAATAATTATAGACCCATTCATCTTATATCAATAATAGGGAATATGCTGGAAACCTTAATTAAAAATAATATATTATCTGCCATCACAGAAATAGACGCAGAACATCATAGGTTCACAAGAGGAAGATCTTGCATAACCAACATGTTCTACTTTTATTAAAAAATTAGCAAAACACTGGATAAGGAAACACCATGTGATATTGACTTCCTGGATTTCAGCAAGGCATTCAATTTAGTCCCTCACTGGGCAATTATTAATAAAATAAAGGACAACATTGTTGTTAGCTTAATAAGTTAGACAATAAATTAGATAACAAATTGTTCATATAAAGTAATAATGGACGTAAATATAAAACCGAATATGTCAGTAGTGGCGTCCCCCAGGAGTCAGTATTGGGCCCATTTCTTTTTCAGATATTTATATCTGACCTCACAGAAGAGCTTACCAACTGGTCATTGAAATATGCAGACAGCTTGAAAATAGGGGGACAGGTGCAAACTCTGAACAAAGAGATACTATTCAAACTGATTTAGATTAAACAAACTGGGCAAAATCATGGGAAATGAAATGTAATATCGAAAAGTGTAAAATCACGCATCTGGGTAAAAACAGTATTAGACAAAAATATACACTATCTGGAAAGATTTTATTAATCACTACATATGAAAAACAATTTAGGAGAAATGACAGATGATTTTAAAGAGGAACTTCCCCAGCCCTTTTGACTTTCATGCATAAATTACCCCTTCTTGCATTGATTCTGGAATTGTATTTCATTACTGTCCGCTGCAGTTAGTTTTTGTACTCTGAGCTGCTAAAAACTGAAGGGTATACCAGAGCTTGTATAGCAAGCCTGGTGTTGCTGTGGGCCTAGGGTTGTACTGCTGACATCACTATAGGGCATTGTCAATTACACAAGACAAAAAAACATTCTGACAAGGCATTTGGATTTTGGCATAATGCATTGCTAACAGGGTGTCTTGGGGAAGAGGAAACACAGTATGTGCACTGAAGACTGGTAGGTTTCCCTTGCAACATTGTTGCAACTGCATGGTACTGCAGAGTGTGAGTCACTCCTCTACCCTACAGTGATGTCATCAGGATCTAGCAGCCCCGCAGTTGAACAGCAAAGGCAAGTGCAGCAGGGCTCACAAACAAATCCAAATTATGGAATGCAGAGTAAACCTTGGCCAAAAATAACAAATGCACACACCCTTTCAGGTCTAGTACTTCAAATAATGACTATAAGCTGAAACTTTTTGGACCATCATGAAAGTTCCTCTTTAAAACTATGGACTATGAGGAACCTCATACAAATTCAGATCTCACGTCTCTGGAAATGGGTCTAATCTAAATGCGTCTAAACCTCCTAATGATGTTTGATATAATGAAAGATCCATATCTGTTAGGTGAAATAAATTTCAACTTCAGACTTACAACAATACTAGGGGCTACCCCTTCCAATTACTAGGACAGGCATTTAATTCTTGGAAACAAATATTCTTCTGTTTGAACAAAGTTATTAATCCATGGAACAATTTACCTACAGAAATTATTATTAGTAAAAAATAAAGGGGAGTTTAAAAATAAACTAGAAAAATTAATTGCTATGGGTGGACATTTGATCTACTATTAAGCAGAAAGGAGCAATATGGACTAATGCTACTGTCTCCTAATCACCTTAATATGAGCTTTAGTAGTATGATATCTGCACTGCTCATCCAGCTGATATGCATCTGAACCTTTGTTTAATCATGTCTTGGTTTTCTGGCTGCTCCTTCTTATTATGCACCAGCTCAGTATTTATACCTGTTTTATTTTTCTGTGATGATTCATGTATTATTGCATCTGCTTGTCTTTATTGTACTGCTTGTCTTGTAATCTCTCCGGGACATACCTGAAAATAGGCGCATTGGTGTTTAGTGTACTTACCCAGTTAATTAAAGCTAATAATAATTATATAGTGGATAATGGATGGGAAACAGACAGTAACCACATTGTAGTCGCATCGAGCGGTTTCTATGACAACTAGGTAAACCTCAAGAGCGCAGCTCGAGAGGTTTACAGTTATCATGGAAACCGCAAAATGCAATTTCAGTGCGGTTATTGTCTGTTTCCTGTCCATTAGCCTTTAGAGTGTATGGGGCTAAATACACTATAAACGTTAATGGAGGAACCGCCATGGCCGCTGGTCAGAAACCCCATGATAGGGGCTAAAACAAGTTTACTTTTTTTTTTCATTGCCCCAGGCGCCCTCTATAGTACCGCTCATCGCCATGGTCATTAATCTGAACATGCGCACAAAGGATCGTGTTGTTACAGTATCGACGTGACGTAGTCAAGAGGGGTTAACAACCTCTTGATGTCACAGCGATACCATAACAACCTGGTAAACTGTCTAAATTCATCCAGTAATAAGGGCTCCCTATACATTATTTGTATGTTACTGTGTGTGTAAACCATTAAAATTATAAATCGTAAGATCGTCTGTTTGCCCTGTAATAGCTAAACAACAGCGCCATTTGAATCCTGTAAGTTTCAGGTTCATTAGATCCCACTATAAGGTAGTAGCCTTTTTTGTTTTTGAAATAAAAGCTTTTAAAGTAGTTTTTTTTGTTGTTTTTTAAATAAAACCTTTTAAAATATAAAAGTTACAAAATAAAGTGTTGTGGTCCAAAAGAATAATCTTTTCAACTGGATGTATTTATGTGCCACAGCTACAATTGTGTTTGGCCTCTCTTACCACTTAAAGGAAAACAACACCCAAGGCCATTATTGCACCCTGGCATGTCAACATGCCTGATTAGGGGAGGGTTCAGTAAAGAAATACATTTTTTTTTATTACTTTTAAAGTATTTTTACACGCTTTTTCTTCATTGTGCCAAAACTTCCTGTTGCAAGAGACACCTGCAGCCATCTTGCGCACAGTGGCCAGCTTCCTCTACACTCAGTATGCTAATTAGTGCTGCCAATTTCTGCCATTAGTTAGCAATACTAATTAGCATATTGAATGCACAGGAACCTGGCCACTGTGTGTGAGATGGCTGCAGGCATCTCTTGCAATAGAAAGTTTTGGTGCAATGAAGGGAAAATATATAAAACACTTTAAAGGTAAAAAAAAAAATATCATTCTTTACTGAACCCCTAATTGGATATTTTTACAAGACAGGGTGCAATACCGAACCTGTGTGCTGTGTTCTTTTACAGCTGTGGTTGCCTGCCAGTCCAGTAGCACCCAGGGTTAAGGCACTGGATGCCACAACTCTCACCATGGTTGTGGCACCCAGCGCCTTAACCCTAGGTGCTACCAGACTGTCAGGCAACCACAGCTTTAAAAGAACACAGCACACAAGTTCTGGTACTGCTCAGAGGGTATATCCTCCCTACCCCATACCCCGCCGGGGTGGGTAAACCGAGGTTTTGTGGGGGCAGACAGATGGCAGGTAGGTGGGAACCAGGGTGAGGTGCCCGGATTCCATTAGGGCAGAACCAGAGTAATGAGGAAGCTAAAATATAAATTATTAAAAAATTATGAGATTTTTCAGTTACATTTTTCAGACACCACCATAGTATGAAGGGCAGATGATGGTTTAACTGGAAGCCATCTGGGGGAGAAGGAGGTGCCCCAGACTTGAGAGATGCTTTCATTTTGGCAGGGTGAAGGAGGGGAGTGCCACTGGATGCTACGGATGCTTGACTGAGGCAGGGTGTGAGGGGGTACCACTGTCTGGACACCAGCGATGCTTGGAATGTGGTAGGTTGTGGAAGGAGGTGCCTCTGGATACCAGGGATACATTGCCTAGGAAAAAGATGTGGGAAAGAGGTGCCACTGACTGCCAAGGATGCTTGGCCTAGGAAAAGGGTGTGTGGGGATGTGCCACTGACTGCCAGGGATTCTTGGCCTAGGAAAAGGGTGAGGGAGGAGGCGCCACTGACTGGCAGGGATACTTGACATAGGAGCAGGGTGAGGGAGGAGATGCCACTGACAACCTGGATTCCTTGGCCTAGGAGTGGCATGAGGAAGGTGGATGCCAGTGGATGCCAGGAATGGTTGGCATAGGTACAGGGTGGAGGAGAGGGGTGCCACAGAATGCCAGGGATCATTGGCATAGGGGCAGGATGAGGAAGGGTGTGCAACAGGATTCCAGGGATGTTTGACATAGGTGCAGGCTGAAGAAGAGGGAGCCACTTGATACCATGGAGACTTGGCATAGGGGTAGGGTGAGGGAGGGGGTGCCCAGGATGCCAGAGCTGCTATACATGGGTGCAGGGTGAGGGTGGGGTTGACACTGGATGCCTGTAATGCTTATCATATCAGTAGGTGATGGAAGAGGTGCCACTGGATGCCTAGGATGCATGGCATAGGGGCAGGGTGAGGGTGTTAGTGCCACTGGGTGCTTGGCATGGGGCAGGGTGAGGGAAGGATGCCACTGGATGCCTGGCATAGGGATAGATTGAGGGTGGGGGTGTCACAGGATGCCAGGCTGCTTAACATGGAGGCAGGTTGAGGGAGAGGGTGCTATTGGATGTCAGGGATGCTTGACATGGGTGCTGACTGTGGGATGGGGTGCCACAGCATGCATGGATGCTTGACATGGGTGCAAGGTGAGGGAGGGTATGCCACTGGATGCCAGGGATGCTTGACATGGGTGTAGACTGTGTGAGGGGGTGCCACTGGATGTCAGGGCTGCTTGACATAGATGTAGGCTGTGGGAGGGGGTGCCATTGGATGCCAGGATGCTTGACATGGGTGTAGACTGTGGGTGGGGTGCCACTGGATATCAGGGCTGCTTATAATGATGTGGGCTGTGGGGGGGGGTGCCACTGGATGTCAGGGCTGCATGAAATGGGTGTAGACTGTGGGAGGGGGTGCCACGGGATGTCAGGGCTGCTTGAGATGGGTGTAGACTGTTGGAGGGGGTGCCACTGGATGTCAGGGCTGCTTGACATAGGTGCAGGCTTTAGGAAGAGGTGCCACTGGATGCCAGGGATACTTGACATAGGTTCAGGTTGTAGGAGGGGGTGCCACTGGATGCCAGGGAATGCTTGACATGGGTGCAGGTTGTGGGAGGGTGTGCCACAGAGTGCCGGGGCTGCTTGACATAGATGTAGGCTGTTGGAGTGGGTGCCACTGGATGCCAGGGATACTTGACATAGGTTCAGGTTGTAGGAGGGGGTGCCACTGGATGCCAGGGATGCTTGACATGGGTGCAGGTTGTAGGAGGGTGTGCCACAGGGCCAGGAATGCTTGACATAGATGTAGGCTGTGGTAGGAGCTGCCACTAGATGCCAGGGATGCTTGACATGGGTGCAGGTTGTGCGAGGGTGTGCCACAGGGTGCCATGGCTGCCTGACATAGATGTAGGCTGTGAGAGGGGGTGCCACTGGATGCCAGGGCTACTTGACATGGGTTCTGGTTGTAGGAGAGTGTGCCACAGGGCCAGGGATGCTTGACATAGATGTAGGCAGTGGGGGGGGGTGCCACTGGATGTCAGGGCTGCTTGACATAGATGTAGGCTGTGGGAGGGTGTGCCACAGGGTGCCGGGGCTGTTTGACATAGATATAGGCTATGGGAAGTGGTGCCACATGATACCAGGATTGCTTGACTTGGAAGCAGGAAGTGGGAGGGGGTGCCACAGGATTCCAGAGATGCTTAAAATGGGTGCAGGGTCATGGAGGGGGTGCCACAGGATGCCAGGGCTGCTTGAAATTAGTGCAGGGTGAGGGAGGGGGTGCCACAGGCTGCCAGGGCTGTTTGTCATGGGTGCAGGGTGTGGGAGAGGGTACCACAGGATGCCAGAGCTGCTTGAAATGAGTGCAGGGTGAGGGAGGGGATGCCACAGGATGCACGAGCTGCTTGAAATGAGTGCAGGGTGAAGGAGGAGGTGACACAGGTTGCCAGGGCAGCCTTTTCATGGGTGTAGTTTCATAGAGGGGGTGCCACAGGATGCCAGGGCTGCTTGTCATGGGTGCAGTTTTATGGAGGGGGTGCCACAGGATGCCAGGGCTGCTTGAAATGAGTGCAGTGTGAGGAAGGAGGGTGCCACAGGATGCCAGAGCTGCTTGAAATGAGTGCAGTGTGAGGAAGGGGGGTAACACAGGATGCCAGCGATGCTTGTCATGGACGCAGGGTGTAGGAAGGGGTTCCACAGGGTGCCAGGACTGCTTGATATGGGTGCAGGATGTGGTACAGGGGTGCTACTGGATGACAGGGACTGGTGCTTGGTTGAAGGGGACCCTCTGGATTCCAATGACTGTTTGCCACAGCAGTAGGATTTGGCTGCAGGCACCACTGTACTTCAGGGACTGCTTGCTAGTAAGAGTATTGGCAATTCCGGCTGAAGGTATGAGTCTAATCTAACTATTGCTCACATATGCTTAAAATATATAACATATTATTAAACATACTAAAGAACTGTAACATGCCCATTTAGAACATTTGGAGGAAGCATATCAGAGAGGTAGAATACATGGAAAGCACTATATGGGATCCACAAAAGGATGCTAGGAGAGAAGAAATATCCATATTGTTTGTTTTGGTTCATCTCTGCAAACCATCCATACACATAGTCTCAAGCCTCGTTCATAGAGCAAGGCATCATGGATATGCATATTATTATGTAAATAAGATTGACAAGGCTTCACCAGAGCAGGCATTATCTTTTAAATAGTTTTTAAGATTTGATCCAGAGTAAGCTGAGAATTAGAAACTAAAGACATGCATTTCATCCTGTTTTGCACTTCTCAGTGTACTGTAGTTGTAATCACAACCATGCACCATGACAGAACCCCAAGGTAATGGCCATTTTGAGGACTCGGAGTGAGCATACTGAAACTGTAATATATTATTTTTCTTTTTACTTTGTTAGGTTTGGGGAGAGAAGCTTCAAGATTAATAGAGCCCATTGACAAGGGGTGGGGGATGCTCTGATTTCTGTGCCCTTCTGCCCCAGAAGGAAATAGCTCTTGTTTCTGCCCCAGGAAAAATAGCTCTTCTAGGAATCTCCAGGCTGAGGAAGCCCTATAGAGGGGTCTGCAGTTGTCCATTCTTCAAAGGCTCTTCACTCTTTGCACACCCCATTTAGCGGTCTTTAAGTTGTCATATGTTCTTTGAAGGGGTTTAGTTTTCACAGACCCATATAGGGCTTCGCTCTTGAGGTTCAGTGATGTCATCAGAACTTCCTGATGGAAATACAGCCGTGCGCATGTTTGCCAAAGCATTATTCTATATCTGGTTACCAAAGCAGCTATAGTGTTAGTGGTTAATAAAAAGCATTACTATATTCTGGTTGTTACTAGTTACAGAAGGAGCTCCACATGAGCAACAGGAAATTATGGGATGTAATTAATTATTCATGAACTAAGCAAGTGCTCTGATCAGCTACTGTGTCAGGCATTACTCTCTTAGAAATGGCAGGCAGAGCTGGCCCAGTGGCTTGTTGGTAGTGCTACTACCCGCCACACCGTTGTCAGGGGTATGGGTACCAGATTTTGGGATGCCAAAAAGAGGACACTTAGTCCCTCCACCGATGAGCCCTTGTGCCAGACTCTGAGTAAATAGGTTTAAAGTCTGCACCGCTTTCACAGCTCATTTACAAGGAGGTCCGGGGTAGGAGAGAGTAAACAAATTATAAAAATAATAATAATACAAAAGGATAGGGAAGGTACATGAAGAATGTTTGGCAGCTGGAAAAGAGGACATCTGGTAACCCTGGTCGGGGGACATAGAGCGTCCCAAGGACTGCTGTCCTCTCCTGTCCTCTCCAGTCCCGCACCGTCACCCAGTCCCAAGGGCAATCTGGATATGTGTATGGGGTGAGGGGTGGTCTTCTTGAAGAGAAAAGTTAGTTAAAAAACAAGTTGTGGCGAGAAACTCATTATTGCGATTAGATTTATTATTACGGTAATGATCTCACATCCTGTCATTTCTTGGGGATTATTGATTGGCTGCGGGGGAGGGGTAGATCCTCAGCTGTGCCTCATGTCATCCTAACCCCCCCCCCCCACAGTCTGTTAATCCCCAGGAAATGACCAGCTGTTCGGTCATTATTGCTAACGTAACAGCCCAACTGGTTGTTTCTATCCCAGTGCCATCATCACAGACTACAGGAGAGACATTACTATGAACCATAATTCCCAGTCTCAAATTTGTTATACCACATGACTGAGAAGGGGGGATATAGAGGGGGTTCACTAACGCTTCCTGTTCTTTTTGAGGTACTGGAGTAGGAACTCTGTGTGACATGGTACTGTGGCTTTAAGACCGTGTTCTTTGAGAAGGGGGAACACTGAGGGGGCACACTTCCTGTTGTCTTTGAGCTACTGAAGCATGGACTCTAGATAAGGAGATTTCTGAGGTTCTACAGAAGGATGGAGACAGTGCTGAAGCAGAGAAGACACTGTGGTGTTCTGTGAGTCTCTTTTCACAAAAGGTTTTTTTCTTTTAATGCTTTCAGTTTTGAGAGCTTGGTTTCTGTCACTTTTGGTTCTGAAATGCTTTCTTTGTATGTTGCAAATCATTGGGTGATAGTGAAGGTAGAGAGAACGACGTATTTCCTGGGGATGTGTACTCTGTTGAATTTTCATTTTGTTCATTTTTGTGTGTGTGTGTGTTGTTGCAAGACATTGTGCAGTAAGTGAAATAAAACAAAAGCAGTTCATCCCAGGGTGGGGGTGCAGGTGCGGGGCTGGTTAGTTGGCTTGAAGCAGCTTTGTTTTTTCTTGTTTTATGTACTGCATGTAACTATTTTTGTTTCTTGAAATTTTATATTAGGGGGGCTTGGTTATCCAAGGAGTTGTTTCGTGGTTGTAATTAGTATTGGCAAGGCAAAGTTTGCTTCTAAGGTGCCCTTTACTGCAGGCTTAGGGTGCCATACGTGGGAAACGGATAAGATAGAAAATATAATATATAAATTGAGAATAACATTCAATAAACTCAGTAAGATAAAAACAGATGATGAACTTAACTAACTAAAACAACAGGCATCATTAAATAAATGTAGAGACTAGTGTACGGTAACCCATACACAGCAATGCTATTCTTATACCAAGTGGGTACCATGACATCAAAGACCTCATCAGCAAAGCTCGAGAGGCCTCTTTGATGTCATGGTAACCACAAGGTGTAAGAAGAGCGTTGTGTATGGGGCTACCATACACTGTTCTATATAGTATAGTTAAAAAACGCTAAAAACGCTTACTTTTTGTGTTCGGACGAGCAGTTCTTTTCATTCTGCCAACTGGAATTCACCGCCATCTGCGTGCTGACCATCTCGCGCTCGTGACACTTCAACCACACGCTGTCTTATGTACAGTGCTGATGGGGGCAGTAGCATTGTGACGTACAGTAGGTACTAATACAGAATGAAAAGTCATTCTGCGTTAGAAGCAACGTCACTACTGTAGCAGAATGGCTTTTTTTGATGTATGGATCTCCATACACAACAGAGTTCCACCATACACTGTAAGTTTTTAAGTCACCCTTAAAGGGCTCCACCTTGTGGGCAGAGTGGATACTGAGAGTTCCACAGGGATGGTGAGGCCACCCCAAATGTACTGCCTCCCAAAAAGCTAAGACGAGATCAGGGGACTGCTAACAGGCATACATCGGTGGAGCGGAAAGAGCGGGCAGGGGTTTAAGGAGACAGGAGATCTTTTACATAATCAGGACACGAATCATGCAGGGCCTTCCTTGTAAGTCAACAAGCATATTTTGAAGGGGATGCCTCATTGAATTGGTAGGGTGCAGATTGTGTAGCACCAGTGTGATGTGTTCTCTTTGAGATGTTTCAGCCACCAACCGGCCCGCAGCATTCTGGACCAGCTGCAGATGGTGCATTAAGCCCCGCCAGATAACCCTAAGTACAGAACCCTGCAGTAGTCCAATCTCGAAGTGACAGAGATGTGGACTATCATCACCAGGTCCTCAGGCATTAGATAGAGTGTGACCCGGGCAATATTACGCAGATGGAAAGAGCTGTTGTGGCCCACAGTAGTCACCTGCTGTTCTAGTGGCAGCCTGCAGTCCACAGTGACCCCCAGATCCTTTACCACGTCCACAGCTTGAAGTACATCGCCATTTCAGGTTTGTAATGTGGTATCTGCACTCTTCAATGCTGACCACGAGGAGCTGGCTCAGCAGTCATTACCTCTGTCCTATCGGGGTTGACTCCCAGCCAGTTGGAGGCCATTCAGTCCTTGATCTTGTGAAGACACCGTTAAAACTCAGAGGCTCCATTCCTCCTGTCGGATGCAAAAGACAGGTATTGCTGGAGCCAGTACAGCTGTAGTTGTAGTAAGTTTATTTGCTAAGTGCGCATTGCCTGGGGCTGTGAGCGCGTTACAGTAAAACAGGTAAGATTAAACACAAATAAACATAAAAAATACAGCATAATGAATAAATAATTAATAAATATCGGCTAAGAGCCTGACAGAGTAAAAAGGCAACCAGAACAGGGAGGCAGCCGACTGGTCCCAAAGCCTCCCTAAACAGATAGGTCTTCAGGACTCTTTTAAAGGTCTCCACCGAGGAGACCTCCCTAAGAGTTCTTGAGAGCACGTTTCACAGTGCAGGGCTGACTGGCTCAAAGGCACGCTTATGGGAAGGGGGGGCCTGATATTGGAATATGGGTAAAAGCAGAGCGTAAAGGTTTGTGTTGCACTTGCCTATGCCCACGACCCTGAGAATGCCATATTCAGTCACACTGGTGCTATCCAACTAAATATAGGGGCATGTTGACGCAGCGCTAAGTTGAGTAGCACTGCCTTGACATGGATCTGGGCTGTTTGCAGCCCAGAAGGACGTGCAGGGAACAGCGCACCCACACCTGATGGCGTCTGGAGCCCCAGGCTTGATATTCAGCTGGCACCATGCAAACGAGCCCACTGGGCATGCAAGGCACTAAGGGCCATTTGCATGCCAGTTATGGGCCTATTTTCATGGAGTGTAGCAGCCCGGTAGTTCCCATCCTGACAGTGGCATGACACATACCCCGGTGTCTAGTGGCATTCCCCACCCTCCAGTCACCCATTGCTGGTCTAAGCAAGAAGTCCCTGGTATCTAGTGGCACCCCTCATCCTCTGATTGCTCACTACAGTAATAATATAGAATTACCTGGCATCTGGTGGCCTACCAACACTGCCCGCATATGACACACCACCCTGGCACGCTCCCCCCCCCCATACCTGAGACTCTGGTGTTGTGCTGATCCACTACAGTGAGTGGCACAGCCCTCCTCTCACCAACTCGTGGCCAGCCACCTTATGCAGTGACAGGGAGCATGCATAGTGTTTACAGTATAAGAAGAGCGCTTCCTATACTGTAGGCAGTAAGCACATTCCCTGTCATTGCATACAGCGGCCAGCCAAGGTGGTGAGAGGAAGGGTGTGCTGATCAAAATAATGGATCCGCATGGCACTGACATCTCAGGTAAGGGAGAGGGTGGCAGGGTGGTGCGCCTGATGTGGGCAGTGCAGAAGGGGCCAGCTGACACCAGGGAATTGTATATTATTGCTATGGTGACTGATCGGAGGGTGGGAGGTGCCACTAGACACCAGGGAACTTTTGCTTATAACAGCAGTGAGTGCTCAGAGGGTGGGGAGTGCCATAGGACATCAGGGATGTCATTGTTACAATGCTGGGCCGGGCAGCTTCAGTTTCTTTGCCCGCCACCATGGCCTTGTGCCCTGTTAAGTCAGTGTTTGCAAAGGCGGTAACTTGCACTCATTTGGGTGGCATTTACCGCCTGTGCAAACCTCTCAATATCCTGCTGCACCCATATGCTGGGGAGCACCCCTAATTTACATGGACAGAGCAGTAACTTATTGCTCGGGCGCTAATGGGTTTTTCCCACGCTGTGGTGGTGTCTGAATATAGACCCTACTCACAAAGTTGGCACAGACCTGGTTAGTGTGAGCAAACACCCATTAGTACCGGGGCTAAGACTTGAATATTTGGCCCCAGATGTCTTAAGTCTGGCCCTAAGAACTGCCAAGAGGCCCATCTTGGAGGGGATGGGAGGTATGATTAGGAGTCAGGGAGTCTTTCAGATAACTACAGCACAGTCCATGTAGGGCTTTTCAGGTCAGCAAGCCAACCTTAAAGGTGACGCTCCACTTCACCTACAGCCACTGCAGGTCATGCAGGACCGGAGTCACATGACAGAACCTGGGAAGTAGTCTAGCAGCTGTGTTCTGCGGGTGCCGTAGGGCAATTCCATTCATCCCACGATAAAGTGTGTTACATTAGTCTTGTCTGGAAGTTACAAAAGCATGTACCAGTGATGGCAAGTCATCTGGGGGAACAAGGGCTTTAATCCTAGCGATGTTCCTGAGATGGTAATAACCACCTCCAGAGTATTGCTGGCTCCTGAGCCTCAAGTGTCAGCCTCTCATCCAGAATGACCCTTAGATTCTTCACCTTAGCAGAGGCTACCCGTCTGGAGGGACCAAGCACAAGACTGGTTGTTTTCCTCTGTTGCCTCTGTACCCCACGTACGACCAGGCTCAATCAGTAATATCTCCATCTTATCTGGGTTCATTCTAAGCCAGCTGCATGACATTCATTCCTGAATCGATGCTAGGCACAAATTAGGGACTTTGATCGCATCAGGTGTCCTTGGTGAAAATGACAAATACAGTTAAGTATCATCTGCATAACAGTGAAAATCCAATCTGTAACATCTAGTGGTCTCAGCTAGGGGCAGCATATATCCTACAAACAACATGGGTGAGAGGACAGACCCCTGAGGTACACCACAGAGCAGGGGCCTAAGGAGTGAGGAAGGAGTGAGGGGAAATTCCCCATCATTTCCCTCTGCATCCTGTCTCTGAGGAAGGACTCAAACCAGCAGATGACAGTGCTGGTGAGTCCACGGTACTTCCTGAGGTGATTCAACAGTAACCCATGGTCCATAGTGTCAGAAGCCAAGGAGAGATTAAGCAGAAAGAGAACTGACCGTTCCCTGCATCTCTCACCGTGAGGAGGTCATTATGTACCCTGACCAAGGCGATCTCCATCCTGTGCCTAGATCTGAATCCAGACTGGAGAGGCTCGTAGATGTGAAGGGCCTTGAGGTATGCCTCAAGTTGCAGTGCCACTATCGTCTCAATAACCTTTCTCAGAAAGGGAAGGTTAGAGATAGCTCTAAAATTCACTAAGCAGTCCGGGTACAAAGTTTTTTGTTTTTTTTTTCCCTCAGAAGGGGCTTCACTAGTGCATCCTTCAAGGTGCTTGGAAAAGACCCCTTCAAAAAGGGAACTGTGGACTTTGTCAGTGAACACTGGATCCCAAAAAACCCACACAACTCACTAAGAGGCGTGTTGGGCCTGAGTCCAGTTCACAAAAAGGGGGTTGCAGTTCTAAGATCACCCCACAGACCTAGGGCTGTGGTGACGACCCTGTATAGGCACCAGTGCCTCCTCTGATCCCATCCCACAAGCAGCCTTCCCACCAGAGAGATCCATTACTCCCTGGAATCTTTGCAGGGCACAACCCCTTTAAAGGGCGGTAGTGGACCATCTCCACAGGGGGTGGACTACTGGAGGGGTCCCTGAACGAGACCTTCACTGTGTAGTGATCGACCAGCAAATCAGATCAGTTTTAAGGTTATCAATCTCAAACCCCAGTGTTTTGTTTTTTTATTCACTTTATAATTTTAGACCATCCTGGGAGCACAGAGAAGTTAAGTGACTTGCTCTTGGACACACAGTGCACAAATGGTGGCTGTGGGATTCAAACCCAGTTCCCCAAGTTTGCAGTGCAGTGTCCATTTTTGTATTGCAGGGGCAAGAACTACTCCAGGCAGGGCCTGACCATAGCCTTGTAAAGAGGCAGGATTACATCCCATAGCTTTCCAGTCCACCACCTTTAGATACACCGCAGCATCCTTCGGATGTTAAACCGAGGTCCCTTCTGACCATCTCTGGGTCGCTGTCCAGGTGGAAGTAAAGCATTTTGTAGCACTTGTTGAAGCAGAGAAGAGGAATTTTTACTAAAATTAAACCAAAGGAAAATGGCATATATACACAAACTAATACCTATCCCAATAAATTACAACACAATATATCCAAGTGCCAACATTCCCCATCAGTAAAACCGGTCCATGCAACACACCCCCAGAATGTACCTTGAAACAAGCTATCATAGCTTAGTGTGCCTTTCCTGGTCAACAATTACATGTAAATAAAATTCTGCCTGCTTTCTTGACAGCGGCGATGCACTACTTGTCATTCTTCAGCCTCTTGTCTGCAATGACCCCCAGGTCTTTTTCCTCCTCCGCAGCAGCAACTTGAGCCCCACACATTGTGGAGGTTCTACCTTGGTTTTCTCCCCCAAGTGTAGCATCTTGCTTTTGGCTACATTGAATCTGAGGGCTCAGGATTCCGACCAGTCACCCAGCTTGTTTAGGACTACCTGAAATTTGTCCCCATCCTCAAGGGAGTCCACCACCCTGTCCATCTTTGTGCTGTCAACAAAACTGAGCAGCCTGCTGGTGAACCCAGCTTCCAGAACGTTGCTTTGACCCCCAGCACAGAACCCTGAGGGACGCCACTGAGCTCCCCTTGTCACTCGGAGTAGTGTGCATCCACCACAACCCTCAACTCCGAGCCACTTAGCCCACCTTGGGTTTGCTATATCTGTAACACACTGCTGTACTTGGCCCAGACGTTTGTCATGTGTCAAGGAGTCAAAGACCTTGCCAAGGTCCAGACAGACTATGTCTGCAGCCCTGCCCCACCCACCTCTCTGGCTGCCCCTTCAAAGAAGGTGAACAGGTTGGGTCTGCGACATCTGCCCTTCTTAAAGTCATGCTAAGAGGGGACAGAAACCCTGGCCTCAGCCAACTGCCACATTATTCAGTCCTCTATGTATTAATTTATTTTAAAATTGTTTGGCCTGATAAATGGAGATAACCTTTTTTTTTTTACAGATGTGAGCTGAGAAAGAGGAGTGAGCAGGAGAAACAATACATAACAATACCAGTAAAATATACAGGAAGCTTGAACAATATTAGGAATTTTTAAGTGATAATTAATAGAGCAGGTGCAGTCACAGATGGATGCAATGTCCTGCTGGAGGAACTGCTTGGCAGTGGGAATGCTAGGTGGGGGAGAAACATAGAAACATAGACTTTGACGGCAGATAAGGACCACTTGGCCTACCCAGTCTGCCCATTTCCCTACCTACTGGATAAGCTGCAGATTCTAGTTAACCAACAGCCTGCTTCCTGCAACCCCCCACTATAATTGCTTTGTGTCTGTCCCATGCATGTTTGAATTCCCCCACTGACCTCCTCAGGAAGGCTGTTCCATGTATCCACCACTCTCTCTGTGAAAAGAATTTCCTCACATTACCCTGAGCCATCCCCCTCTATCTTTAAACTTGCCCCTTGTTCTTACACATCTCTTTTTCTGAAAGATGCTACCCTCCTGGACTTTGTTGATTCCCTTGAGGTACTTGAACATTTCTATCATGTTCCCCCTGTCCCTCCTTTCATCAAGGGTATACATATTAAGCTCTCTCAGTCTCTCTTCATATGGTTTCTGATGTAGACCCTGCACCATTTTAGTTGCCCTCCTCTGGACTGCTTAGAAACATAGAAACATAGAAGTTGACGGCAGATAAGGACCGCAAGGCCCATCCAGTCTGCCCATTTCTTTTTCTACCTTATAAATGTGCCATCGGCCTTTGCTATGTCAGTGACCTATCTATTCATAGTCATTTGTATTGCTCCCTTATGCCTATCCCATGCCTGTTTGAAGCCCTGCACTGTATTCATAGCCACTACTTCTTGTGGTAAGCCATTCCATGCATCTACCACCCTTTCTGTGAAAAAAGAATTTCCTCACATTCCCCTTAATCGGCCTCCCTCTAATCTCATGCTGTGTCCTCTTGTCCTGCTATTTTTCTTATATTTAAACATGTTAGACTCTTTCACCTTGTTTATGCCCTTAAGGTGTTTAAATGTCTCGATCATATCACCTCTCTCCTCCTTTGCTCAAGGGTATACATATTGAGCTCCGTTAATCTGTCCTCATATGTCTTCTGATGCAGTCCCTGCAACATTTTGGTTGCCCTTCTCTGGACTGCCTCAATTTGTTAATGTCCTTGTGAAGGTGTGGCCTCCAATACTGCCACGCAGTACTCCAGATGGGGCCTAACCAATGTCTTGTACAGAGGGATTATTACCTTCACGACTTGTGATACCCCTACTAACACAACCTCAACACCCCCCTAGCCTTACCTACTGCTTTAGAGGTCTGCTTGGATGATTTCAGGTCATCAGTGATGATGATGCCCAAGTCTCTTTCTTCCTTTGTGACTGCTTAGCAACTCCTCCCAGCCTATAAGTGGCTTCAGGGTTTCTCTTCCCTATGTGCATGATTTTGCACTTCTTTGCATTAAATCCCAGTTGCCACTCTTCTGACCATTCTGCTAGTTTATCCAGATCTCTTCATTCTGCCCACCCCATCTGGATCATCTACTCTGTTGCAGATCTTGGTGTCATCTGCAAACAGACAAGCCTTACCCTCTAGTCCATCTGCTAGGTCACTAATGAAGATGTTGAATAGGACTGGCCCCAGGACTGATCCCTGAGGTACCCCACTTGTGACTTGCATCTCTTCTGACTGTATACCATTTACCACCACTCTCTGTTTTCTGCCAGTCAACCAGTTTGCCACCCAGTTGACCAACTTCTGACTCACCCCGAGCCTACCTAGCTTATTTATCAATCTTCTATGTGGAACAGTGTCAAAAGCTTTGCTGAAGTCAAGGTAGGCGACATCAACTGCTCCCCCTTGGTCCACCACTCTGGTTACCCAGTCAAAGAAATCTATGAGATTAGTTTGACAGGACCTTCCTTTTGTAAACCCATGCTGTCTTGGATCCTGTGCCCCTATGGATTCCAGGTGTTGCACTATCCTTTCCTTAAGGAGTGCTTCCATAATCTTGCCCACTACTGAGGTCTATGTCTATGTCCTTGCGTAGATGAGGTCTCCAAAACTGCACACAGTACTCCAGATGGGGTCTCACTAACTGTCTGTATAGAGGGATAACCACTTCCTTTTTTCTACTTGTGATGCCCCTTCCTATGCATCCCAGTATCCCCCTGGCCCTCCTTACCGACTTTTCACATTGCTTACCCACCTTTAGGTCATCTGATATGACTACCCCCAGGTCCCGTTCCATTTTTGTTGTTGTTAGTACCTCCCTTGCATTGTGTACTCTTCTCCTGGGTTTTTGTTTCCAGGTGCATTACTTTGCACTTCTTTGCATTGAATCTAAGTTGCCATGTCTGACCATTCCTCCAACCTTGCCAAGTCCCTTCTCATCTTTTCTACCCCTCTTTGTATCAACTCTGTTACAGATCTTTGTGTCATCTGCAAAGAGGCATACCTTTCCTCCAGACCTCTGCAATGTCACTTATAAAGATGTTAAAGAGGTTGGACCCAGTACTGAGCCTGAGGTACTCCACTAGTAACCCCCTTTCTTCGAATGTGTTCCATTCACTATTACCTTTGTGTCCTGTTGCAGCCAGTTCGCTACCCAGGCTACCACCCTGGGACCCACTCCCAGGCTGGCTAACTTGATTATTAATTTTGTGTGGGACTCAGTCAAATGCCTTGCTAAAGTCTAGGTAGGCCATATCCACAGCCCTCCATGGTCTATTACTTTGGTCACCCAGTCAAAGAAATCAATTAGATTAGTCTGACATGACCTTCCTGCTGTAAATCCATGCTGCTTTGGGTCCTGTGCCCCGCTGGCCTCTAGGTACTCAACAGTTCTTTCTTTCAGAAGTGATTCCATAATTTTCCCTACCACTGAGGTCAAACTTAGAGGTCTGTAGTTTCCTGTTTCTGCCTTGCTCCCACTTTTGTAAAGGGGAATCACATCTGCCCTCCTCCAGTCCTCAGGTACCACCCCATCCTGCCATGACTTGTTAAAAAGTGTGGTCAGTGGTGTCACTAGGTCCCCCCTTAGTTCTTTTAGGATTCTGGGGTGAATCCCGTCAGGCCCCATTGCTTTGTCCACCTTGAGTTTTGGGAGTTCTTTCAGGACTCTTTCTTCTGTGAATGGACTGGTGTCAACGCCCCTACCCAGAGTGCTTCTATTGTCTGGTTTAGGTAACTGCTCCTCATCTTCTTTTGTGAATACTGAGCAAAGTATTCATTCAGTATCTCTGCCTTGTCACTGTCTCTCCTGCCCACCTCCCCTCTTTTTTAATCTTCACTATCCTCCTTAACCTTTCTATGCTCCCTAATGTACCTATAAAAGGTTTTACCCTCTTTTAACCGAGTTGGCTATTTTTTCCTCGGTTTGTGCCTTTTATTCTGACTGCCTTCCTACTTCTTTCTGCTTTAATTGATACAGTTCCCTGTCGTGCTTCTTCTGTGATTCCTTATACTTTTTGAATGCAGTCTTTTCTCCTTAACCTTCCTGCCACCTCTTTTGAGAACCATAGTGGTTTTACTCCGCTTTGTTTTCTTTATTTGTTTTACACAAAGACTTGTTGCCTCTATGATGGCAGTTTTGATTTTTCTCCATTGTTCTTCCACCCCCTCCTATTTGGCCATTTGCTAGTGCATTCTTCAGGTGTTCACCCATTATGCCAAAGTCAGCCCTTCTAAAGTCCAGTATCCTTGTTTTTGTATGGCTTATCTCCATGGTTGTGCTCATTGTGAAGCACACTGTGCAGTGGTTGCTTGTTCCCAGATGTCTACTGACTTCCAGATTTGTGATCCTCTCTCCATTCGAGAGTACCAGGTCTAGTATTGCTCCCTCCCGAGTGGGTTCCAGCACTAGCTGTCTAAGGTCTTCCCCCTGCAGGGCATCGAGAATGACCCTGCTCTTGGATGTGGCTGCAGTATGTCCTCCAGTTAACATCTGGCTTATTCAGGTCCCCCATCAACAGTATCTCCCCTTTTCAGCCATTTTGAGAATGTCCTCTATCATTTTCTTGTCCATTTCCTCCCTTGAGATGGGGGTCTGTATACAACCCCTGTGGATTATGCATGCCATTCCCATTTCCAAGGTGACCCAGAGTGCCTCTTGTCCTCCCCCTTTACTTTTAGTTCTGTAGCTTTGATCCCTTCCTTATGTATAGAGCTACTCCACCTCTTTTACCTCGTGTCCTTCTGTAGATTGTGTACCCTGGTATGTTGACATCCCAGTCATGGTTCTCGGTGTACCATGTTTCTGTGACTGCCACAATATCCAATTGTTCATGTTCCATCAAAGCTACTAGCTCAGAAAGCTTGTTTCCCAGACTACGGGCACTGGTACTCATTGCCCCCCATTTAATGTTGGCTTGATCCTTTTCTCCCCCATCCCTGCGCTTATTGCCCTTGTCTATTTTACCATTTACCCCCGTCCTGCCCTGTGTTGAGCTCTGTACCTCAGTGTTTACCCTACTACCTGCCATGTTTTGTGGGGGAGGCTTGACTTTCCTGCCTTTTATCAGTACCTCTCCTTATCTGGTTTAAAAGCTTGCCAAACTAGATGAGGGAGAATGATAAAACGGGCATAGCTATGGTAACAAATATATAACTGCATCAACTGTAGATAATAGAACATCTTGCCAAGGCAGAGGAAAAGGGCTCGGTAACTCAGGCATGAAGCTGGAGGGAGGAAAATTTGGAAATATAAAATATACTATCATGGAGAAGGTGGTGGATGCCTGTAATAGGCTACTGGAGGATGTAGTCAGGGCTGAAATTGTCTCTGACTTTAAGCATGCATGGGACAGACACAAGGGGATCCTAAGACTGCGTAGGGTGGGGTGGGGGGTAACGTAACTGGGGGTTGGGGTGGGTCAAGAGAATACAGGCAACAACCGGAGGTGGGCATGGGGATACTCAATAGATAAGAGTATCATGGGCAGACTAGGTGGGTCACATGGTCCTTATCTGCCAGCAAAGGTATGTATTTCCAACAGTGAGGGAGCTTGCAACGGAAAGCGAGTGGACCAGATTTCCTTTTGCATTTTGGGATGAGGAATCTGGCACAAACTCATGAGCACAAATTGTAGATAGGATTTGCGGCATGGATGAGTAATTTATTTAGGTAATCCAGACCTTGCCTGACACTGAAGGTCAGGCCGACAGGCAAGGGTTAGACCGAGCCCCCTTCTAGAAGACGGGGACCACCCCTCGTCTTAAAGATGGGGACCACATTTCCCACTTTCCAGCCCTCCAGTATCACGCCTGATTGCACAGACCTCTGAAAAGTTACTGCAAGCGACCCGCCAATGGTTCCCCAAGCTCCACTATGATCCTGGGGTTCTCCCACCTGCCCCTTGGGACTTCCCTGACTTGATCCTCACCAGGTATTCAGCTAAACAGGTGGGTGTGATGTCCGCAGGCTGCATCATGGGCCCACTCAGAGTGAATACCTTTCCTCCCCTGTGGATCCGTGGTGAATACCAAAGCAAAGTATTCATTCAGCATCTCTGCCATCACCTGTGGCTCTCTCAGTGGTTCCTTCACCCATTTCCTTGTTTTCAGAGCTCCAGTCCCCTTCTTTACCTTCCTCCTATTTATGTAGTGGAAGAAGGCTTTTGTGTTGCCTGCAGCTGCAGTCCTACTGCTATCATGGCTTCCAGTCCCTCATAGTCCACAATGTAACAGCCAATCACAAATCTGAACTGATGCAGCATTTGGTCAGCATGACTAATGTGATACTATGAAGAACTCATTTTGTTCATTAGTTTATTTACAGATTTCGAATAGGTAGACACACAGGGCAAACCGCTCGTTCCTAGGTGTGACCAGGATGGAGGGGGGGGGTTGTTATAAAGGAATACAGGACAGGGCAGTCATACATGTAAATACAATAAGAAAGCAAAGTGCAATAAATACATGCTTTGGTGTTAAAAAAAATATAAATAAATAAATCAAAATGCATAGAAACTTAGATTGTGTCGGCAGAAAAAGACCAAGCGACAAACTGGAATTGAACAACCCAGTAAGGGGGGGTGCAGGAACAACACTGTGCATAGAGGATAGGGCAGTGTTGAAGGGAGCATGGGGGGCATGAACTGGTATGGTTCTGAATACGTGCTGCAGGGTTTTCAGAGAGGAGGAGGAGGAAGAGTGGGACGGGGAGGCTACTCTAAAGGTTGGGAAGTCTAAAAAATAAAGCAACCTGCCCAACTGGGGACAGGGGGGACAAAAAGGAGTGGGGGTCAGACCTTCTAAAGGAGTATGTGGTCGGGGGAAGAAAGAGAGTGAGGCGGGAGGTGAAGTAGAGAGGGTGGGAACCATGACAGAATTTAGAGCTGAAGGAGGAGCAATGCAACATGCACCTTACTTCCAAGGAGAGAGTTTTTTTTTTTGTTCATCTCCCCTGCTTTTATTTATTTATTTATTGTGGCTCCCCACCCTGTGGGGCCATATTATAATTTGGATTTTTTGTTATGTTGTTCATTCTGCTGCTACCACAATACAGTTTTGTAAATACAGTAGGCCATTTCATTTTATCTTGTGTTTATCCAGTTTCTCCTTCTGGTTCCCCTCCTCTGGGTCACTCCTGGAAACGAGCCTTGGCTCAGTGTGCCTCTCCCAGTCACACATTTCCAAGTTATTAAGCTGATGTATTAAAGGGAGGTGTTGGGTGAGGGTGGGACTGTTTAAGACAGAGTGATGGAATATGAACAAGACAGAGGGGATCCAGTCTGTCCAGGGTGGACTTAGTGGCTCCCTGATGAAGACCATGATGGGCAAAGCGCCGGGGTAGGTAGTCAGCATTTTCTGTTAAAGTTTGGAACATTAGTTTGGGCTCTTGAGCGTTTCTGCCATCAACCCTCCCAGTACAGCCTACCTAGATTTCATACATTGTTCCGGGATAGCAACCCGTGATGGGCAGCAGCATCATCTTCCTGGATGCACTGCAAACGCAGGGCCAGATTTTCAAATGCTTGTGAATACCACAAGCCCCAGGTGTGTCGAACATATGGTGCATTGGGCTTGTGGCATTCACCCAGCCGGTGATCGGAAATTTTTTTTTTTTAAGTTTAGTGTGCTTTTCCCACACTTGATTGGCCCACATCGCCCAGTCCCTTGGGACTTACCTTCCCGGTGTTCCTCCCTGGCTTACCCCTCAGGGCAGGGTCTCTAGGGGTGGCCTCATTTCGCCCATCAGACCTCTAATTCAGTGTCCGGGGAGCGTCACAAGGCAATGTTGCGAGGCGGGCGGCACACTGCTCAGTCGGCATTTTACTGATTTTCCATCATTGGGGAGGCGTGGTGTGCAGTGACGTCAGTGGCCTTCAGCCAACATCTGCCCCACCTCCCCCCTTCAGCAAGCTCTGGTTGTTAGTTCCCCAGCCTCTGCCAGGGCTCTGTCTAGCACTTGCAGCTTAAACCCCTCTCCTCCCCGGAATTGAGAAGCAGTCCCCTGGTGTGCCAATTGCCGCAAGATAGACAGCTTTTTGATGGTCTGGCTTGCATCAATCCAAGGTACCCTTTTTATGGGGCTTGCACCAAATATTTCACACAAGCTGCTGTAAAGTGGGAAACCTGTCGTAACTGCACCCGTGTAGTAACATCGAGCAGAGTTATGTGCAAAGGTACCGCAAGCTGCGCCAAAAAGTGGCTTGATGCAGGGTTGATGCAAGCGATGTGTCGCCCTTTGAAAATCTGGCCCCTGGTTTTTCCTGAATCCCCAGAATCAAATGCCAGAGGATCATTTTGAGAACGAATCTCACAGCGGGCAAGGAGGAGACGGATACATGAACTGTAGTGCTGGAGTGCAGCAAGTTTGGGGAAGAGTTTCTTGTGGATGTCTGGCTGGAGAAATTGATGTGTCTTTATTTATTTTGTTTTTATTGACCAGGTAAGTGCACTAGACAAAAATGCTGCCTATTTTCAGGCACGACCCGGGAGGTTACAGAACAATTGCACAACAGTAGAGTAAGCATACATTAGTATACTGTATGGTAGATGAAGCATAATTCTGTACAGTACACTTTCAGAAGGACAAGACATCGCATAGTGAGCAAAGTCAGAATAAAAGAAATAAAAATAATAAGTACAGGAGAAAACAGTGGCTAATTATGATATCGGAGGGGGGAAACATTTACTTACACTACAAGTGGAGTTCAAAGGGGGAGACACATTGAGCAGCAGAGTTCAAGCTTGAGGGGATAGAGAGACAAAAGGCGTTAATGAGATTAAGAGAAAATTGAAAGTCAGTCACAGGTGAAGATATTTGCTTAAGTGCTGCTTGAAACTGAAGTAAGACTATGCAGCTCAGAGATGGGGAGGGCATTCCAGACTCTTGGGGGGGGGGAGATGCAAAGGCCTGCTCACCCATTTTAGTAGAGACCCGAGGGACATCCAGTTGTGCCAGACACCAAGATATATTTTTTTTTATAATACTGCTATTTATACTCCTCCCCCGAATGACCCCCATCTGACCGGCTCTCCCAGCTCCGTCCCTGGAATTACCGGGGCTTACCTTACACCCAGTCCGGGAGTGGTACCTGCGGAGAGTTGGTTGTCATCCTGCCACTGGTTTGTTTTTCCTCCATTTTCTCCCCATTTTTGCCCGAGGGCCCCAAGCGAAGGTCGCATGCGTGGAGGAGTGCAGCCACCCCGTAACAACCCTCCTGCCCGCCCTATTGGCCTGTCACCGGCACCCTGCTTTTGCAGCCCTCCCTTGGCCTCCACCAGAGGGCAGCCATGAGCGAGGGATGCCATCCCACCTCCCCGGAGATGAGAGATGCCTGTCAGGTGCTCCATCCAGCTTGCCCCCCCCCCGTGCCGACCTCCGACGACCCAGGCTCACTCCCTAATCCGGGTCACCGGCATGCTGCGAGGTGAGACGTCTAGCGCCTCAGCCCTCTGCACCATGGGGCCAGTGTGACAGCAAGATATTTATAGGTGGGAACGTCTTCCAGTTGGAAGACCATCCAAGAGTCTTAAAGACATATAGAGAGGAGTCTGGCACACCACTGCTTGCAGCCAGAGGTCCATTTTTTTTTAGCATTCAAAGAGTTCATTATATCAAATGCTTATGGCAGGTTTCATGACATACAGATAAGTAGCTCTCAATACAATATATGGCCCAAAATTGTAACTGCCAGTCACATGCCAGAACTCAAGCTGTCAATCTGATAACCTCAAGGACTCCCTAATACTTTGTGTCTATGCCATTTTGATGAGCACGCAGTAAGATATGGCAGGATGTTGGTGGTACTGTGACGTGGAAATATAGAAACATAGACTGTGACGGCAGAGAAAGATCAAAGGTCCATGAAGTCTGCCCATTGGGCCCTGTATAACCCCGCGACCTAGTGTCAATACAGGGTTCTAACCCTCCCCATCAGTCTTCGTATTCCTTTCCCCAGTTTCATTTCTACAAGTGAGCACTATTCCTTTTGCTCTGTCCCAAGCCCGTTTGAAGCCCTTTATGGTTTTAGTTCCCATCACCTCGGCCGGCAAGCTGTTCCATGGTTCCGCCACCCTTTCAGTAAAATAATACTTTCTCGCATCTCTTTTGAACGTTCCTTCTGTCATCTTCCAGTCGTTCCCTTGTGTTGTCGCACCAGTAAGCCTACTAAATAATTTGTCATGTTCACTTTGTTTATTCCTTTTAGGATTTTGAAGGTTTCTGTCATATTCCCCATCTCTTCTGGTCTCCAGCAAGTACCTATTCAGTGCACTAAGGTGTTATTTGTAGGACTTCCCCTGCTGACCCTGTATCATCTTTGTTACTAAGCTGTACAAACTTTAACCTATCATTGTCCATTCTAAGGTGATGGCTCTAGAACTGAGCATAGTACCGCAGGTGTGACCACACTAAGAATCTATACTGGGGGAGTATCACTTCTTTCTTTCTACTATAATACCCCTGCCTATACACCCCAGCATCTTGTCTGCCTTACTACAAGCCTTGTTGCATTAGCTAGTCACTGATGATGACTTCTAGGTCCTGTTCCTCAGCTGTGGTGCTAAGTTTAGCCCCTCCCATCCAGTATCCTGTTCTTTGGTTCTTTTTCCTAGGTGTCTAACTTTGCACTTTTTGGCCTTGAATTTCAGCTGCCAAACGTTTGACCACCTCTCTAGCCTTTGCAGGTCACTCTGTAACTCTTTGATTCCCCCAAAGCTATCCACCCTTCCACAGAGTTTAGTGTCATCTGCAAAGAGGCTTATCCTACTCCGGATCCCTTCTCCAATGTCACTGTTGAACTTGTTAAAAGGACTGGACCCAGTACAGTCCACTGTGGTACCCCACTTGTGACCTCGCTCTCCTCTGATTTAACTCCATTTACTACAATCCACTGCTGCCTTCCTTTTAGTTAGTTTTCTACCCATCTAACTAGATCCCTAGCCACCCCCAGCTCTTCCAACTTCATTGTCGGCAGGCATCTGTGAGGCACAGAGTCACAAGCCTTGCTGAAGCTGAAGTAAAGTAGATCCATGGCGTGGCATTTATCCAGTTCTTTTGTCACCTAGTCAAAGAAGACTATTAGGTTAGTCTGACAGGACCTACCTGACACAAAGCTGTGCTGTCTACTATCCTGGAGACCAGTGCCCTCCAGATAGTCTAAGTGGTCTGTTTCGAGCAGTGACTCCATCAGCTTCCCCACGATAAAGGTAAGGCTGACGGGTCTGCAGTTTTCTGCTCATTGCTTGTCTCCTCTCCCCCTTCCTTTGTGGAGCAGAGCCCCATCTGCTGTCCTCCAATCTTTTGGGACACCACCCCGTCTAAAGTAAGCTATTGAACAGGCCTGCCAGAGGCTCAGCTAGTTCATCTGCCAATTCCCTGAGCACCCTTGGATGTATCCTGTCTGGACCTGGGGCCTTGTCCATCTTAAGGGCTGCTAGCCCTTTCCAGACATTATCCCTAGTAAAAACTGGTTTCTCCATCTCCAGCATCCCTCTTGCGGCTGCTTTGATGCCACTCTCGGGGACAGCCTCATGTCCCGGGGCACAGAAAAGCTAAGTGCCTTCGGCCACTGGAAGTGTAGTTGTCACAGTATTACCAATGCCCTGAGGTGGTGGGGAAGGTTAGGGAGAAAAAGATAGCATTTAGGAAGTATAAGGAATCACAGAAGGAGCAGGACAGAGAACTGTATCTTTAAAGCAGAAGGAAGCGGGGAAGGCAGTCAGAATAGTGAAGGCCCAAACCAAGGAAAAGATAGGCAACTCAGTTAAGAAGGGGGATAAAACCTTTTATAGGTACATCACGGAGCGAAGGAAGACCAAGGGAGGGACAGTGATAGTTCAGGAGGCAGTATAGTGTAGTGGGTTAAGACTCTGAGCTGCAGATCTGGAGACCTGGGTTTGAATCCCACAGCCGCCTAGGTGCATACTGTGTGGTCCTGAGCAAGTCACTTAACTTCCTTTAGCTCCCAGGTCGCATCTGGAAACAGGCTTTGGCTTACTGTGCTACTCCTGGTTAAACAATGTTCTCTTTCTCCTTTCCCATAACAAAGGGGAGGGGAGGTCGGCAGTGGGTGACAGGGAAAAGGCAGAGATACTGAATGAATACTTTTGCTCAGTATTCACAAAAGAAGAGAGGGAGGTACCTAAACCAAACAATAGAAGCACTCCGGACATGGGGGTTGATTCCAGTCCATTTGCAGAAGCAAGGATCCTAAAAGAACTCCTAAAACTCAAGGTGGACAAAGCAATGGGGCCTAACGGGATTCACCCCAGAATTCTAAAATAACTAAGGGGAGACCTAGTGACACCACTGACTACCCTTTTTAACAAATCATGGGAGGATGGTGTGGTGCCTGAGGACTGGATGAGGGCAGATGTGATTCCACTTCACGAAAGTGGGAGCAAGCAGGAAACTACAGACCTGTTAGTTTAACATCAGCGGTAGCGAAAATGATCAAATCACTTCTGAAAGAAAGAATTGTTGAGTACCTAGAGGCCAGAGGGGTACAGGACACAAGGCAGCATGAATTCACAGCGGGAAGGTCATGTCAGACAAATCTAATAGATTTCCTTGACTGGGTGGCCAAAGTAGTAGACCAGAGAGGGGCTGTGGATATGGCCTACCTAGACTTTAACAAGCATTTGACACAGTCCCACACAAAAGATTAATAAACAAGTTACCCAGCCTGGGAGTGGGTCTGAGGGTGGTAGCCTGGGTAAAAAATTGTCTGGATAACAGGACGCAGAGGGGAAAAAGTAAACGGAGTACACAGTCTTACTAGTGGGGTACCGTGTGGTTCAGTACTGGGTCTGGTCCTCTTTGATATCTTTATAAGAGACATTTCGGAGGGGCTGGAAGGAAAAGTATGCCTCTTTGCAGATGGCACAAAGATCTGCAACAGGGTTGGTACACAAGAGAATGTATAAAGGATGAGAAGGGACTTGGCAAGATTGGAGGAATGGTCAAAAGTATGGCAGCTTAGATTCAATGCAAAGAAGTGCAAAGTAATGCACCTGGGAAGCAAAAATCCAGGGGAAGAGTACATAATGGGGGCTGAGGTACTAACAACAACAAAGATGGAAAGGAAACTGGAGGTAGTCATATCAGATTACCTTAAGGTAGGTGAGCAATGTGAGAAAGCAGTAAGGTGGGCTGGGGGGATACTGGGATGCATAGGGAGATCACCAGTAGAAAACAGGAAGTTGTTATGCCTCTGTACAGACAGTTGGTGAGTCCCCATCTGGAGTACTGCGTGCAGTTCTGGAGACCCCATCTCCGCGAGGACATAGACAGGATGGAGGCAGCCCAGTGGAGGGCAGCTAAAATGGTGCAGGGTCTTCAACAGAAGCAACACGAAGAGAGACTAAAGGAGCTTAATATGTATACCCTTGAGGAAAGGAGGAAGAGGGAAACATGATAGAAACTTTCAAGTACCTCAAGAGAATCAACAAAGTCCAAGAGGGGAACATCTTTCAGAAAAAGAGATGTGCAAGAACAAGGGGGCACAATTTGAAGATCGACGGGGATGGCTCAGGGGCAACGTGAGGAAGTATTTTTTCACGGAGAGGGTGATGGATGCAGCCGCCTTCCTGAGGAGGTCGTGGGTTCAAAAACAGTGGGGAAATTAAAGAATGCATGGGACAGACATAAAGCAGTTATAGTGGGGGGATAGGAGGAGGTAGGCTGTTGGTTAACTAGAATCTACAGCTTATCCAATAGGAATGGAAATGGGCAGATTGGGTGGGCCAAGCAGTCCTTATCTGCCGTCAAAGTCTATGTTTCTGTGAGTGTCTTACTGAGATTATAAAATGGGCTTGTGAGGAGCAGTTTAAAAATAAAAAACTTTCAGAGTTAATAACTTCCCCAGTAGTAGTAGTACTGCCACCGTGCATGGGTCCTGGCCAGTGAGGATGCAGGGATCTCTCTACTCATTTTATAAAAACTGGATAATGGTTTGCCAGGTATAGCTACAAACACAGCAGTCAGTTAGTCACGAGGCAGAATGCATGCATAGTTAAGTCCCCATGGTAGTCACTGCAGTACTTTGAAGGACTTTCAATGCTGAATGTCGAAGTGAGGTCTATAGAGGCGGTGCTCCAGACAGAGCAGAAATCTAAGTGTGACAAATGCCTGCACGTGTGCCACAAAAGCCAATCAGATGTCACCATGTATGCAAAATGGGTCATTATGGGATGCAGTCTTACACCATCAAGGACTCCAACTATTCAAGCCATGAATTCGCTGTGGAAACCTGTTTAGCAGTCTTTGCTATTCAACAGCAGTTTGATTAGCACTCAGAGGGTTAATAGGAGTAATTTCACTAAATAGTTATTTTTATCTATAAGATACAGTTTAGAAGAGTGCAGCTGTGGGGGAAAGCATGTCAAACTGCAAGAAAAAGTACCGCAGTTCAGTACTTTTTACCTGTAGTGTGAGGAAAAAAATCAGAGCAGTTTAGAAATGTTTGTTGACATGCAGCAAATCTGCAAATCAAGGCTGCACCTGATTAACACATTTCCTTGGGTAGCAAATTGCGATGCGTACCCGCTTTTTTTTTTTTTAGTTTTGTTTATAACTTGATGCCGCATGTAACAAGACTGGTAACAATCCAATAAGTGCTGTCAAGATAATGTTAAATATGTTAGTGTGGCACACACACACACACGCATGCATACCGCACAGGCCAATCAGAGGTCGTTATTCGTACTGAGGTCGCTGTTGCCAGTGTTCAGTATTTAGAAATCTTGAAGAACTCACAACAGACTGCATGGCTATACTACGGTTGATGGCAGTTTGATGAGTGGTTGTCAATGTATAACTAATTATGGACAAGGGCCAATCAGAAGCCAGAGCTCCTGCATAATTAGGTCACCATGGTGTACACTGTAATTATATCAAATAACTATACCAAGTTCGTACAAGGGCAGAGCTAAGTGTCACACGTGCATGCATGTTTCACAACTTGCAATCAGAGGTCACTGCTCATGCATAATTAAAAGAGCAACTGTCACGGTGTGTGGCAGGAGCCATGCAATCTCATACTGAGAAGCTACCTGCCCTGGGAGCTATTTTATCCATAATCCATATTTCAATTTTTTTTCTGCATTAAAAAAAAAAAAAGTTATATCCTCCGTAACTTCCTGGTACGAGCCGAGCAGCTGGCGAGCCCCGCAGCACCGCTTCTAAAACTGCACTTTGATGATGCGGCGTAGGGAATGGGGCTACAAGTGTTCTGTGGATACTGTAGTAGGACTGGGAGAGGCACTGCCTTAATGTCCTTAGATTATCTTTGCGGCAGGCGTACACATATGGGTCTGTAATATACTGTGTGCCTCATAGTATCCATACAGCACTTGCAGCCTGCCCTACTTCAAGGCCATGAAAGTGCAACTTTTAGGGGTGGTGCTGCAGGGCTCGCCAGCTGCTTGGCTCATACCAGGAAGTTAGGAGCCGGGCTTTACGGAGGATATAACTTTTTTTTTTTTTAATACAGGAAAAAATCTAAATATGGATGAAATAGATCCCAGGGCAGGCAACTTGACGATATGGGTTGCCTGTCTGGATCATAACAGTTGCTCTTTAAGACTCTGCGGCCAATACTCTAATTCTTTGAATAAATCCAAACTGAATGTATGTTTGTATATATGCAGTAAAACATATTTTTAGACAGCAAATATAAAATGACTGATTATTCTGTTTTCAAAAATGCCCAGTTCCATTTGGCAAAATCCTAAAATCTGTTTTTTTTTCCCCATGTTTTTCCCCAAAGGGAGGGCATGTTATTATGTTTAGTACAAACATTTCACTCAAAATGGGTGAGTTTTCACAAAAAGCTCTCGCAAAGTGGGGTCGTTTGCATGATACACTGGTGCAAATAGAGTTTTATCATGAAAAATTGACTCCCAAGTGCTGGTTAAAAATGACAGATTCAGGTTTTTTTTTTTTTTTAACTGCCCTTTTTGGTTGAAAATGGAAAATCGTTGGCCCTGTGAATGCAAACTTGGGCCAATGGCCTATTTTCAGACTTATCCCTGTTACAGTTGTATAGTTACACATACGTCATTGATCACACTAGAATTATAAAATTACTAACCTACAAAAAAGTTGTTAAAAAAACGCGCAATTTTCAATTCACTACTAACAGCCTTTTGAGCAGGCGGAGTGTTGGTTTATTCTTTACAGCAACACTCCTGCTGTTCCAAGGCGTAGCGGTATTAAAGCACTTGCCCATCTCTTCGTATCTTGGTAGTGTTTGGGGGGAGTTTTAATCTGCTGACCCTGGTACTTTGTGTGTTATATTGCTGCTCCTCATCACACACCTGCAACGGGGCCAGCACTACAAGTCTGAAACACAGAAACAGAAAGGTGACGGCAGAAGGGGATCAAAGGTGCATCAGGTCTGCCCTTGAGTCTGTTGCATCATTCGATAAGCATTAAATCATAGTCCCTTGATCTATCTTATTTGGCATAAAAAAACTCCGGCCCGGCATCAAGTAAAAAGTCAACGCCATTTATTTAAACAGCAGAAGCTTGTAAACTGCATTCAAACCGGCACACAGGTTCGTAGCAGTTTTGTAAAAATGCAGCACATGCAGAGGAGCTGCGCTTTTGCTTATGTGCAGCCTTATGTTAGAGAAATGCTCCAGTGGAGCAGCTGTAATGCAGATTTCCAGTACAACAAGGTTCTCAGTTGTGCAAAAAGCGAATTCATGTTACCATTGCGACTGCTTGCTTGATCCCACTCAAATCGTTTGTGTCTTATCGGTAGATGTGCAGTCTGATATTCCATCCTGTATTTATCTGACACTGACAAGTTTTTAATCTGGGCAGTTGCCTCAAGAAGTAGTTATTCAGTAAAAAATTAGAGGGAAAAAAAACAAAACAAAGGGAAAACAATCAACACAATCACTAACCTGCCTGGGGGGGGGGGGAGATATGCCTCTTGTCCATTCGTATATGTACCCAGCTGTTCCCTTCTGCTGTCAGCTCCAGATATGTGTAAGCAATTGAAAGTTAAGTGCCACGGCAAGCATTAGGGAACACAGCACTTGGGTGTACTCGCTATAAGCTGTTAAAGAGAAACTCCAGCAAGCCTGTGAAGTGCAGCAGCTGCTGCACAAACGTCCGATTAGGGTTTTTAGCATTAAAACAATGTTTTATTTACCTGCTGGGCTGTGAGGTTTACTTAGTAAAATCTGCACGTTCACAATTTCTCCAGAGCCGCCCATGGTGGCTATCTTGTGCAGCCAGGTGACTTCCGCCATGCGGGTTATGCGGCTACCAACACTGCCATTTGTTGGTAGCCCTCATTAGTATAACCTATGCGGCAGAAGCCACCTGGCTGCGTGAGATGGCTGCAGGCGGCTCTGGAGAGATTATAGGTGGTACAGATTTTATGAAGTAAACCTCACAGCCCAGCAGGTAAATAAAGCATTGTTGTAATGATGAAAGCCCTGACCCAGCACTTTGTAGGCTTGCTGGAGTTTCCCTTTAAGGAGCTCAGGCACCACTGATATTGGGGGCTATGCACAAGCCCGACTTGGTCCCATGGTGGATCCCCTGCTCCGCATGGAGTGGAGGATTCTGGGATGGTGTGGGACGGCCCTTTTTCGAAAGATGGGTGAGTGTTTGAGTGGCTGCCTTCTGCCCTCCCAGTCAGCCCAGAGGGCTAGGAAGCATGGTTGGGGGGGGGGGATTCCTCGTCCTGCAGCAGCCAGTGGGTGTAAATTGAGGAGGCACACAAAAGATATGACAGGCTCCCTGCTACCATACCCTGTGCCCCCACTTTCTTAGCACTCTGCACCTCTGTGAATGGTATAACGTGTGGGCATGCCCCCCAGACACCCCCCAGGCCGGATATGTGCGTAGCTGCATGACTGGCCAAGGCATCCTCTGCGGATGAGATGCTTGACCCTTCTGTGAATGCACGTGGGACCCCCAGTTCACGGCATTCAGATCTAGGGCTGCCTGCGTGCCATGGAGCTGTGGTGCACAGACAACCCACCCCTTAATTCA
This sequence comes from Neoceratodus forsteri, assembly GCA_016271365.2. NCBI lineage: Eukaryota > Metazoa > Chordata > Ceratodontiformes > Ceratodontidae > Neoceratodus > Neoceratodus forsteri. The sequence goes on along the minus strand of CM028131.1, from coordinate 67,032,505 downwards.
TAGGAGCCACTGTGTGTGTTTTCAGCTGCCAAGTTGAAAATGGGCTCGGCTAGATTCGTAGTGCAGTTGCTGGTGAACAACTCGAGCTGAGCCAGAATGTGCTGAGTCACAGAAAGACATGGTGACGTTTCTGGTAAAAACTTCTTTTGTCTTCTGGGGCTTGATTCACAAACGTATCGGGAATGCCGCAAGCCACGGGGGACTGAACATATGGCCCGCAGGCTTGGAGGCATTCCCCAGCCAGCACGAGGGATCCTTTATCCCGTGGACTGGCTGCTGCGCATTAGATCAACTTTTACTGGTCTAACTTTGTAGCAGCCGTGGGACCCTTGTGTGGGGCTTGCGCCAAATGTATGCTGCAGGCTGCTGTAAAGTGGGAAGAGTGTTGCAAATGCGCCTGATATTCTTGAATCGGGTAAAAGTTGCGGCAGTGTGGTGCAGCTGTGACACAGCACGGGTTTTGACGCAGGGCTAGAGGCAAGTCCTGCGTCAACCTTTTGTGAATCGAGCCCCCCTGCGTCACATTCTGGTCAGGATGTACGTTTTGGTATAAAGGATCATTTATGCCCGATTTTAAGTTTTTTTTCCCACATTAAGGGGTTGTCAAGATATAGCCATAGGTTTAAGTAGGACATATTGTAAGAAACAGCTGAGAGGTCTGTGATGCTCCTTGCAAAAACTGTATGAGCTCAGCAGCAGGTCAGAAAACAAACATAGAAACGTAGACTTTGATGGCAGATAAGGACCGCTTGGCCCACCTAGTCTTCCCATTTCCCTACCTAGAGGATAAGCTGCAGATCCTAGTTAACCAACAGCCTATTTCTTCCTACCCCCCACAAAAATTGCTTTATGTATGTCCCATGCATTCTTGAATTCTCCCACAGTTTTAGACCCCACAACCTCCTCAGGAAGGCTGTTCCATGCGTCCACCACCCTCTGTGAAAAAATACTTCCTCACATTGCCCCTGAGCCGTCCCCCCTCTATCTTCAAATTGTGTCCCCTTGTTCTTGCACATCTCTTTTTCTGAAAGATGCTACCCTCTTGGACTTTGTTGATTCCACTGAGGTACTTAAATGTTTCTATCATGTCCCTCCTTTCCTCAAGGGTACACAAGAGTTCACATACAGTGATGCCTGCCAGGATGCAACCCAGTACTGCAGAATTCAGCAGCAGAGTTACTGCAGGAAACAAGACAGTTTCAATGGCAATTCATTCCTCCTGTCATGCAGGACTCTGTGACACTAAACTGCACCCTGGCGGGCTCCACTGTATGGTACTGTAAGCAGCAAAGAGCAAATGGAGTTAATTTAAAACATTTCAAAAGATAAAAGACCTCCACCCTCAGAGGATGCCGTTTTTGGGTGTGGGTCTGTAAGGATGGAGGATCTGCAGCAGGGAGTGGGACTTGAGCTACCTGTAACCGTCCTCTGCTATGCCTTTAGCCAAGGGCCAGCTTTCAGCAGGAAAGTATAATTGGAGCTGTCTGATTCCTGAGGCTGTGCCACTTTTAGGGACTCTCTTCCTTAAAGAAACAGACCACAGACCCAAGTTGTTGCCATAGAACCTTCATTATAGCACCATCTCAGGGATAAATAATGACACCTTTCAAGTAATCGTTACTAAACAAGCATTTGTCAATGCCGAATGTTTGCTGCTTGCATTGCTGCTGTACCAGAGCTTGCTTGTGCACATGTTTTACTATATATTTACCCAGGTTAGACCTGATGAGATGCAGTATCTCATTCTCAGTAGTGTCCTGCTTTTACACATTTTTAGATTGTATTTACCAAGGATGGGCCAACTGAGAGGCAATATGTCATTTTCAGTGGGTTCTCATATTTTGACCCCAAATTTCCAACGGTCTTTTTACGATCTGATGTTATGATGAAGATAAGTGGAATTTTTTAAATCCCATATGAAAGGGGATTTCACAGTGTGCCTGCGAAAACAAGTTTGGGTGTGTATGAAAAATGACACCTGTCATATTCGGGGTGGTGGGTAACAACAGATATGCTGAACATCAGAGGCCAAAATCTACAAAAATAAAGTTATGAGAAAATATTGGAACAATTCAATGTTTCTTCATAACTTTGTGTTTTTTTTTTCACATTTTGAACTCAAATTTCCAATTGTCTTTTTATGACCGCTACTTCAGAACATGACAGATGGCATTTATTAAGTAGTGTCTGAAATGTGATTTTGCACCAGAAGTGTGAAAACACATTTTGGCCAGGATCTGAAAAACGATAGCTGTCACATTCATGAGGGTGTGTGGAAAAAATGACTATGTTGAAAAATTGGGGTCAAAGTATTGAAAATTACCAAAGTTACGAGTGTGCATCGAAACATTTCAGTATACGCTCATAGCTTTTTTTTTTAATACTTTTACCCCAGATTTTCTAGATAGCCATCTTATAATCCCACCACATGAACAAGGGTACAGAACATTTTCAAATCCTGCCTAAAAGGTGATCTCATGCCACAAGTGCGAAAACACATTTTGGCCAGTAGTTGAAAAATTAGAGTTTCCACCTTCATGAGCTGGTGTGAAAAAATTGCTGTGCTGAAAATTTGGGGTCAAAATATTGAAAATTACTAAATTTATGAACGTGCGTTGAAAAATGTCAACATATGCTCCTAACGTTTTTGTTTTAATATATTTTTACCCTAGTTTTTCAACACAGCCTTCTTATGACCCCACCTTGCCAACAAGGGTGGAGAAAATTTTCAAACAAAAAAAGCATATATATATTTCTGCAGATATGTAGGAAAACATATGGAAGCAATCCTGAAAGAGAGGCTGGTGGCCTTTTTGGAGGAAAATCGACTCCAGGACAGTCAGCAGCATGGATTCATCTCTGGAAGATCCTGCCAAACCAATCTAATTGAATACTATGACTGGGTAACAAGGGGACTCGATAAAGGCCATGCAGTGGATGTGCTGTATTTAGACTTCAGCAAGGCCTTTGATTCAGTGCCTCATGGGAGGCTGGGGGGGTAAGTTGCAATATGTGGGGGCAGGGACAAAGATGGTAAATTGGATTGTGAACTGGCTGAAGGGGAGGCAGCAACAGATGATGATGATGATGGTGGGGGGGGCACTCTCTTCATCAAGGGCAGTAACAAGTGGGGTGCCGCAGGGCTCAGTCCTGGGTCCGGTGTTGTTTGGGTTATTCATATTGGATATCTCACATGGTGTTCGGAGCAAGATCAGTCTGTTCACAGATGATACCAAGATGGGGGCTATAATGGACACCATAGAGGGGAGGCAGGGGCTACAGGAGGACCTGATCAAACTGGAGGAGTGGTCGGAAAAGTGTCAATTGAGTTTCAATGTGAAGAAGTGCAAGGTTATGCACTTTGGAGCAAGGAACCCAGGGAAGAGCTGCCAATTGGGAGGGGATCAGATAGAGGTCACAGAGGAGGAGGAGGAGGAGAAGGACCTAGGATGATCATAATGTGTAACGTGAACAACTCGGCTCGGTGCAGGAAGGTGGCAGCTAAGGCCAATAAAATGCTGGGGTGTATTGTGAGAGGAATCATCCAGAAACAGGGGTGTGATCCTGCCGCTGTACAGGTCACTAGTCAAGCCACATTTGGAGTACTGCGTGCAATTCTGGTATCCCTTTCTGAAGAAGGATATCAGATTGCTGGAGGGGGTGCAGTGTAGGACAACTAAGATGATACAGGGTCTGGAGGGCAAAATCTATGAGGACAGGCTGACTGAGTTGAAAATGTACACCCTGGATTAGAGGAGGGATCAGGGGGATATGATTGAGACCTTCAAATTATTGAAGGGGATTAACAAAATGGGCACAGAAGGGATGTTTAAGCTCAGGAGTGGAAGGGACACAAGAGGGCATGGTCTCAGGTTGGAGGGTGGAAGGTATCGGAGAGAGATGAGGAGGCATTTTTTTCACTGAGAGGGTGGTGAAGAAATGGAACATTCTACCTGAGGAGGTGGTATCCTGTAGCACAGTGGGCAGTTTTAAAAGGGCATGGGACAGGGTGCGGGGGAGGTGAGGAGGGGAGAGGAGGGGTTGGAGATTGCAATATAAGGGTGCTAGCTGCGCACACTCGAGCAGACTAACTTGATAGACCATAAGGCCTGTTTCTGCTGGCAGATTCGTATGTTCATATGAAAATCATAAGTTGCATAAACTTCTGCCTCTGTCTGTGATTTCATGTTATTATTTAAAAGGACACTCCTATAATGCCGGTAAATGCTGCAGCTGCTGCAGAAACGCCTGATTAGAGCTTTTAGCATCAAATTAATTTCTTTATGTACTTGCAGCCTGGCGATTTTAATTCGAGTCCTATGACTGCAGAGCCGGCAGACACATATCCCAGATCCTGGTGGTTTCTACATGAAGGTTTAATATGAGGGCTACCAACAAATGGCAGAGTTGGTAGCCCCTCATTAGCATAACCTTTGCGGCGGAAGTTGCCCGGGGTGTGGGAGATATCTGCCTGCGGCTCTGTAGCCATTATGGACGAAGCGGGTCTTTTGAATTAAAATCGCCAGGTAGCAGGTAAATGAAAAAAATGTTATGCTAAAAGCCCTAATTGGGTGTTTCTGCCGCAGCTGCAGCACTTACTGGCGTTATAGGAGTTTCTCTTTAAGGAATCAGGGGAAATAGAATAAGCCCAAAATAAGAACAAAACTGTATGAAAATTCCTTTTTCGTTCAATATATGGGTGTAATACCCGCTTCCCTCTTCTCTTACACTCCCATGCCCTCAGATCTCATTACATGCGCACTCTAGCTGTCCCCCACTGCACTACCCGCATCGGTCAGTCTGGATTCGCCTACTGCTCCCCTAAAATCTGGAACTCCCTTCCCCCTCAAATACATCACTCTTCCTCCTATTACTCTCTTAGTACTGCCTTACACAACTATCACTCCTCCAGCTGTTCTTGTTATAACCCTCCTTAGCTTCCTCCCGCTACCTTGTTCCTGCAGATTTCGCCACATCTTCACCTACTTCCTTACAGTTACCACCCTATCCGCCTCCTTCTCATTATTCACCATCCCACCTCCTAAGAGTGCCTTCTGCCCCATACCTTCTGTCTTTATTTATTGATTGAGAGCTTGGATTAACACCTTTGAGCAGAAAGCTCTTTCATAGGTTCCACGTCAAGTATGACACAAACAAGAATACAGATATGTTCCATGGCTACAGATACAGCAAGAAACAATTGAAAACTGTCTCCAGGCATAAATTCTAGCAATAGTTATGCAATCTAAGCACTTACAGGGTGCAGAGTCAAAATAAAGGCTAACGTTTCACTAGGTAACGGTAACATAACATGAGGATGCTTGTTTAAAATGGAGAATTGTGCAACTAACAGCATCAGCAGATAATTGGATTGTGCCCGAGTCAAAGAAAGAAGGAAAGTCTTGTACCTGTAGAGAGGGACAGGGGAGGGAGGAGAAAGTGGGGAGGGCGAAGGCAAGCAGAGGTGGAGAGTGGGATGGAATAGATAGGTGGCAAAGGGAAGAATAGCTATGTAGTCAAAGTGGAATAAAGGGGGAGGAGGGTGGGGGGAAGGAGGGGTGGAGGAGAGTAGTGAGGAAGAGGTGGTGTAGGTAGTGGGGTGATGATGAAGATGTATTAAGGTGGTAGGGAGGAAAGAGGTATGGAATGACGAAGGGGCCAAAAAGAGAAGAGGAGCTGGAGGGAATAACGGAGGGGCAAAAAAGAGAAGAGGAGGTGGAGGGTAGGAGGAGGGAAAATAAATTAATTTAGGCAGGGGTAGAAAGCCCATTAAAGTGTTAACTTGACCGGGGACCCAAGAAATGGACATGAGGCGTAACGTCTTACTAAGCAATAGAGATCAGAGTTTGCAGATTGTAGGAGCAAGGTAAAGGCAAATTAGCAGTAACAGTCACAGGTTGCCAGTGAGATTAGATGCTGCTGGAGTTTTTTCTTAAAGGAGCCCAGAAAAGTAGCATTAGTTATGTCAGGAGGCAGGGAGTTGTACCACTGCGGAGCTCTGTATGCAAATGCACATTGTCCAAAGGTGGTGCAGCACCATGGGATTCTGAAAGCCTATTTGCCAGAGCTTCTGGTACTGCGTGGGTTACATGCAGGGGGAAAGAAGGGTCAGTACATTGGGGGTAGCAGTTGTAAGGTGACTTTTTTTGCAAGCAGACTCGATTGGTATTTGAGCCTGCTGTCAGACTGTAACCAACTAACCTGGGTATGAAGATCGCAGGTGTGTGTCAAGTGTGCGGCACCAGTAAGAAAGTGGCATGCTTAATTTAAGGCCGTTTTGATATGTCGGAGGGCAGTGTCTGTAGCCGCACCGTAAATGACAATACCATAGTGCGTGAGAGAGACCACAGAACTGTGGATGGCTGTGTTCAGTGCTTCAGGAGTGAGATTTGTTCCTGTATAGAACTCCTAAACGCTGGTTAATAGCTTTGGCTGTTCGGTTGTTGTGCTGGGTGACAGACAGGGTAGAGTCAGTAGTTATACCCAGGTACTTGAAATGGTGAACCAGTTCAAGAGGGGAGCCAGTGTTATTAATGATGGTAAGCGGGAAGGTTTTGTGTCTGCTTTGGGAGATCAAAAACAATATTGTCTTAGTCTCATTATAATTAAGGATGAGCTTATTATCCCGAAACCACTTCTTTGCGGATGTGAAGGATTGCTGAAGTTAGTCCTGGAGAAGGCGAGGGCCCATGTTGTTGGTAAAAAGTACAGCGTCATCAGCATATAGAAGTATGTGGTCACACCAAGCTCCTGGTACTGAATTGAGGAAGATGCTAAAAAGCAGTGAACCCAAGATTGATTCCTGTGGGACTCCAGAGCATACAGGCCTACCATTGGACAAGGCGTTACCAATTTTTACCTGCTGCGTTCGGCTGCTTAAGTAGCTGGAGAACCAGCTTGTAGTGTCGGAGGAAAGACCAATGGAGGAGAGTTGTCTGATGAAGAGATCGTGCTTGACAATGTCAAAGGCCTTGGTAAGGTCTATGAAAGTTGCCCCTACCGAGAGCCCTTGTTCCAGAGAGTTATTGATAAAGCCTGTAAACTCCAGGAGCGCAGTGATGGTACTTTGCCCATGCCTGAACCTATGCTGTTGGGGACACTGGAGTTGGTAGTTATCTACTGTAGATACTCTACGAGTTGGTCAGTCACAATGTGCTCCAGGACCTTAGAGATCAGGGGAAGAATAGAGATTGGGCGGTAATTTCCCAGCAGTGCACAGTCACCACTGTTGTGCACCGGGGTAACCACTGCTGATTTCCACAGATATGGAAATTGTGACAGAGAGAGTGACAGGTTGATTATTTTGGTAAGAGGTGTGAGGATGTCCTCGAGGGTAAGGGCAACAAACTTTAAGTCCAAGGAGCCCCCACAGAATCTAGCTTTCCCCAGTACCTTCTTAAGATAATGTCCGGCTTCATTTATAGACACTGCTTTGAAGTAAAATGATGGGTGGTCTCGGGGTGAGTTCTGGACTGCAGAGGTCATACCTGAGGGGGTAACCACGAAGTAGTTAGGGGGGGACATTGTTAAGGTCTGTAAATGCTTTGTTGAAAGCGTCTCAATGGCTATTGGGTCCACGGTAGGGGTGTCATCGATGTTCAGCATGTTCGGGGTAGTTTTGGAGTCTTTACCAGTGATGCCTTGGATGTTCTTCCAGAACGTCCTGTTGTCGTTCCAGGAGGTGGAAAGGACTTCTGTGAAATACTAGCTTTTAGCAGAACGGATAGCACAGGTACACTCTTGCTGCTTTGTATCTCTGTAGGTTAGCTTGTGTCCCCAGTGCTCGAGAGATGTGCCAGAGGTGATCCCTGTGTTGTAGTAGATCAAAAAGAGCAGGGGTGATCCAGGGATTATGGGTTCCATTGATTTTTGTAGTTTTGAAGGGGGCATGCTTATTGCAGGTTGCGTTAAAGAGAGGTCAGTGGAGAGTTCCAATGCATTGTTGACGTTGCTGGCTTATATACATTAGACCAATCAGTGATCCTCAGGTCAGCTTTCATTAGCTCGAGATGTCCCAGAATGAGGACCCGGCTAGTGATAGTTCTGGCAGGGGGCTTGTGGTAGTTATTGGACCAGTAAAACTTGACAGAGGAGTAATCACTAATACAGTCGGGTAGGACACAGGTGTCCTTGATATTAACTGGCCGTTTAGGTAGCACCCAGTCCAGTAAGGTATTGGTCTCAGTTTTGTAGTTCCTCCTGGTTGGGGCTTCTACAAACTGTGAAAGGTGGATAGCAGATAATGAGACATTGGCATCAGTGGTGTTAGAGGAGAGCCAGTTTGTATTAAAATCTCCAAGCATTAGAAATTCTGAGTGAAGGCTCATCCCTCTTAAGGCATTTATGAAGGACACAAAGCCAGGTTTAGTGTGCCTTGGAGGGATGTAAACAGAAAGCACAGTGAGTGTTTTGTTATGTGCACCGAGAAGCAACTTAACAGCCAGTATTTGGAATGAATCGCCACAACCAGGGGTGGGGATCCCCAGGCCCTGCAAAGTGTCCTTTACGTAGATCACACATCCACCACCACGCTGAGAAACGTAATCACACTTAAATAGTGTGTAGCCAGGAAGTAGGATTGCTGCGTCAGGGACATTAGGAGCGAGCCAGGTTTCTACTACCAAGAGTACATCTGGATTATGTCTGGCGGTCCATTCTTGTAGTCTGTCAAGTTTTGGAAGAAGGCTGCAAATGTTTAGTGGCGCCACTAATGTTAGACCACCAATATTTCTTGGTGTGTGGTTTGAGCAGTGGGGAGGTCCAGGATTAGGAAGCTCCCAGTCCCTGAGCAGGGTTCTCATCATCCTGAAGCTGATTGGGTTCCTGAAGCTGATTGGGTTCTGGGTCACACACCCTCTCTGTTTTGGTGCCCCCCAAACTCCTCCTCTTCATACATCATACATCACTGTATAGCACTTAGTTTCCCCCTGCCCATCTTCCTCCAGCACTTCACCCTATCCCCACACCCATAAAGTCACCCTTGCCTATACCGCTGTTCTACTCCTGCCCCCCCTGCCCCGTCTTTTCTTACTAATGTCATTGCCTAGTTCTGCTCCTTTGCTGGACTCTCAGCATCCTGGAGGGGTTAGTTCTAAGTATGTCTCCTCCTTCCCTTCTCCCCCACATCTACCCTACCTACTATTCCTCTGTTGTACACCTGCCCCCCACCCTCTTCCTCCTCCTCCTTACTGTCATCGCCTCGTTCTGCCCCTGGCAGGGTTCTCAGCATCCTGGTGGTGTTAGAGCTAGGCAAGTTTTGTCCTTCCCTCCCTAACCTCCACTTCCTCCCCCCGTCCCTCCTTTGTACCCCACTGCACTTATATGGTCTGTCCCTATATGACCTGTGCTAAATTTCTCTCCATTTTGTCCCTTACTTTTGTACTATCAGAGCTGCTACCTCAGCTCACCCTAGACCTGCTCTAAAATGTTTCACACTCAGTTGGGCTTTGTACCTGCTACTGGTAATGTACTGGCCCCCACCCCCGTCTAACTTGCCTCTCCTTCCCCCAGCTAGCTTCCTTGGTCCCTCTTACTCCTCCTTTCCAGTAACACTTCAATTGTATAATTGTACTGTTTACCTGTTTCTTAATTGTAATGTCAATCCAACAGTGTGTTGGTGATATTGTTGTTTTATTCTCTGTACCACAGCCCTCATGTATGTTAACTGTAATTGCATGTATAATCACTGTTTACATCCTCTTATCCGCCCCCCTCAGTCGCACCTGGAGACGAGCAACTTGTTGTTCAGTGTGCCTCCCTGGTGAAACATTTCAATAAATAAATAAAAAATTATTTTTACAGATCCATGCTTGGCTCTTATAAGTACTAGCAATACTGAAAAAAAATTAGACAGGTTGTGTATAATAAGTGTATCGTTCCTGAGGGAAGTAAATGTAAATCCTTCTAAAAGTACATCCTCGCTTTGAATTTAGGTAACTTTGTGCAGGTAGTATTTAAATTTTGTATTAGATTCAAGTTTTTTTAACTTGTTTTTTGACATTATATAATATGTTTGATAATTAATTTCTATGTTATTTTCCTTTGTATTAAACTTCATCTCACCTCTTTGTTTTAAATAAACTAAACTGAATCCTGCTGGATATATTATGTTATCTGGAAACTCAGTGTACCGTCACTTGGTATATCAAGTCCAGATTCCCGAACTGCACAAACCCAGCGGCACCATTAGCCCGACATAATGTTGGTCAAGATGGCAACATATGCCGTTTGTTACAATGCGGGAGGCTTCACCCCCACGCCCCCCCCATAACTAAAATAACTAACTCAGAGGAAGAGCGGACCCCGGAGTAAAAAAACTGTTAGTTACAGGGGGGGCAAAAGGATGTGGCTGGATGAGAACCCAGGTCCAACGGCACATGCTGGCTGAGCTGCTTGTGCTTTAGCCCTCCACACCATGGGGGCAGCTCGGCCAGCTTCCGGATCCGATGGTGGTTTCAGGGGTATGGTAGCAACCTGTCACATCCGCTATCTTACCCCCTCCCATAACACCTTCTGGCATGTAGCCATCGGTATGATCTGTATCGGGACACTTGACCTGTCGGGCAGTAGTGCCTGGGCAGGTGAGTGTCGGGATAGTGAACCATGGGAACCTGTAAGGGTACCATCCTGCCCAAAAGGTGATTTAGAGCAGCGACTGTAAAATCACCTTTCAGGACGGATTTGCATAATTTCACAACCCTTGTTCATGAGATGGGGTCCCAAAAGGCAATACTAAAATGTTGGGGGGGGGGGGGATATTTACAAACATACGAAAATGCCTGCAGAAATAGGCCTCACGGCCTGTCGAATCTGCTCCATTGTGCAGCTAGCCCCTCATCTCGCAGCTGCCCCTCCCACTACTGCCCTCCTTAGATTTACCCTCCCACTCATCCTGTCCCATCCCCTCTTGAAACTGCCCACCGTCTTACAGGCCACCACCTCCAGTGGTAGAGCGTTCCACTTACCCACCACCCTTTCCGTGAAGAACTGTCTCCTTACCTCCCTCCTGAATCCCCCCCCGGCCAAGTCTGAGACTGTGCCCTCTTGTGTACCTTCCTCATCTTAACTGGAAGATCCCCTCTGTTCGAGTCTTGTTTATCTCTTTCAAGTACTTAAAGGTCTCAGTCATGTCCCCCTATCCCTCCTCTCCTACAAGGAGTACATACTTAGCTTGCTCAGCCTTTCCTCTTAGGGCTTGCCCTCCAATCCCTGGATCATCTTTGTTGCTCTACGCTGCACCCTCTCCAACAATCTGATGTCCTTCTTCTGGTACGGGTGCCAGAATTGCACACAGCACTCCAGGTGTGTCCTGACTAGTGACCTGTACAGGGGGAGGATTACCTCCCTACTTCTGGAGGAGATTCCCCTCGCTATGCACCCCAGCATCTTGCTGGCCTTCGCTGCCGCCTTCCTACACTGAGCAGAGTTGTTCATGCTCCCCATTATAAGTACCCCTAGGTCCTTTTCCTCCATGGTGCTACCCAACTGTACCCCTCCCAGCTGACAGTCCTTCCCCTGGTTCTTTGCTCCGAAGTGCATTACCTTGCACTTCTTGGAACTGAACCCCAGCTGCCATGTTTCTGACTATTCCTGCAGTTTAGTCAGGTCACCCTGCAGCCCCTTCCATCCCTCAATGTCATCAACCACTACCCCCATTTTGGTGTCGTCTGCAAACAGACTGATCTTACTTCAGATCCCATGTGAGATATCAGCTAAGAACAACCCGAACAACATCAGGCCCAGCACCAATCCCTGTGGTACTCCGCTCATCACTGCCCTTGGTGCTGAGAGTTCCCCTTCCACTACCACCCTCTGCTGCCTACCCGTTAGCCAATTCGTTATCCATTTCACCATCTTCTCCCCCCGCCCCAACAGATTCCAGCTTTCCCCCTAACCTCCCGTGCGGCACAGAGTCAAAGGCCTTGCTTAAGTCCAAATACAGCAAATACAGGACATCCACTACATGGCCCTTGTCTAGTTCCTTTGTCACCCAATCATAGTACTCAATGAGGTTGGTCTGGCAGGATCTGCCCAAGACAAACCCGTGCTGATGCCCATCCTGGGGTCCATAGTCCTCCAAATGGGTCACCAGCCTCTCTTTCAGAATTGTCTCCATGAGCTTCCCCACAACTGATGTGAGGCTCACTGGCCTGTAGTTTTCTGGTTCATTCTTAGGGCCACCTTTGTGGATGGGCACCACAAGGGTCATCTTCCAGTCCTGTGGTACACATCCCATGTCCAAGGAGGTATTGAACAGATTAGCCAGTGGCCCTGCCAGGACCTCAGCCAGCTCCTTGAGTACCGTAGGGTGAATGCCGTCCATCCCAGGTACCTTGTCCACCCTCAGTCCTTCCAGTACTCTGTCCTCATTATCCTCACATCTGTCACCCCTCCCCTGCCTACCCACCCTCCCTCATACCACACCCCTTTCTCTTGCGTGAATACAGAAAAGAAGTATTCATTTAATGCCTTTGCCTAATCCTCCCTCTCTCCACCCACCCCCGTCCCTTTTATCCTCATTATTTGGTCCTTATTGTTCCTTCTTTCCCTTATGTATCTGAAGAAGTCCTTTTCTCCATTTTTAATACCCTGTGCCAGTCTCAGCTCCCTGGAAGCCTTGGCTGCTCTGACTAGTTTGGTGGCCTCTCTGGATTTCTTCATGTACATCTCCTTGTCTTCTCCCTTCCCTGACTTTTTGAACCTCCTGAATGCCTCTCTCTTGACCCTCACCTCCTCCCTGACCTCCTGAGTCATCTAACTGGGCTTCTTTGGCCTCCCTTTCTTGCTCTGTGTTCTAGTACATACCCCTGTAGCCTTCGCTAGCCCCGTTTTTATGACATCCCATTTCCGACTTGTATCCCAGCCTGGTTGAATCCCCACCAGAATTTCCCCCATCTTTTTAAAGTCCGTCCGCCTAAAATCAATCACCTCGGTACCTGTACCCCAGATTCCCTTCCCATGTTGAGTATGAACCACACCGAGCAGTGATTGCTCCCCACCAGTGGGCTCTACACCTCCAGATCCCTTACCATCTCCCCATTGGACAGTATAAGGTCCGGAGTATTTCCTATCGGAGTTGGTGCGTGGACCAGTTGCATCAGGAAGCTGTCCTGAAATGCCTCTAACAAGACTTGCTCCCTTGCACTTGTGGTGGTTGGGGTACTCTAGTTCACCCCAGGTAGGTTGAAGTCCACCACCACCATGTTCCCTTTCCTGCAGACCCTTTGGATTTGTTCAGATAACTCCCTGTCCAGGTCCTCCAGTTGAGCTGGTGGTCTATAAACTACCCCCATCCTCAGTGTCCTGCCTTTTGAGTCCTGAAAATGTATCCATGGGGCCTCTGTCCTGCCCTCCTCCCCCTCATCCCTTGCACATCTTATTCACTCCCATACATAGATCGGCACCCCCCTCTCCTTGGTCCTATCTTTTCTGAATATCCTATGTCCGGGAACCATCAACTCCCAGTCCTGGTACATAGATCGGCAGCCCCCACCTTGGCCCTATCTTTTCTGAATATACTATGTCCTGGAACCATCAGCTCCCAGTCCTGGTACTGGGTGGCCCCCATTTCTGTGATGGCCGCAGTGTCCACCCTCCCCTCTGCCAACAGGGCCTGAAACTCAGCTGACTTGTTTCCGAGGCTCCTTGCATTCAGTGAGACGACTCTCCAACACGCTCCCTTCCCCTCACTAATGCTTCTCCTTCCTTTCTCCCCCCACTGTGTCCCCTTCCCTTTGCTGTCCCCGTTAACAAGGGGGGGTAAGCTCGTCAGGCTTCCCTCTCTGGGACCCCTGCCTACCAGCTGACCACTCGCCACCCCCCCTTCTAGTTTAAATTCATCTTTGTTTCTGTGTACTCCTCTATCCTCTGCTTTAGTACTGCCTTCCTCTCCTTGCTCAGGTGGGTCTGTCCCCAGCATATAGGTCATTCCTGTCCCAGTTTCTACCCCAGCCACCCACCTCCTCATACCCCCTTGAGTGACACCATTCCCTCAACCAAGTATTAAACTCACCTATCCTTCCTTTCCTCGCTGTACTCGCACAGGGTACTGGGAGTACCTCCGAGAAGGCCACTGATTCCCCCCCCCCATCTCCTCACACAGCCTTCCCAGTTCCTCAAACCTCTCCCATGCCACTTCCACTGTGCCCCACTGCCAGGTCATTCATACCCACGTGCACCATGACATGAGGTTTCCTCTTCCCCCTTCCCTGCACATTTAAGAAGAGACTGCCCCGCCCTGTCTGCAGTGAGCCCGGGTATGGATTCGATCCAGATTTGGCTATGCTTTTCCCCCTTACTGCCCCATCTGATCCCCTTCAGTATGGAATCTACCAGCACTAGAATCCCCCCTCTTCATGCCTCATACCTCCCCCCAACCTCTTCTCTATGTATTTGTTAGTAGACTCCACCTTACCCTGCCCATTAGTAACTCCATCCCATCCCCCAGCGCTTCCCTCAACCTCCTCCCCTGGCCTGCAGCCCCTTCCCCTGACACTCCTTCGCCATCTTCCCCTACTCTACACTCTGTCCTGGGTCCCCATTCCTCTCCTGCTCTGCCTCCGGCATCTGTCTCACCAGCATTGTCCTTCCCCCCATTACCCCGTTCCCTCTGTCCACTAGTCCAGCTGTGTCCCTCTCCCCCTCTCTCCCCCTTCCCTCTTTCCTCAATCCTACTGCTGTCACCTGGGCTGTCCCTACCCCTATTCACTCCTGCCCCCTCTTGGAGATCCAGCGCCTCGCCTGCACCATTTCTGCCAACACTGCAAACCTGTTACCTGCCTTCCCAGTGCTGCTGAGACTAGGCTCCTTCCTCCGTCCCTGAGGCTTACCTCCGTTACTAGACTCCCTATTCATCCTGACCCCTTCCCCTCTTCAGTTCTGATGCTCCTCCTATGCGTTGGCTCCATGCTACCTTGTGCCAAAGGCCATCCTGCCCCAGCTCCCCCTCCCTTCACCCTCTCCAACTCCTTACCCAACCGCTGCACTTCTCCTGCAGCCACCTCAGCCTGTGACAGATTGGACACCCACCTAGCTTCCATAATATGCTCATCCAAACAGCCGTCCCACAGCCGTTGCAATCCACTATTCTTTCCCTGCCTACCCCCCTAGCATCCTGCTGCTCCCTGTACCCTCCCCCCATCCACTGTCCCCATCCTCCCCTATTTCTGCCATGCCACCCTCTGGCACGTCTTCCCTCATCTCTCTCCATTTTCATACCTCTGTGCTGCCCTTAACCCCTCCCTTGTGCCTTAAACCCCTTACTTAAGTGGTGCCCGTGCCCCCTCTTCAGCTTATAGTCCCTTCCTATGTAGCAGTATGTCCTTAAGACCCTTGTTCCCGATTACTTTCACCCGCCCAACATTTCTGCCAAGACATTGTCCCCAGAATAGCCCCTACCTCAAAAAAAAAAAGGCACAACCATCACATTTGCATCAGTATTTCATGACTTTAAACCAGATTTCACCCCCCCCCCAAATTAATCCTCCTCCTGCTCCTTCCTAATAGATGGCACCACTACTGGGAGGTGGTGAGGGGCGGGAGAAAAAAATGATCAAGTTATGAAGACAAGTTCGAAACCCATTGAGGAATATTGAACCACATACCTGATTTACTCAGTTCCTGGTCCGGCATGGAAGAGTGAACATGCATCTCTGGTCCAGAGAGGATTAAGGCACTGGACCCTGGTGAGTAAGTTAGGGGTGGGGGATGAGTGGGAGGGTAATGGAGGCGGTGTGCTAGCGGCTGCAACAGACATCGATGGACGTTTCGCTTTTTTACAGGGTGTATAAAAACCAAAAAAAAGACTACGAAGGATGTTTTTCTTTCTTTCAGGTACTGATACTTGGGATTGGGCACCATAGTGTTGGTGTTATGTTTGGCGGCACTGGGGGTGGTCTCCCTGGTGTCGCATAGTGAAAGTGTGGGGGTGGGGGTACTAGCTGGAGCCAGGTATTGGGCACCCCGGTGTTGGAAAATTAAGAAGGGGGAAGCAAAGGGAGGTGGGAGGGATACTTGGCAGAGGGTGGGAGGAATTGTTTTTACATTGTGGGGGGAGGACCACAACAGGCTGATCATAACGCTTATCAGCTCTACTTGCTGGGCGGCTTATGCAGCTCAAAGGAAAGAGCTGCCTCTGATTCAGTCAACTCTTTTCTTTGAACTACATGATGTTTCCACCCAGCAGGCCAAGAACAGTGTCACAGCCTGGTGATGACTGGTGCGACACTGACGAGCCTCTTGCAGACTTCTCTGTATTGGACTGTCCGTGACGCACCTCTCAAAACCCAGAATCCTATCAATATGTTTGCTTTGCGAAAGTGCTAGAAGGAACATAAAAATGAATATTGCTGATTAATACACCATGAATTGTTACAGTAGCGATGGAAGGGCTACTTAATAGGCAGAAACACAGTACCTTACATGTAATTATTTACTTTTCCTTTAACTGTCTGAATACTCTTTTGACACCAGGCAGAATAACTTGATTACAAGCTGTGGTTTGTGGGTCAGCGCATCCCCCTGTGATCCAGGGACCCAGTTTTTCAAAGGGCCTGACATGGTTCAGGGACTAATAAATCTCCAGCGCAGTAGTGCTGTTTTCAGCATTTTCTGAACACAAGCTGCATTTTTTAGTATTTGCCTAAACTCCGTGCCTAAAAATACCAGGCGTAGCATAAAATCCAGTCCCATTACATTAGTAGATGTGTGGTTTGGAGCAGGATACTATTACCAATGTATAGAATAACATATGGGCAACCATATGCAACAGGGCCATGTTCTGTCGAGGGGTGAGATGACATCATAGACCTTGAGAGCGAAGCTCGAGAGGTCTCTGTGATATCATCTGACACCGAGATGGAAACATCAGCCTTGTAGTGAATGGTTGCCAATGCATTATTTTGTATAGTATATGTTGTTTTTAATTCACTTACCTTCTTTCTAAATCTGTCTTGAACTGTGGTAAAAAAACAACAGAAAAAAGCAAACAGGATAAGATTAAAAACATGGAATATAATTTAAGTAATAGCTACATGAGCTGGCGACATTTCTAGTAGTTCCATCTTTTAACAAAACAATTAATTTGGGCTGTTTTCGGTCTTGCCAATATATTTGTTAGGAGGACTCCGCAGTGTAAATAAGCATGAGGAGTCTTAATTACATGGGAGTCTATGCTGTTTATCACAGCAGTGACATACTGTAGCTACTGTGGTACAACAGCATTCTGATATCACTGCTATGGTACAACAGCGTTCTGACATCACTACTGTGGTACAACAGCATTCTGACATCACTGCTGTGCCACAACAGCATTCTGACATCACTGCTATGGTACAACAGCATTCTAACATCACTGCTGTGGTACAACAGCATTCTGACATCACTACTGTGGTACAACAGCATTCTGACATCACTACTGTGCCACAACAGCATTCTGACATCACTACTGAGGTACAACAGCATTCTGACATCACTGCTATGGTACAACAGCATTTTGACATCACTGCTGTGGTTCAACAGCATTCTGACTTCACTTCTGTGGTACAACATCATTCTGACATCACTGCTTGTGCCACAACAGCATTCTGACATCACTACTGAGGTACAACAGCATTCTGACATCACTGCTATGGTACAACAGCATTTTGACATCACTGCTATGGTACAACAGCATTCTGTCAGCGTGGCTCAGTTGGTAGCACATCTGCCTCTGGACCAGAAGGTTGTGGGTTCTCATCCTACACTGGGATTGGACTTGCACCTAAAAATCACAGGCATCTGAGTGCAATATTGGGGGGTGCTGTACTGCAGGGGTGTGCCGTCCTTCGGATGAGACGTTAAACCGAGGTCCCTTCTGCCCATCCTGGTGTTGTCCTGGTGGGTGTCCAGGTGGAAGTAAAAGAACCCTGGGCACTCTTCGCAAAAGAGCAGGGAGCATTCCCGGTGTGCTGGCCAACATTCCCCTTCCCATAAACCGGTTCATGCAATCATCCAGGCTGTGTGTGGATGATGATGTGCAATATGGCTGCCACCACACATTCAGTCACTTCACTACCAATCTAGCATTGCTTGTAAAGCACTTTGGGATACTGTGTATGAAAAGCGCTAAATAAATGCTGATTCTTTTTCTTCTTCTACTATGGTACAACACATTCTGACATCACTACTGTGGTACAACAGCATTCTGACATTACTGCTGTGGTGCAGCAGCATTCTGACATCACTACTGTGGTACAACAGCATTCTGACATCACTGCTGTAGTACAACAGCATTCTGACATCACTACTGTGCTACAACAACATTCTGACAACACTACTGTGCTACAACAACATTCTGACATCACTACTGTGGTACGACAGTATTCTGACATCATTACTATGGTATGACAGTATTCTGACATCATTACTATGGTATGACAGCATTCTGACATCACTACTGTGGTACAACAGCATTCTGACCTCACTACTGTGGTACAACAGTATTCTGACATTGCTATTGTGGTATGACAGCATTCTAACATCACTACTGTGTTACAACACCATTCAGGCATAACTACTGCGCACAACATCATTCAGACATAACTACTGTGCTACGACAATATTCTGACATCGTTACTATGGTATGACAGCATTCTGACATCACTCCTGTGCTACAACAACATTTTGACAACACTACTATGGTACAACAGCATTCTGACAACACTACTGTGGTACAACAGTATTCTGACATTACCTACTGTGGTATGACAGCATTCTGACATCACTACTGTGGTAAAACAGGATTCTGACATCAGTGCTGTGGTACAACAGCATTCAGACAGCCCAACTGTGGCACAACAGCATTCTGACATCACTACTGTGGTACAACAGCATTCTAACATCAGAACTGTGGTACAACAGCATTCAGACTGCACAACTGTGGCACAACAGCATTCTGACAGCATGACTGTGGCACAACAGCATTCTGACATCATTGCTGTGATACAGTAGCATTCTAACAGCACTATTGTGGTACAACAGCGTTCTGACATTACTACTGTGTTACAATAGCATTCATGACATCACAAGTGTGGTACAGTAACATTCTGAAAGCACAACTGTGGCTTAACAGAATTCTCACATCACTACTGTGGTACAACAGCATTCTGACATCATTACTATGGTGCAGCAGCATTCTGACACCACAACCATGATACAATAACAATCCAACATCACTGCTGTGGTACAACAGTATTCAGACAGCAGTACTATGGCACAACAGCATTCTGATATCGCTACCATGGTCCAGTAGCATTCTGATATCACTGCTGTACTACAACAGCATTCTGACATCACTGCTGTGCTGCAACAGCATTCTGACATCACTGCTGTGCTGCAACAGCATTCTGACATCACTACTGAGGTACAACTGCATTCTGACATCACTACTGTGCTACAACAGCATTCTGACATCACTACTGTGGTACAACAGAATTCTGACATCACTACTGTGCTACAACAGCATTCTGACATCACTACTGTGGTACAACAGAATTCTGACATCGCTACTGTGGTATGATAGCATTCTAACATCACTACTGTGGTACAACAGCATTCTAGCATCAGTGCTGTTGTACAACAGCATTCAGACAGCACCACTGTGGCACAACAGCAGTCTGACAGCACAAATGTGACACAACAGCATTCTGACATCAGTACTGTGGTACAACAGCATTCAGACAACACAACTGTGGCACAACAGCAGTCTGACAGCACAAATGTGACACAACAGCATTCTGAAATCACTACTGTGATACAATAGGATTCTAACAGCACGACTGTGATACAACAGCTTTCTGACATTACTACTGTGGTACAGTAGCATTCATGACATCACAAGTATGCTACAGTAACATTCTGAAAGCACAACTGTGGCTTAACAGCATTCTTACAGCACAACTGTGGTACAACAGCATTCTGACATCACTGCTATGGTGCAACAGCATTCTGACACCACAACCATGATACAATAGCATTCCAACAGCACTGCTGTGGTACAACTGTATTCAGACAGCAGTACTGTGATATCACAGGAGTCTGACATCAGTACTGTGGCACAACAACATTCTGATATTGCTACCATGGTCCAATAGCATTCTGACATCACTATAATGGTACAGAGGCATTCTGACATTACTACTGTGGTACAACAGCTTACTGACATCACTACTGAGTGGTACAACAGCATTCTGACAGCACCACTATGGTACAACAGCATTCTGACATCACTACTGTGGTACAACAGCATACTGACATCACTACTGTGGTACAACAGCATACTGACATCACTACTGTGGCACAGCAACATTCTGAGAGCAGTACTGTAACACAGCAGCATTCTGACATCACTACTGTCATATGACATCACAACTGTGTAGTACAACAGCATTGTGACAGCACCACTATGGTACAGCAGTATTCTAACTTCACCGTTGTGGTACAGCAGCATTCTGATATCACTACTGTGATATGACAGCATGCTGGCATCACTACTGTGGTACAGTAGCATTCTGACATCACTACTGGGGTACAACAGCATTCTGACATCATTACTGTGGTATGACAGCTTTCTGATATCACTAGTTTGGTGCAGCAGCATTCTGACATCACTACTATGGTATGACAGCATTCTGACATCACTACTGTGGTACAGTAGCATTCTGACATCCCTGTACGATAGCATTCTGCTATCGCTACTGTGGTACACCAGCATCCGGAAGTGTAATGATTTCCATACACAACAATTCTGAACCATAAAGTAATAGTGTATTTTATCTGCTAGAAATTAAAAAAATATATATGTATCACAGGTACTAGATACTAAACAGTAATACTGTATTTCAGTGATGACTTACTAAACAGCAATAATGTAGTTTAACAGCCACAAGTTAAAAATAACCAGTTTCTTTATTACATTGTCTGTGTATAACCAGAAGGCTTTAGGTTAATTGCCTTCACCTGCACTAAAGCCATCATTCAATAATTAGGGGCTGCCATTGTCTGATGTAGCTTATCCCACAGGCTTTTTAAATTATATATCTCTGTTTGATTTAATCAACCTAATGAGAGTTTTCCGTGCAATGATTTTTCTTTTCCATAGCGGAGACGCCAATTGAAGAGTTCACCCCAACGCCGGCATTCCCAGCGCTTCAGTACCTGGAGTCCGTTGATATAGAGGGTGTGGCCTGGAGGGCGGGGCTGAGGACAGGTGACTTCTTGATCGAGGTAAACTTCCTGTTTCTAAGGAAAGGCAAGGGTACAGCAACATGTATATCCTCCCATTAACGACTATCTCTATATACATACACACACACCTAAACATAATCCTACACACACACACACCTCTCTAAACGTAGTCCTACACACCTAAACATAGTCCTATATATACACACACACCCCGAAGCATAGTCCTACACACACACACCCCATAGTCCTGCACACACATACATATACACATGCACACACCACATACTCCCTAAATGTAGTCCCACACCTTAGCATAGTCCTACACACACATGCACATATACACACACATACATACCTGTACATATACATGCACCCATCTAAATATGATCACACACACACACACCCTAAATGTAGTCCTACACATACATAGTCATTTATTGTCACAAATGTTATGAAACACACATGGAGATATTTACAAAATTACAAAAGCTAACACACACATAATCATTTAATCATGCTGGCCCATCAGTGCAGTGGTTGGATTTCTGTCTGTGATGCCGGCTACCCGGGTTCGGGAATGGACCTGGGCACCAGAGGGCCAGCTGGGGGGAGAAGGCTTGAGTGTCCAACTGCTTGCCTTCTCCCAGGGGGAGGTGGGTCTGTGGTCTGGCGTTTGCCGACTCCTGGTGGATGCCAAGAGAACAGCAATGTGCTGGGCCCTGCTGAATAGCGAGCATGACAGACGTCAGCATGCCCCTTGATGTCAGTGGCACGCCATGCTGCAATGGGGAGAAAATGGGAAACTAGCACCCTGGCCGACAGGATGATGGCCGCCAGGCCCTCGCCACCATGGAGCCCTGGACAGCCCGGTCTGACTCCAATAGCATCTGGGCCAACTGGTTATGCCTACCGGTGCTTCCTCCCCAGAAGGACAGGCTCCAACTGATGAAGAGATACATCAGATTACCCTGGGGGCTGCAGCTATGGGGCGGGAGATGGCAGCGAGGCAGCCCGAAGGAGTGGACAGCTGGGGTGCAGGGAGGGAGCAAAAAATAAAACATTTAATCAATTAGAAAATCACAAACGTGCTGCCCCCCCATCTTGTCCAGTGTGACCCACCACCCTGCTCCCCCATCCCAGATGGCGATCAGCGACCAACACAGCCTTCCTCACACCACTGCAGCTGGCCACTGACTGAACTCTCAAGGGGCGTACTGTATCCAATGCGACTGGGTTGACTGTGATTGACAATCACAATCAGAGGCGTACTGTATACAGTACGTGCTCGGAAAACAGCCAGCAGCCAGCGGCTGTAGTGTGAGGAGGGCTGTGATGGTCACCGATAGCTGATTGCGGGAGGGGGTGATGGGTCACATAGGATGGGATAGGGGTGGGGAGGACCCAGACTACCAGGGCATGGGGTGTTTGTATTTGTGGATGGCAGTTGGGGAGGGGGGAGGGACCACTACACTGTGGAAAATGGTTTTGCAGTATTGGGTGGGAGATCGGGGACTGGGGAGGCACACTACACTATGGAAACTTTGTTTATTAAAGTCGGTTGAGTGGGCCGCAGTACCTCCACCAACCACTAATGTTATACAGAGTACCGCCAGGTTTTTGTCGGCAGTAATTTCTCTATGTAAGGGCCTTTGCAAACGGCCCTTGTGTGGAACAAAACCTTTGTGAATGGTACTGCAGGGATATGCAGGTCTCTTCCCCTTCATTTGCATTGCAGCCCCCATCCCAACTTTGCCCGGGTGCAGACTCAGTTTTGCCTGGGCAAACTGGGCTTTATGGACATGGCAAAGTTTTTTGGATCTTGCCCCAGATGTGCAATAACGCACATTCGTACACTAGCATTCATACACGAGCAGATGTGCAATAACACACATTCATACACTAGCAGACATGCAGTAACACATATTCATACACTAACATTCATACATGATCAGACATGCAATAACACAGATTCATACACTAGTAGTCATACACAATCAGACATGCAATAACGCAGATTCATACACAGACATGCAATAACACATATTCATACGCTAACATTCCTACATGATCAGATATGCAATAACACACAGTCATGCAATAACAGATTCATACGCAGACATGCAGCAACATGCATTCATAAACTTAACATTAATACACGATCAGACATGCAATAACACACATTCATACACTAACATTCATACATGATGATAAATGCAATAACACACAGATTCACACATTATTATTCATCCACGATCAGACGTGCAATAACACACATTCATACACTATCATTCATATATGATCAGACATGCCATAATGCAGATTCATACACTAACACTCGTACACGATCAGACATGTAATAACACACATTTATACACAAGCATTCATACACGATCAGGCATGCTATAACACAGATTCATACACTAACATTCATACATTCAGACATGCAATAAGTAAGCAATAAGACAGAGTAGAACGTAAAGTTAGACAGTTCTAACGCGGGTAGGGGTGTAGTGAGGCACAAGGCCTCAGGCCAAGTGCGTTCAGTCCCCTAGCCATGCGTTAGAACTGTCTAACGCACACCCCGTCATGTCTTATTGCACTTATGAAATGGGCATCCAAATAATAGATGCTTTTTGAAAGTAAAAAAATTATATTTAGTAATGAAAAACTTTAATCTTTGTCTTAATTTTAAATAAAATAATCCCTCCACCTTTAGTTTAGTGTTTTTTTTTGAGTTAAGGATTTTTGTTCTTGTAAGGCTTCCGTAGTTGGGCTTTTGTCATGTGGTTGTCAGGGTACAACACTGCCAAGCAGTGCCACTCTTTGGTTTAGTTCTGGAGAAAAAAACAACAGTTTTTATATATCGGAGTAAAAGAAGGTGCTTTTTTATTATAACATAACAACTTTTGATGGCAGCAGGCAGCGGTGCTGAGGAGCTGGCGGGAATGTTTCCGTGTGGCGGGTGTAATTGGTGCGAGACTACAGCAAGGATCATCAGCCACCGGTATGAAAGGTACAAATGTGGTCAGGTTGTTTAAAGGGAACAGTTTAAAATGTTTCCCTGCAGAAAAAAAAAAGAGTGAGAGGCTGAGAGAACTGTTGAGCGGTGGGTGGATGGTCTGTGTACAAGGAGAGTGAGCGGGCTGCCAGACGTGGAAGTGGTCATGGCTGGCAGGATTTTCTTTTTTCTTTTCCGTAGGTATGTTTTGTTAAAAGGGAAATGTGAGGGGTAAGTGAGGGAACTAGGGGGTGAACGGCCTTTCACAATGATGACGAGTTAGTGGTCTGCAGGGGGAGAGACGTGACAGGCTTCTTAGACGGGGCAGACTTATGAGATGGAGCAAGCGACTGGGTGATTGAACAAGTAGGCAGGTACAAGGATTTTAAAAAGGGTACTGTGTCCTGTTTGTCCGGAGTAGTTGTAGCCGTGCGTTAGACACTTCTAAAGCATGGTTATCAAACAATCAGGATGTTCAAAATCTTGAGCCCATTTCATAACACGCATTCAAACACTAACATTCATACACAGTCAGACATGCAGTGACACATACGTATTCATACAGTGACATGCCATCACGCACATTCATACACAGTCACATATCAGTCATGCATTACTCGTGAACAGTAATACGCCACTTTGCACTTTATATTTTTTAAAATACCTTTAATACTGGTGATATCCTAAAATTCTTTACAGAACAGGATCAACCCTCCAAGGGTTAAACCCCAGAATTCTGTTTCAGTTCAGGCAACACATAAAAGTGGTGCTGCAGGCAGTAGACACTACAGCAGAAAAGCTACAGCACATGATGTTGCCATGGTGCAATTAAACCAAAAACTAGAAATAAGAGACCCGAGGTCTACAGCCCTATAATCAAGTGCTGCTTCCAGAAATCCACCAGCGAGGATGGAGGATGGGGGAAGGGAGGTTGATCAGCCTGCAAGAGAGAAAAAGTTATGTTCAGCACTGGATTTGGACAGGGATGAGGGAGAGGTGAGATTACTGTAAAGGGACATTTACACAGCCACCTTTGTACCCAACCCATGCGTGTGAGTTGCTGCAGTGCAAAAGCAGCTGTGTGACCACTTCCCGATTGCGGTAATTTAACTGTGCTGATTTGGGAGCCGCTGCAATCATGGGAAGGCAGGTTGGAGCGAGTGATCTAGGAAGGCATGTGGATCAGCTGCACTGCTCACCCTGACGTAACTCCAGTGCTTCCCAGCATCCTCATGTAAGAACACCCTACTGCCCCCCCCTCAACTTACGGCCCCTCTCCAGCATGTCTTGCATTAGCACTCAGAGTGGATGTGTAACTGCAGAAGGAAATGGCCTGTAGAGGTTAGGGCAGCACTGACACGGACCACAGGGAGACTGAAAGTGGCCACGTAAATACAGTGAATGCTGCAGAGAATACTGTGAAGTTGATGTGGTGAAGCTGGGGGTAGGGAAGGAGAAAAAGCAGGTATTGATGGAGTAAAGGGAGGGAGATAAGTGGGAGACCTGTTCAGAGATGTAGGCAAGTGCCCATTCGTGGAGGACTATGAAGGCAAGGAGAACAATCTGAAGTAGAATTCCTACTAATGATTTATTTAACGCTGGCACAAACACAATCATGCAGCGACATAAATGTCAGAAAGGCCTAATCCCACAGTGACACAAATGCAGACTCACAGAGACAGTCATACTGATAACAACACGCTGACACAATACAAGATACACATACACACTGTGACACCATACACACATGCTATTCCAGAAATGCACAGAATCACAATGAGTTGGTTACAGACTATTTGTTTTCTAACAGGCCCCTAAGGGCGTGATCAGGCCATTTATATTTTGTGGGACTTGCACTAGTAGCCCATTACTACATGTGAAGAGCTGATTTTAAAGTATGATTTACTTTTGAGGAAGCATGTTCTGTTTAATTCAGGGAGGAAGTCTGGTTAGATAGAGCACAAGCATGGTAACGAAGAGACAGAGGTTCACATTTTTATTTGTTTTATTTAAAATTTGTTAACCGGGAAAGGCACACTGAGCCAAGGCTCATTTCCAGGTGCGACCCAGTGGATGGGATAAAAGGAAAATACAGTAGTAAGAACACAAAAATATGCATGAAACAAGTTTGACGTTTTAAATCACAGTAATATACACAGTTACAATATTTTATATGTTACAGACAGAAATGTGCAGTTGCAATGTTAAACGTGGCATTTGTATATACAGTGACAGTATTTGGCATAGCACTGGTTTATAAGTGCAGAGTACGACAGGCAGTTTTACAAATAGTATGGATAATAGACACTATTACATTTTCAATAGGTAATAAACATAGACGAGCTAATTTACATTGGCAAATAGGAGGGGAGCAGAGTGGCAGAGAGGGTGTCAGGGTGGGGCAGATGTAGAGCAGTTGAGGGGGGATGGTGTTTTAATTGTACTTTGAGCAGTGCTAGGGTGGGTGTGAGGCAGATCAAGTTGGGGAGACGATTCCAAAGGTTGGGAAATCTGAAAGAGAAAGCTACCATACCAAATTGTGTGTGGGGCTGAGGGAGAGAGAAGGTGCATGAGTCACAGGTTCTGAGACGGTAGCCTAATGATGATTGGAGGGGGGGGGATAAAAGGCTGGAGAGATAGCAGGGTGAGCCAGGCGAAGGTTTTCAATGGAGGAGAGGGATAGGACAGAGTAAAGGGAGCAGTGGTGGGTGCGAAAGAGGAGGTTGGAGGCGAAACGACAGAAAGCGATGTACAGTGGGTCTAGTTTAGCTAGAGATGATGTAGGGGCCAAACTGTAGACTTCATCGGCGTAGTCTGTCGAAGGGATGATTAGCTTGGTAACAAGTTTTTTTGGCGATAAGAGAGGGAAGAGACGATCTCTGATTTTGTGCAAGGCTCCTAGCTTGGGACGGAGTTTGGAATGGATGGAGTCAGTGTGGAGAGAGAAGTCCAAGTTTGGGTCCAACCAGATCCCTAGGTATTTGAAGGATTATACAGTTTAAATTTTTGTGCCATCCAGGGAAAAGAAAGATGGATGGGAAGGGAGCCTGGCAAGTCTTTGGGTGGAGCCAGAGGCCATGGTAATGTTTTTTTTGTGTGTTGCATTTGAAAAGGTTAGCCTTGAGGCATTTGATCGTGTTTATGAAAGTAGCTTGTAGGGACGATTTGGTCTCCATGAGGGAGTGGCTGGATGCATTGATGACGGTGTCATCAGCATACATGTGTAGGTGTGTGGGCAACCAGGTGGAGGGAAGGTTGTTCACAAAGACTGAGAAGAGAGTAGGGCCCAGAACTGACCCCTGTGGGACAACAGCAAGGATGGGGAGGGGGGAGGAAGTGGAGTACCCCTAGTTGGACATATTGGTATCTATCCGATAGATATGACCTAAACCAAGTAGTGGAGGATGAGGAGAGTCCAGTGGTAGATGGTTTTTGAAGGAGGGGGATTGTGGGAGACAGAGTCAAATGTGTTTGCGAGGTTGATGAAAATTGCTAGAGTTAGGTGACCCTTGTCCATGGCCGAAAGAATGTGGTTAGAGAGGTGAAGCAGAGAGGAAGAGGTGGAGCGGATATGCTTGAAACAAGATTGGAAGGGGCTTAACGTGTTTGAGTCATCCAGGAAGGAGTTTAGCCTTTTGGAAATAAATGCCGCCAGGGGCTTGGGGAGAGAGTGAGGAGGAGGGAGAGCGGTCTGTAGTTTCCTGGTTGAGAGGGGTCACCGCCTTTGTGTAGGGGAATGACCTTGGCCAGCTTCCAGGCCCTAGGGACTGCACCTTGGGCCAGACTGAAAAGGTGGGCAAGGGGAGGGGGGTGACTGCTGGAGCAGAGATCTTTAGGAGCTTTCGCTCAAGACTGTCTGGGCTCTGTTTAGAGGAGTTTAGGGTCTTTAGCGTCCATAAGACTTCTCTGATTCTTATTGGAGGGAAACATAGAAACATAGAAACATAGAAGTTGACGGCAGATAAGGACCGCAAGGCCCATCCAGTCTGCCCATTTCTTTTTCTACCTTATAAATGTGCCATCGGCCTTTGCTCTGTCAGTGACCTATCTATTCATAGTCATTTGTATTGCTCCCTTATGCCTATCCCATGCCTGTTTGAAGCCCTGCACTGTATTCATAGCCACCACTTCTTGTGGTAAGCCATTCCATGCATCTACCACCCTTTCTGTGAAAAGAATTTCCTACATTCCCCTAATCGGCCTCCTCTAATCTCATGCTGTGTCCTCTTGTCCTGCTATTTTCTTATATTTAAACATGTTAGACTCTTTCACCTTGTTTATGCCCTAAGGTGTTTAAATGTCTGATCATATCACCTCTCTCCCTCCTTTGCTCAAGGGTATACATATTGAGCTCCGTTAATCTGTCCTCATATGTCTTCTGATGCAGTCCCTGCACCATTTTGGTTGCCCTTCTCTGGACTGCCTCAATTTGGTTAATGTCCTTGTGAAGGTGTGGCCTCCAATACTGCACGCAGTACTCCAGATGGGGCCTAACCAATGTCTTGTACAGAGGGATTATTACCTCCCTCTTACGACTTGTGATACCCCTACTAATACACCCTAACACCCCCTAGCCTTACCTACTGCTTTAGAGGTCTGCTTGATGATTTTAGGTCATCAGTGATGATGATGCCCAAGTCTCTTTCTTCCTTGTGACTGCTAGCAACTCCCTCCCAGCCTATAAGTGGTTTGTGGGTTTCTCTTCCATGTGCATGATTTTGCACTTCTTTGCATTAAATCCCAGTTGCCACTCTTCTGACCATTCTGCTAGTTTATCCAGATCTCTTCTCATTCTGCCCACCCCATCTGGATCATCTACTCTGTTGCAGATCTTGGTGTCATCTGCAAACAGACAAGCCTACCTCTAGTCCATCTAAGGAGGTCACTAATGAAGATGTTGAATAGGACTGGCCCCAGGACTGATCCCTGAGGTACCCCACTTGTGACTTGCATCTCTTCTGACTGTATACCATTTACCACCCTCTCTGTTTTCTGCCAGTCAACCAGTTTGCCACCCAGTTGACCAACTTCAGCCCACCCGAGCCTACCTAACTTATTTATCAATCTTCTATGTGGAACAGTGTCAAAAGCTTTGCTGAAGTCAAGGTAGCGACATCAACTGCTCCCCCTTGGTCCACCACTCTGGTTACCCAGTCAAAGAAATCTATGAGATTAGTTTGACAGGACCTTCCTTTGTAAACCCATGCTGTCTTGGATCCTGTGCCCCTATGGATTCCAGGTGTTGCACTATCCTTTCCTTAAGGAGTGCCTCATAATCTTGCCCACTACTGAGGTAAGACTGACCGGTCTGTAGTTCCCGCCTCCTCCCTGCTACCACTCTTGTGGAGTGGGATCACATGAGCCCTTCTCCAGTCTTCTGGGACCTCTCTGTGCTCAGAGACTCACTAAACAATTCTGCTAGCGGCTCTGCTAGTTCCTCCTTTAGCTCCTTAAGTACCCTGGGATGTATGCCATCAGGTCCCATTGCCTTATCCACTCTGAGCTTAGCAAGCTCTTGTAGGACCCTTTCTTTTTGTGAAGGGAGTAGTGCTCACCTCCTCCCCTGTGTCCATGATGCTGAGCTGTGGGCCCTGTCCTACCTTCTCTTCAGTAAATACTGAGCAAAGTATCTATTTAGGATAGATGCCTTTACAGGGTCCTCCTCCTCACATGCTCCCTTTTCTCCATTAAGCTTAGCAATACCCCTGTGGACTTTCTCCTTTCACTAATGTATCTATAGAAAGTCTTGTCACCTTCTTTTACTGTTCGTGCTAGTGTTTCCTCAGTTTGGGACTTTGCCTGCCTTACTGCCTTACCTGCTTCCCTTAGGGCAGTTTGGTATGCCTCCCTATCTTCATCCCGCTGTGTTCCCTTATATTTTCTGAAGGCCAGCCTTTTGGCTCTGACCTTTTCTGCTACTGTATTTGAGAACCAAAGTGGTTTCCTTCTTCTTTTGCACTTCCTTTTCTGTCTAACACAATGGGATGTTGCTTCAAGTATTGTATCCTTAATTGCTTGCCACTTTGCCTGTACCTTCTCACCTGTGTTTCTTTTTTGCCAGGGCTAGCTTAACTCTGTTGGCCATCTTATCAAAGTCAGCTCCTCTGAAGTCCCATATTTTGCTTTGGAATGGGATGATTTAGATGTAGTAGCCAAATTGAACCATACCATGTGATGGTCACTGGCCCCCAGGTGACCTTCTACCTGGAGATCTGTGATCCTCTTTGTTAGTCAGTACTAGATCTAGGATAGCCCTGTCTCTTGTGGGTTGCTGTACCAGTTGTTTGAGGCCTCCCCTGCAGGGAATCCACTATGAGTCTAGTTCTGGCAGATGTTCCTGCTGGTATTGACCAATCTGTATCTGGCATGTTGAAGTCTCCCATTATCAGAACCTCCTTTAGCTGTCATGTTTTGTATATCTTCTAAGTAATGTGTCTATGTCCTCCTCTGGTCTGGGGGCCTGTAGACAACCCAGTTCTTATGGCTGTCCCATTTCCTGTTTCCAGGGTGACCCACAGTTCTTCTGGCTCCTTATGTGTATTCTGAATTTCTGTAGCTTTGATATTTTCATTAACTATAAGGGCCACCCTCCCTTTTTGCACCTCGGTCTCTTCTGAACAATACATTAGCAGGTACTGAAGTCTCCCAAGTGTGGTTACTGGTAAACCACGTCTCACTAATTGCTACTATGTCCAGTTTAGCCTCTGACATTGTGCCTGCAGGTCTGGGATCTTATTTCCCAGGCTGTGAGCATTGTGTACATGATTTTCCATTGGCCAGATTTTGGTGTGTTGGTTGTTGGGTGAAGTTTGGCATTACCCTGTGCATCGTATGGGAGACAAACCTTTTTCTTACCTGGTGATGCAAATGAGCGGCAAACATACTGAATTCCTGTTTGACCACTAGCTGAGGGAGGGTGTGTTCTTCCCATTCGACGTATGGGGTGCTGCACCTCTCCCCATTTGCTAGTTTAAATACTCTGCAAAGACATCAAACTTCTGCCCCAATGCACTGACTCCCTCTTTAGTCAGATGCAGTCCATCAAATTTAAAGAACTTTCGCTCCCAGAACTGTTGCCAGTTCCCTACAAATCTGTGTCCTTTTCCTGGCACCAGTCCTTGAGCCACGTGTTTAGCTCCCCTATCTCCCCTTCTCTGACCTTCCGTCCATCTGCTCCTTCTCCCAGACTGGCAGGATCTCAGAGAGAGATGCCAGACGAAATAGATGATAGTTTGTCACCCAGCCTAGTCAGGTGTTCTTGGTCTCCACAACTGACCGCTGGCGAGATCATTAGTCCCTTATGTGTACTAGGACATCAGTGTTTTCTCCTGCTTTGTGAACAATTTTAGCAATGCGGTCGTGTCTCTCCATGCTGATGTACCTGGGACATCTGACCATCACCCTGGCTGGAGATGGGTATCAACTCCCGAATCATGGAGTCTCCTATGATCAGAAGTTTTGGATTTCCTTTGTGCTTGTTTAGTTTTGGTTCCTGATTTGGGTGAGTATTGTTGTGCTAGCTCCTGTGCTGCAGTGTCCTGCTCTGCAGTGTCTTCTGCCTCTTTATTTGATTTCAGAGATAGAGGCAGATACCTGTTTGTAGTGTTTATATGGTTTTGGGTAATGTGTTGGAGAGCAGAGGTGATGGGGCACCTGATTTGCTCCTCTAACACTGCCAACCTCCTGGACCAACTACCCTCTGCGGTCGAGGTTTTTCTGTTGGATGCTGGGGAAATGGCGGGTGGTTCTTATTATATATTCCTCTTCAATATGAAATTTGAGCGTGCAATCTCTGCCCATGCTGCCTGGAGCTGAGACCTAAGATCTCAAAGGCCCAGCATGTAGGACAGTGTCCTAAATCCTGTAAGACTGTCCTTCTGAAAATTGTTCCACAGTACCTGCAGTTAATGAAATCCATTCCAAATAAGTTGCTGGGTTTGTAACCTAGTCAGAGTAATTAGAAGGAAAAAATGCAAGTAATGGTTTAATTGTGCTTTGTTTAACTTGTTATAACAAGTTAAATTACTAGTGCCCTGTAAATGAGATCACCTTGTGGAGGCCCACTGATCCGCCCCTTCCTGCTCTGCCACAGGAAATGTCACAACTGTGGTACCCTATAAAAGGAGGTATGGCGTGGTTGGGGATGGGGTGGTGGCTGGCCCTTCCCCTGCCTAAAAGAAGAACCACGGACAGAAAGAACAAGGAGGTAAGAGCAGAAACAATCAGTCAACAACAAATGCAGTAACCCTGAAAGCTTATCCTAATGTTAGATAAAACTGTAAAACCTGTAAAGCACCACCTGTAATAATTTCAGAGAAGATATACCCTGTAAGAAACACTTTGCTCCAGAGAAAAATAAAGCAGTAACAGAAGATATACCTTGCAAAGACAATTTGAATCAGAAGATTACAGCAGTAATCTGTTAGCACACCTGTAGGCACACCTTGTAATAATGCAGAAGAAGGTATACCAGCAACAACAATTTGAATCAGAGAAAAATAAAAAGCAATGAAATGTTAGCAACAAACAGTAGCAATCCCTGTGAGTAAAAAATAAAAACACCACCACACAGTAAATCTGCTTAGCCAAACTAAGTCTTAATCCTTCTCCCTTGCTCTGGTAAGTTTCTCTACTCTGCCTTTCAAGCAGTCTTAGAAGGAAAGAGCTCAGGTGAAGCTAGGTGCCTTGGCCAGCAAACCAAGTCTTCTACCTCCACGTCTCACTAAGGAAGGAGAACCCATCGGCCATTGGTGGGGGGAAGGGGGTTGTGGGAGGGGTGAAGGGGGGGCTGTCTGCTGGAAGAGCACAGGTGGTGAAATAATGATTTATAGAGGAAGTCGCAGAGAAGGGGTCACGGTTGCCTGAGCTGGGAAATGCAGATGTGGTAGGGGAGGAGCAGGAACCTAGAAGTGGGTGTAAGATCTTCCAGAACTTTGCAGGTGAGGTCCTGGAATCATTTAGCTGATTTTTGAAATAGCAAGCCTTAGCCAAGCGCACAGCTTTGGTACAGGCATTTCTTAAAGCTCTATACTTTTGCTGATCAGCTTGACTTGAGGAGGCTTTGAGGATATGCCAGCCTTGGTCTCTGTGTTTGAAAAGGATAATTAAATTAGGGGTAATCCAAAAGAAGTGTGTACACCAAAGCCTGTTCCACAAATGCACAGAATCATGAGTCTGTTATAGACTGCTTATTTTGCAACAGGCCCCTAAGGGTGTGATCAGGCCACTTGTATTTTGTGGGACAATCACAGAAGCCTTATGGGCGTTAAAGACCCTTAAATCCCTTCAGAGCCACTTATATACAGTATGACCCTGGGCAAATACCTTAACCTTCCTGTGCTTCGGTCCACTCAGCTGTAAAAGTGGGTAAAGGCAGGACCCCACTGTAAATGAGCTACTGCACCTCAGTAAGGCTACCCTGAGTAAATTTCAAAATCAATATGCATATATATTGGCTGGCCCAGTGGCGCTGAGGGTTAAGGCACTGGACACCACACCTCGCGCCACGCCGGCGACCCGGGTTCGAGAACGAGCAGGGGCCACGGGAGTCGGCAGGGGAAGAATCAGTGTCCGCTGACTGCTCTCTCTTCCCAGGGGTGGGTACGGGGTGCGCTCGCTCTTGGGCGACCTCTGGCAGTGGCTAGAGGTTCACCAGTGTAAGCGGTGCAGCGTAATGTCTGGGGGGTGGGCAGAGCCATGGCATTTCGTTGCCTTACAGGCCGGGCTCTGCGGGGAGAGGCAGAAAGCCTTCTCACGAATCGGTGAGATGATGGTGAACCCCGGGGTACTCTGCCCACACCCCAGCTGTTGGCCCAACGCAGCCAGGATTCTCCCCCATCCTTGACCCGATGACAAGCAGGCAGGCACTTCACACTTAAGGAGGAAACCACTGCGGGAGGATGGAATCAGCCCCGGAGATGGTACTGTGAGTCACTCGGGGGAGGAGATCAAAGGGAGATGCGAGGGTTCAGGCTGGGAGTAGGGCGGACTCCAAGAAGGTACTCCTGAAGGATGCCAGAGGATGTAGTCGAAGAAATAAAGTTCAAAAAAAAAATGCATGTTTACAGTTCTACGTAGCCTGACTGATTCATACGTGTACCCTACACTGATACATCTCTTCCTGCACTTTAAGGACCTATGGCTCTGGCTGGGTACCATAGGTCCACTCATTGGTTTACAATCAGTCAGTGGCCAGGTTTCAGTTAGAGGGTTGCAGATCTGTTGTCCACCTATTTTTTTTACCTATTTTATAAACAGTGTTGGCCGATGTTCAGTTGTGAGCATCTGTGTTGACTGCCTTTCCCCACAGATGGTACTAAGGGGTGCTGCTACAGAACAGGGCCCCCCAGAATAGCACTGTGTTTTATTTAAAAAAAAACAAAAAACAGAAATACACTGATTTGATGGACTGGCATTAGTTCTGCTTCTTGCATCGCTGGCACCCCACATTTTGGAACAAGCCTGGGTCACTAGGGGGCCGATGGGCGTAAGGGGTACCTTCTTGGGGTGTGTGGTTGCCTGTATCTCACCGCTATAGCACCTCCTGGGGGCGTTCAGTCTGCAAAAGCGTGCAGAGTGGTAGTTTAGGGAGGGTAGACATTCCTGCCATAGCTGCGAGCACGCCTAGTGTGCACGCTCAGCATGTTGATGCCAACATCTAGCAGGTTGGAGAACACAGGGGAGCTGTCAACCCTGACAGGATGAAGAGTCCTGTCCCATGATATGCTTGTGCCCTGCAGCGACTGTCTATCCAGCAGGCAGATCACTGCCTCCACCGAATTCCAATTCCAGAGCGGAGTGGCCGCTTCCGAAGGCCCTTGGCGTGAAAGGTCGCTCACAGCAGCAGGAGGTAAGCTGGCTTCTGGTTTCTGGTCGCTGACTGGGCAGAGCACTGGCCACGGAGGAGAGGGCACAGAAGGGAGTTGGGGCTGCAGGGAGAGAAATTAATTAACCCCCCCCCCCAAAAAAAAGGCAGAAATACACGGTCTTAAACTGACTTTGATACTGGGACAGTCCCATACTTGTCTTGTTTGCATGTGATGGGCTGGCTGGATTAGGTGGTTAGCTAAATGGAAAAACAGTATTGTCAGTATTGAAGGTACTTAGTAACCAACTTGTCTACCCTTCCTTCCGTATGTCAGTGAGTATGCTAAACGGGGGTCAGGTTGCTGCTGTATAATAGCTTTGCTTTCCCGCATAAGGGATATGCGATGGGGACCTGTGTGATAACTTATTTATTATATTTTAATTATTATAATTATTATAATTTATCCACACAAGAGCTGTTTCACCTCCGGTAACCTCACTAGTGGCGTACGTAACAAGTGATATGTCAGAGGTCAACCAGTTTGAGGGTGGATAAAAAAACGGCACATTCTATTCATACAATAGGCCGGTCATTTTTGTTATAGTTTATATATAGGTTAGTAGTTTTGTTTAATGTGGAAAAGTAAAATTGTGAGGGATATTTTTGTGTTCTGCCCACAGTTGTTCTATATAGCTGTGCTGGTCGTTCAGGATGCTGTACATGTTGCTAGGGATACCGCGTCCCTATGTTTATAGCGCATGTTGTCATTGGCTCTGAATTGTGTGGCGGATGGATAATGTATAGGCAGGAGAAAAGTGGAAAAAAATGTCTCCTTTGTTTCTCACTTAGCGTGGGGGCTGGCGTTTAATTTTGGCCATTTTTGTTTTAGTTTAAAGGAAATTTCTAAGATGTCTTTTTGGGTTTTATAGTCCGTTTCCTTAGTGCAGCAGCAGTCCTCTGAGTCGCCAATTACAATTTTTTGAGCAGTCCAGTTAAGAGAAGGGATTGTAAATCGTGCTGAACCTGATAGCCAACTAATCCCTGGTCCTTGGGCCCATTCCCACACTCCAACGTGTCGTGATGTCTAACTAGGGAGAGCGCGGGGGCGTGCACCATTGAAGTCTGTGGGGCTCACTTTCAAAACTTTTTATGTAATACTTCATCTTTTGGCATATATAATAGCCACTGCTCAAATAATAGAACCTCTGTTAGTTGAGAGGTGGATTTCATATATGCCAGAGGTTGCTTTAGCTCATAAAAAAAGTTTTGAAACTTAGCCCCTTAGATTGCAAAGGGGCGCGCCTCTGTGCTCTCCCTGTTTAGATGTCACAAAACATCGTAGCGTAGGGGCGGCGGACCGAGAAGCGGATAGGAGCAGCTGGATATCAGGTTTGGCCTGATTTACAGTCCCTTCCCTTCCTAACTGGACTTTCACTTGTCAAAAAATTATAATTTTTGGCTCAAAGGACTGCAGCTGCACTAAGGTAACGGGCTATAAATCCACAAATCCCATTGAAAAATGTTGGAAATTCACTTTAATGGTTCAGTTATACTTCTGGTAATTTATCTTGTTGATCCTGCATTTTTTTTTTTTTATTGTTGTTGGTATTGGCGATGGGAGTGGCAGATCGTGAGAATTACATTTTGGAAGCAGTGGGGGAGACCAAGTTACCGGAGGTGTGAGTGTTTTTTTTTTTTTTTTAATTTTATTCTTTTAGTGCGGTGCTTTTAGAGAGGTGAACATGACATGGGGCCTTCCAGCACTGTATGGAAAATGTGAAAAAGCCACGCTCTTTGAGACAGAGAAGGTTGGTGCTGAACAGCAGTAGGGGGTGAGCTGGTGCTGGTCAAAATCGCGCAGTGAAAAATGACATTAAAAAGCGTGCTGTGCGGACTCTAAACAAGCATTTGTCAATGCCGAATGTTTGCTTACTGGCATTGGCAGTGGTAGTGTAGAAGTTACAGAGCTGCGTAATAGGAATGGCAGTGAAGTATTGAACTGAAGCCAACCCCACCACCACCCTGCAGAGAGTGACAGGCATTGGGGTGTGCATTTGGGTCGTCAGGCATAACGGCCACGCCATTTCACCACACCCCACTCTGCAGAGACTGACAAGTGTCACGTGTTCCTTGGGGTCTTTGGCCCTTAGCGCACCTTCCCATTCATTAGGAAATACAGTGAGATGGGTGAAAAAGAGAGAGAATGGGGTGAAGTTTAGTCAAGAGTCCAAGTGCATACCTCGATGCCTTCGTGACTGTAGGTGGAATGGTATGAGCATCACAGGCAAGAATCCCAAGTCACACCCCTGATTCCTGTCATTCTCTATAGGGTTGAGCGATTTAGTTGAAAAGCCTAATACCTCACGCATTCGTTGGTATTTTAACTCCAAATTTTCAACATGTTTGTTTTGTGACCCCACCTCATGAACAGGGGAATATCAGTTTAGTAGCAGCTGCTTATGCACAGTAACTCTGGGTTTAGCACCACAGGTGCAAAATATTCGAACAGGCTGTAAAAATGACAGCTGTACTCTTTCATGGGGAGGTGTAAAATGGCTATGTTGCAAATGTGTGGTAAAAATATTTAAAAAAATGGTGAAGTCACGAGCGTACATAGAAACTGTGCAACGCACACCCGTTATATAAGTAGGTTGGGAATATTTTATAGCAGATTGTCAACTCGGGCATTTTGGTGCCTCCGATCATGAACAGTGTCACTGTGATTTTCTTTATCTGTGCCGAACAATGATTTCCCACAGCGACCACACATCTCTGAACTGAAAGTGTGAAAACACACTTCGGCCATGTTGTGAAAAATGGCAGCTGTACTGTTCATAAGGAAGTGTTGAAAAATGCCACTAGTGAAAATCTGGACTGGAACTATTACAAAGTCATGAACTAACGAGGATCGTGGAAACTGCACAATGCTCACTCGTAACACAGTCATTTATGGACTTTTGTCGCAAATTTTCAACATAGCCATTTAAGACCTCTGCTCATGAACAGTGTAACTGTGATTTTCTTAATCTGTCCTAAACATTGCTTCGCACACCAACAGCACCATTGTGCGCTACATGTCGCGATAACACATTTGGGTGACATATGAAAGATTGCAGCTGTACTGTTCATAAGGAAGTTTAATAAAATGGACATGTTGAAAATCTAAAGTGAAAATATTAAATTTGCAAACTTACGAGCATGCATAGGAACTGTGCAGCATGCCTTCGTAAAGTCATTTGAGGCATTTTTCACCAAGTTTTCAACATAGCCATTTAAGACCTCTGCTCATGAACAGTGTCACTGTGGTTTTGTTAATGTGTCCCATACATTGAGCTTGCACACCGACTGCGCCATTAGTGCGCTACATGAGCGGAGACACGTTTTGGGCAGGATGTGAAAAATGACAGCTGTACTGCTCATAAGGAGGTGTGGAAAAATGGCAATGTTGGAAATCTGGGTGGAAATATTGAAAATTCACAAACCTACTGCGCGTGGGAACTGATGCAACACACGCGCTTAAAACAGTCATTTTAGGAATTCTGTCACCAAATTTTCAACATTGCCATTTTAAGATCTCTGCTCATGAACAGTGACACTGTGATTTTCTTAATGTGTCCCATACACTGAGTTCGCATGACTGCGCCATTGTGCGCTACATGGGCGGAAACACGTTTTGGGTGAGATGTGAAAAATGACAGCTGTACTAATAGCAGTGGACACGGGATTGAACCTTGTAGAACACTATGATACAGGTTCCTGGTATCAGATAGTTTATCCTTTACCAGGACCTGTTGTAACTTCTCAGTTAAATATGTCCTGAACCACCCCATGGCTTCGGGATTTATGCCAGTTCTAGTCAGTCTATCAAATAACAGGGAGTGGTCCATCAGGGCGAAGGCTTTGGTTAAGTCTACGAACATTCCCCAGGTTCTCTCCTTTGATCCAAGGAACATGTTATCAAGTTCCTGAAATCCACCGGGGCACTGATCATGGAGCGGTCAGTATGAAAGCCATGCTGGTATGCAGTAAACAACTTATTAGCCTCACTGTATTTCTAGAATTAATGGTGCACTAGCCTCTCCAATGCACAGAGGGTGGACAGAAGTGAGACAGGCCAGCAGTTTGGGGGGTCCTGGTTATTTCCCCCTTTTGGGATTGGAATTACTTTGCGTATCTTCCATACTGATGGAAACTTGCCCCACAGAGACTCCAGTTAAATAAATACGGAACAAGTGGCAACATTTCAACTGTCTCCACTTTCAAGAATCTAGTATCCAAATTATCCAGACTGTTTGTCTTCCCAGGTTTCAATCCCCTTATGACTTTTAGTACTTCACTTTCTGTGACCCTTGTAAATCTGAAGCCTCCCGTGCTTCCATTGCCAGAGCTGCAGCTTTCCACCATCCTAATGGGGTCACTCTGATTTCTCAAACCCATCCATCCTAAGTTTATTATGACCTTCCAGAAAATGCGCAAGTTCCATTATTAGAATAATGTTCACATCTGGTAGGTTAGCAAAGTAGTCATTAAGCAAATTGGCTACTCTGTATGGGTCCTCAACCTTTAACCTTTTTTCTTTTAAAGTAATTGAAGCCTGTACATCAGTGCAGCAGGAGAGGTGGAGACAATATATCCAAACCCCCTACAGGTCAAGCAACCCTGTACAGGACTGGTTCAGTGACATGGTGGTAGCTGGACTTTTACAATCAGGTTGGCCCAATCGGTTAGCTGGTTTGTGACAGGTTAGGTGACATATGGCAGGCAGGTTACAGACATGCAAACATAGAAAGGACCGCAGAGATAAAGACATTGCCTGCTCCATCCGAGTCCCTACTTTGTAACTACTAGGTTAGCATAGTTGGTCAGCTGGCATGTGACAGGAAATCTGGCATATAGTACATGGTTAAGCTGGCATGTGACAGGAAGTCTAGTGGATAGTGTATGGTTAGCTGGCATGTGACAGGAAGTCTAGTGGATAATGTATGGTTAGCTGACATGTGACAGGAAGTCTAGCATATAGTACATGGTTAAGCTGGCATGTGACAGGAAGTCTGGCATATAGTACATGGTTAAGCTGGCATGTGACAGGAAGTCTAGTGGATAGTGTATGGTTAGCTGGCATGTGACAGGAAGTCTGGCATATAGTACATGGTTAAGCTGGCATATGACAGGAAGTCTGGCATATAGTACATGGTTAAGCTGGCATGTGACAGGAAGTTTAGTGGATAGTGTATGGTTAGCTGGCATGTGACAGGAAGTCTGATATAGTATGTGGTTAGCTGGTATGTGACAGGAAGTGTGGTGAATAGTGCATGGTTAGCTGGCATGTGACAGGAAGTCTGGCATATAGTACATGGTTAAGCTGGCATGTGACAGGAAGTCTAGTGGATAGTGTATGGTTAGCTGGCATGTGACAGGAAGTCTAGTGGATAATGTATGGTTAGCTGGCATGTGACAGGAAGTCTGGCATGTAGTACATGGTTAAGCTGGCATGTGACAGGAAGTCTGGCATATAGTACATGGTTAAGCTGGCATGTGACAGGAAGTCTAGTGGATAGTGTATGGTTAGCTGGCATGTGCCAGGAAGTCTGGTATATAGTACGTGGTTAGCTGGCATGTGACAGGAAGTGTGGTAGATAGTGCATGGTTAGCTGGCATGTGATAGGAAGTCTGGCATTTAGTACATGGTTAAGCTGGCATGTGACAGGAAGTCTAGTGGATAGTGTGTGGTTAGCTGGCATGTGACAGGAAGTCTGGCATATAGTTCATGGTTAAGCTGGCATGAGACAGGAAATCTGGCATATAGTACATGATTAAGCTAGCATGTGACAGGAAGTCTAGTGGATAATGTATGGTTTGCTGGCATGTGACAGGAAGTCTGGCATATAGTACATGGTTAAGCTGGCATGTGACAGGAAGTCTAGTGGATAGTGTATGGTTAGCTGGCATGTGACAGGAAGTCTGGCATATAGTATGTGGTTAGCTGGCATGTGACAGGAAGTGTGGTGGAGAGTGTATGGTTTGCTGGCATGTGACAGGAAGTGTGGTGGAGAGTGTATGGTTTGCTGGCATGTGACAGGAAGTGTGGTGGATAGTGTATGGTTTGCTGGCATGTGACAGGAAGTGTGGTGGAGAGTTTATGGTTTGCTGGTATGTGACAGGAAGTGTGGTGGAGAGTGTATGGTTTGCTGGCATGTGACAGGAAGTGTGGTAGATAGCGTATGGTTAGCATAGCTGGTTGGGTGATGTGTGACTGGCAGGCTGGCATACCTGCCTAC
Organism: Neoceratodus forsteri; assembly: GCA_016271365.2. NCBI lineage: Eukaryota > Metazoa > Chordata > Ceratodontiformes > Ceratodontidae > Neoceratodus > Neoceratodus forsteri. The sequence goes on along the minus strand of CM028131.1, from coordinate 66,991,200 downwards.
CTGCTGCATGACCAGTTGGCTGTCATACTTGGTTAGTTGGCTTGTGATAGGTAGACTGGTGTTTGCTTGGCTGTCGTACTCGGTTAGTTGGCTTGTGATAGGTAGACTGGTGTTTGCTTGGCTGTCGTACTTGGTTAGTTGGCTTGTGATAGGTAGACTGGTGTTTGCTTGGCTGTCGTACTTGGTTAGTTGGCTTGTGATAGGTAGACTGGTGTTTGCTTGGTTGTCATACTTGGTTAGTTGGCTTGCGATAGGTAGACTGGTGTTTGCTTGGCAGTCATACTTGGTTAGTTGGCTTGTGATAGGTAGACTGGTGTTTGCTTGGCAGTCATACTTGGTTCACTGACACATTTTTTTATTTTTAAGATTGTGAATTACAAGTACCTGACAGGTAGGAAGACAATAGTTGGTTTGCTGGCTTGTGACAGGCGGGTGGCATACTTGTTTGACTGTTTGCTGACATGCAGACTGCATGGTATACTGCTACTGAGATCAAGTTAATGTTACTGCATGTGCTGCAAACAGATCTACAGACAGTTCTGTGGTATTTTGGGAATCTCAGGTGAGTGACCTGATTATGCATGAATTCTTACTTGAGATTGGTTGCTACATTTGTGTCTGTATCTTGGGATCTAATTACCTGAATTAATAAAATAGGGTCAGAACAGTCTTCTGGTATGAATACAGGAAATATTCAAAGATGCATGGATCAAAACTCCTCTCAAGTACTGATATTTGGACTCAGGTGAGCTCTTGTACCTCTTGAGAACCGCTTCTAAATATTGGGTGATTGGGAAAATGCTCTTCCGTTGACCCTCCAAGAGAGCAAGACTCACAACTCCTAGATAAAATTGTTGAGGGAACTCTAAATAAAACAAATGTTATTCTCTTTTGAAATATAGTGGGTCTTTCCAGACACCTTGCTGATTTATGGTTTGAACAGTTCATCTCACAGTTTAGTATAGTATGTATACAATAAACATGGGTTGCTGAGGAGACCTGGCCAGAAGGAGTCGCATGTTTTTTGACTAAGGCAAAAAATATGCTAGCTAACTGGTGAAAACCATTGGGGGGGGGTTGGTAACTTTAATAAAAACTGGAACAGATTTAAGTCAAAAAAACAAGTCAAAGTATCTTCAAATATATTAATCAAGGATTAATCTTTGGCCATGTTTTCACGTCACTGATGTGTTTTATGGAGCATTTGTCCCTCGTCCCTTGTCACCACAGGACCCGATGCACCCGAGGCATGCTGGTTCAGTTGGTTTGGCTGGGGCAGTGCCGGTGTAGCTGAGTGCTGTTGGCAACCTTAAGTAGGACATTTTCTTTTTATCAATGCCGAGATCAGAGGGAAACCATGAAGCATGTGTGTGTGTGTGTGTGTGAGCATTCCCACATTACATCGCCAGCTTGGTCTGAATACTGTGAGTTTGTGCTGGGCAGGCTCTTGTGAGGGCAGAGGTGGGCAGACTCAGTTTCGTGGAGCGGGCAGGGAAGGTCATGGTGGTGAGACTGCACTCAGAAATGGAATTGGGGGGGGGGATTAACTTACCCACATGCAAAGAGCATAGGGAGGTTGTGAGCTGACAGTAGTTGCACATCGTGTATCAAGACAGTTACTGTGCCATGTGTTTGTCTTTTCTGACATACACCTGGTACAGTAACAGTCTGATTATGTATGGTTAGCACTGAGAGCCACACAGTCTGACTGAAACGGTCAGAGAGTGAGGAGCTCATGTTGGTGTGCTGAGCTCAGCTTCAAAAAAACCAAAAATACTTTGTTTTTCAGGCAGGCTGCAGGTTTTTGGCAGTACATCATTAGATCAATATTCCCTCAGAGGCACTGTGTGCTGTTTAGTGGAGAGAGAGCTGCAAGTAAGCAATAACCCACGACAGGGTGTGCTGTTATTGGGGATTAATGCACACCCGGGTGCGTCGTGATGCACGAGGCTGCAGGTCAAGTGCCCTCACAGCACCCAGGTGTGCAGTAATCCACAATAGCAGCACATTCTAGTGGATTTTTGCACTTATAACATGGGGTGTTTTATTCATTAATTATTTTATTTTTATTTTTTGCTTTCTGTTTATGCTCCCCTGGCCGTCTGCACTCTTCATCGTCGGGAGTCACCTGGGCATCTGTCCCCCTCTTACCTGCCATCGGTGTTCCCCTATAGAGCCTTGGCTGTTCCCCTCCAGGTGGGAACGAGGTAGGGTCCATACACCCCGAGTCTTTCCTGTTCTTGTTGGGACACCGGGAAGGCAGAGGTTGGGGATCTATGCCAGCACTCTGTCTTCTCAAAGTGCAGGGAGCTTCTTTTCCTGTGTTCTGTGGACGTGGCAAGCGCCATGATGTCAAGGCAAGGTTGCCAATGTCTGTCACGCCCCCCCCTCCTGTGATGGCTGGTGCTTGCTGTTCCTCTGGCCTCCGCTGGAGGTCAGACAAGTGCTAAGCCTCATCATACCTCCCTCCCTGGAGAAGGCGAGTAGTCTGTGGATGCTCAAGCCTCGACCCGCGGCTGGCCCTCTGACTCCCCAGGCACATTGCCGAACCCGGGTCGTTGGTGTCATTAGTGGTAGTGCTACCACTGCGCTGGTGGACCGGCTACATGGGGTGTTTTAAAAAAGGCAAAAATATTCAGAGAAACTGCTTAAAAACGTGTGGAAATAAAAGAAATGTGTATGTATCCTGCCACCTGGAAAAACAGTCCCTAACAAATAATGGTACATTGACTGTTGTCACGCACATATAGATGTCAGAAATATTGTACCGATATCATTTCTGGCGTTTGTTGTGCATAATAGCCTGTCTGAGACAGCTGCTGTCTCTTTTCAGGTCCTCTCTTTCTCATATTAACAAACGGCATGGAGAAACTGCAGATTTACAACTGCCGCACATGTGGCGAGACCGAGAGAAAGACACGTAAGTATCTGACAGCTGCTGTGATAATACTGTCTCAGAAGGAACTGAGGAGGTAGTGGCTGTCAACTGTCAATCGTCACTCCAGCGACTGTCACAGTACTGTGCGGGTCTCGTGTGCTGCTCACGACTTGATGGATCAGGTCACGGTCTGGAGTGGAAATGAGTCGCTTTACACACTGTTAGTGTGTCTGTACTCTTGTGTGTGTCTCTGGTTTGTCTCCTTGCTGTGGGATGGCTCTCTCTCTCCCCGATGCACATGCTGCCTGTACATACCCCGAGAGGACCGCAGTGAGCTCCTCTGTCACTCCTTCTGTCCCCGCACTATAGCGTTGCATGTAAGTGTTACTCTCTGTGCGGCACCCTTCTCTGACTCTTGCTGTGTCTGTCACAGCTGCTCGGACCTCTCTCGTACTTGCAGTCCTGCTGATATGCGGCCCGCTGTTACAAACGCTGACAGTGCCACTTCAGGTGACAGCATGCTCTGACGCTGCAGAGGACAGGGAGTGGGAGGAGTTTAACTGAGGACACTGTTGCTCGCTGTGACACTGCTACAGGAGCAGAGAGAAAGTGAAAGTGGGCCACACAGCAGCAGAGAGAAAGGACAGAATTGCAGCCATCTGCTGCATGAGCTTCAGCAGATTTGCCATCTCTGTCATGTCTCTCGTTTCTCTCTCTCTCTCTCTTTCTCTCTCTGTCTGTCCAGTGCGGTGCAGTGCTCTGTTTGCTGACTGGTGCTCCGTTTAATGACTCAGGATGGGGAACTATAACACGCTGGCAAAAGGATCATAAGCGACACTGCCACTTTTGGCGACAGTGTGCTCTGAGACTGCAGAGGATTGAGAGTGGATATGGGGAGGGGGGGTCTTCGACTGAGGACACTTGCTAGCTGCGACACTGCTACAGGGTCGCTCCCTGACAAAGACACACACCAGTGGCGAGAAAGTGAAAGCGGGCCACACAGCAGGGACGAGACAGATCAGAATTGCAACTGTCTGCTGCAGGAACTTCAGCAGGCTCACTGTCACTGTCACTGTCACGTCTCTCTCCCCGTCTTGTGAATGGGGTGCGATGCTCCGTTTGGTCACTCAGGAGCAGGGGTGAGAAACTTATAACACAGGGTAGCAAACACTGTCACTTGGCTGAAGAAGTCCACACTGTGCAGGGACTACTAGAAGATCCGCGGGGCAGGTGGGTGGGTAGTCATCTCTCTCGCTCTCCATGTTAGTGGGGCACTCAATGGCTGCTGGACAGTTTTGCTCAGCCTACACAGTGAAGAAGTACGGCTTGTCCACAGTGATCCCAATGCCAGGACTTGTCACTGTAACTGTGCGTTAACACAGATTAATAAATGGTCATGTGGTGCTCTTCAGCCAACTGACACTCTCCTTTTGCTACCGCATGTTATAATCTGGTTAAAACTTTTTGGGTGTTGGTTTTTCTATCCCCTTCCCCACAGCAGGAAATGTCTTTCTTTCCTAAAGCAGATTGAGCCAAGGATTTTCAGGTAATCTCAAATCTCCTAATCTGCACCGACTCTCGACGGCTGCTGATGGCCCTGTGAATATTAGAAACTGAGTATAAATAAATATGATTTGAGTAGACAAAAAAAAGTCTGGCCCCTGTTTTTCTCAATTTGTCCCCTATGTTTTAATACCTGTGGCACATTGTCCTGCTTAAGAAACGTTCTAGAATAAACCCTGTTCATCGTTTTGGTACAGTGGAACATGGAACTTCTGTTTATTTGTAACTGTTATATTCCACCAAAAAAAAAAATACAGAACATTATAGTGAAGATTTATGAGAAAACCTCGAATTAGATATTTTAGAAGCAGCTGTCAATACCTGCGGCAGGGGTGATTGTAATGGGAGATTTTAATTCCAGGGCTGGACCCATGCTTTGCTAATAGATTTGGAATACAATGTCCTACAGAAAGGAACATGACTAGATAAAGTTGGAAATGGAAGTGGCAAGAGACTTTGGAATTTCCTGGATAGAACTTGTCTGGGTATATTAAAGAGAAACTCCAGCAAGCCTATGAAGGGTAGCAGCTGCTGCACAAATGCCCGATTAGGGCTTTTGGCATTAAAGCAATGTTTTATTTACCTGCTGGGCTGGGGGTTTGCCATTAAAATCCACACGTTCATAATCTCTCCAGAGCCACCCACGACCATCTTGCACAGCCGGGTGGCTTCCGGCGTGCAGATTATACTAAATGAGGGCTACCAGCTCTACCATTGGTTGGTAGCCCTGAGTAGCATAACCCGCGTGGCAGAAGCCACCCAGCTGTAGCAAAATAACCGCGGGCAGCTCTGGAGAGATTATGGGCAGTGAGTTTTACAAAGTAAACCTCCACAGCACAGCAGGCAAATAAAACATTGCTTTGATGCTAAAAGTCCTAATTGGGCATTTGCAGCAGCTGCTGCATACATAGGGCTTCTCTCTAAATGGAATTTTGCGGTGACCGCCAGATCAATACGCATACTCTTCAGCTAAAGCAGCTAGTGTGGTTGGTTATATGATAGCATTGGCAGTTTCACAACATTTTAGAATTAATGGTCATCTCGAGACCAAAAAGTGACCATTCCCCACTTTGTTTAAAATTACATACACGTTTTTCACATTTAATATATCATGAAAATTATTGTCAAATGCCTGAAATTGAGATTCATAATTAAAAAAAGGGCACAGTGCTCTTGAAAGTAGTCTCTCTAAAATTCTTCTAAGTATTGGAATGGGGAAAAACTAGAGACTGTCACTGTTTCTTCTGCACAAAATGTGCGAAGGAATTTTGCCTCTTCTATATCGCCCAGTGACTACTAAAAAATATGCCCCGTGGTTTAATGATGACTGTAAAAACCGTAAAATCTCCATTGTCAAAATTTATTACATTTGTAAGACACACTGCCTACAGGGAAATTATACAGTTCTCAATAAATATAAGAAATTACACTAAACATTTTTAAATGAGCAGAAACAGGTTTTCCAGGTCAAACAATGGGAAGAAAGGTCTAAAGCCATTTAGGTAAAGGACAGCAGACAGTTTTGGTTACTTGAGGTGAAAGGAACGGGAACCTTTGCCATAAATATTTTGGCACGTATTTCCCCATGACCTGAATTAATTAGTAGAAAAATATTTGATAATAAAACAGAAGATCAAAGTAATAAAGGCGTTCTCTCCAATCTGTCGTTAACGTTGAGATCTCTAGATATTATCCCACAGGAAATTTCGATTGCAAGTAGACAGAGTAGGGGTAATAAAGCACCAGGCCCTGGCAAAGTACATCTTATATTTTTATAAAATCGAATCTGAATGGTGGAAGTATAATCTAGCCTTGTTCTTCAATAAAATAATAACAGAACATTTTATTCCATCAGAATGGAAGGGAAATATCACAGTACCCATTCACAAAAAAAGGAGACCCCGTTTCACGGTAAAATTACAGGCCCATTATTCTTACTGATTGTTTATGTAAGGTTTGTCTTAGAAACGGGATTTAATCACTCTTTGTCAATCTTTAAAATATTGTCACAAATGTAAACAAACCTCAACTTCCTATTCAAACGCTGCACACCTGTAGATGCTTAAAATGGCCATGACGTGCTTCTGCAGTGATGTCATTGGAGCAACAGCACTCCAGAGAGCAAGTACATTAGCAAAGCGTTTCTCATCAGAATCCTTTACTCTGCATGTGAGTTAGCCTTTTCACATATGCACAGCAAAGAATTTTGATGAGAAATGCTTTGCTAATGTTAATTCAACAGTATAAAAAGTCCCTATGCAGAGTGCATTATCTCTCCAGAGCGCTACCTCTTCATTGATGTCATTATGCAAGGATGTCATGGCCATTTTAAGCATCTACAGGAACATGACATTTGAATGGGAAGTCGGGGGAATTGTTTAAATTTGTGGCAATATTTTAAAGCTGATGAAAACGGATAAAATCCACTGAACAGACCAGAAACTGTACAGTTTATCATGGATAAGTTCTCCTAGATTCTGACTGAAAATGAGACCCCAGGCTTGTTCCTACCACTTTATGGAAGATGGTTAAAACTGTCCTTAGGGGGGAACTTATCAGTCGTGCTTCATATCTTAAAGAAGAAAGACAGCAAAAGTTGCAAATCTACAAGCACAGCTAGCTACGGCCCAGAGTGCTCATGCTCCTGGCAATGCCTCTCTGGGCCCATGAATTGCTCAGCTGCAGCGTGACAAATAAATAGTGTAGTTGCCGTATTGGTCCTAGTAAGAACAGATCCAGAGGCAAATGGTTTGATGCCTTTTATTGGAGCAACACAGATGTTACAACAAAAGAACAAAGTGCTCTAGCTTTCGGACCAACCAAGTCCTACTTCAGAAACTTTGTTAAGCAATAAGGCATGGATAGGGGTTAGATTAACAGTCTATTAATTACCCCCCTAGGGGTGTAATGTGGCACAAGGCACAGCTGAGTGCCACATTGCCCCATGGGGGTGATTAACTGTCTGTTTTGTTTTTTTTAACAGTCTATTTATTCACTGCCACTCAGGAATCTCTCTCAGGCATCCACCTACCCCCAACTCTACCTCCTTACCTGAAACTCCTCATTGTCCTGGCACCAGTCCAGCTATCCCCCCGGCTCTGAGCCCCCTAAGGTAGGGCCGCCCTATCCACTCAGGGTGCTCTGTCTACAATTTTGGGCCGGACTGGGCTCGGCTCATGATGGGAGGAAGTCCGGCTGATGGAGTGTGGCTGGTGGGCGGTGGTGCCGTCGCCTGTCCCCGATGGCAGGGTTTTTTCCTTTTTCTCCCCGAAGCTCGGACGTGCAATGACGTCCAGCTCGACAGGCGCATGCTTCCGTGCACTCCCGAAGGACGTCTGCTGAGTTACAGTCCCCTGCATTCTGCAGCCGTGCATTGTGAACCTCCAGTCTCCACTAGAGGTCAGCTGTGCAGCGGCAGGTGGATTCCCCCCTCCCTGGGGAAGGAGAGCAGTCCATAGGACGCTCAATCCTTCCCCGTCCCTGCCGACCCCCAATGGCCCGGGCTTGTTCCCGAACCCGGGTCGCCGGCGTGGTGCAATGTGTGGCATCCAGCGTCTCAACCTTCAGCGCCACTGGGCTGGCCGAATAACTGACTGTTGATCTAAGTCCTGGGAGTGTCTTATTGCTAGTATAAAAAATTATTCTCAAAGAAAAGTGTTAAAAGTATACTTTTTGAATGTTTTCTTCATTTAGAGGGGAGATTTTTAATAAAATAGTTCTTTCATCAACAGTTTAAGAATGCTGGTTCAAAATCAGAATGCAGCATTCCAGTCATTCAGCAGTGCTAGAGGATGGAATGCTGACAGGAAGAATCCATGTGCCGTGGTGATCAGGCTGTACATGACAGTGTAACATGGATTAATGTAAGGCTGTTGGAATCCTAACAGCCAATCAGATTGCAGCATTTCTGAGACGCTTTTTATAATGACAGTTAATTTAGAAAATCCCGTACTATTAACGGCCAGATAATGCATAAAAAACAGAAATAATTCTCACTGGTTTAACATACGCATTTGAAACATAACAGGAGATTACGTAGTCTTCTGTTATGTTTCAAATGCGTATGTTAAACCAATGAGAATTATTTCTGTTTTTTATGCATTATCTGGGTGCTAATAGTATGGGATTTTCTAAATAACTGTCATAAAGCTTCTGAAGAAGGACTTGGTTGATACAAATGCTGTAACATCTACTGTATGTTGGTCCAAGAAAAGGTATCAAACCATTTGCTTCTGAATCAACTACAACGTGAAATGCAAGAGATACTTAATTTTAAAATGGAGGTTGCTCTCCACTATCTAAAACAACATTATTATGAAGGGGGCTCCAGGGTATCTAAGCTCCTGGGCTTCCTATTACGGCATCAAGTCATGCGGTCTGCTGTCACCCGTATCAAAGACCCTACTGCAGAAAAGATGCATACTGACCCCATCACGATACTTCAGGCCTTCTGACAATATTATTTTGCTCTTTATTCTAAAGAGTCTGACCATCCTCCCACTGCTATTATTATTATTTTTTTTTATTTAATCTTGGAATTAATATCTTTCAGCCAGGGGCTCGCTTACAAAGGCTCCACGTCAGCAAAATGAACAATACAGATGATGGATTAACAGACACAGGTACATCTGATACAGATAAACAGGCAAGGTAAAATACAGCGAGTAGGGTAATTTGACAGATAATCTAATGTCCAAACTAAGAATGGTAGTAAGTGCTGTTAATAAGAGGAATATTTATGATGTTCAGCAGGACAGGGAGCAGAGAAAGCAAGAGAATGTTACGTAGTTAAGGAATTGGAAAGGTGGGTTAACAGGCAATAGACAGAGGAAGAGGAGAGGGAAATAGAGCAGGGGAGATTAAAGAAGCAGGGGAGGTGAGCAGCTGCTTGATGGTGGAGGAACGAGAGGGGAGAGGAACTGAGAAAAGAGGGTAGGTGGCGGCAGTTCTCAGAGGGTAAGGGAACAAGGGTGACTGGGAGTTCGGAGGTCATGTAAGATTGCAGCCTGGGAGGGCCTTGTTAGTGGAACTCTGCAGAGTTAAGTATATAGAGGATTCTTTACTATGTATAGAGGATACTTAAGTTAAGAGTGGCAGTCGCAGCTGCTGTGGTTGACTAGGTGTTGTCGAAGAAGGTTCTTGAAGGGTCCAGTATTGGGGGTGGACTGGATATTTGCTGGGAGGCTGTTCAACCAGTTGGGAGCTCTGTACATAAATGCTCTTTGTCCTTGGGAGGTCCTACAAAATGGAACCAGGAAAGCTAGATTGGGTGAGCTTCTGGTATGCCGGGAGTTAGTTGGGGCCCTCATCAGATGCTGTTGAGTGGGGGGGAGCAAGTCCTAGGGAGATCTTTTTGGTCAAGAGGCAGGTATGATAGTGGATTCTGTTTTGGAGGTTGAGCCAATTTGAATGCACATACAGGTCACAGGTGTGAGTGCCCTGGCTTGCACCAATATGTAATCTGCATGCCTTGTTAATTACTTGGTATTACTTGGATTTAGGGACAAAAGAAGGCCGTGGCCCATCGGGATTGTCCCCCACAATCTGTGGGTCATTTAGAACTCAACATACTGTAAGTTCTTCCTTAAGAGCGATTTCAGTCCTTCTGAGGGCAGTGGGAGTGGCTGCACCGTAGAATACAATGTGATAGTTGATGATAGACGGTATGGAGCTGGTAACTGTGAGGCATAGAGGCTCCTGGGTCCTGCAGTGGCGATGCCTAAAGAGGAGGCCTAGTCTGAAAGTAGCTGTTCTGGAGATGGTAGAGATGTGTTCATGAAAGGAAAGTGTGCTGTCCAGGGTGATGCTCAGATACTTAAAGCTGGGTACTTGCTCAAGTGGGGTGCCCAAATTGTTGGAGATGAGTAGTTGGGTGGTTTTAAATTTATGTGGTCCTGCAAAGACCATGGATTTGGTTATTTTGTGGTTCATAATCAATCTCCGATCCGTGAACCATGTTTCAATTTAGGGAAAACTACGCTGCAATTCACTCGTAAGAGGTGACGGATCAGGATGGCTTAGGTAAATCACGGCATCATCTGCATACAGGAGAAGGTTGCTAGGACAGGCTAGGGAGACGGTGTTGAGGTAGAGGCTAAATAGGAGGGAGTCAAGTATTGAACCCTGTGGAACACCAGAGAGTACAGGGTGGCTGGCTGAGAGTGAGTCTAAGATTTTTACATGCCGAGTTCTGCCACCTAGATAACTCCTGAACCAGGGGTTAACATCATTAGAGAGTCCTAGGGAGGGGAGAGTCCGGAGCAGAAAGGAGTGGTTGACCATGTCAAAGGCCTTTGTAAGATCTATGTAGACAGATCCTACAAGGTGACCACGGTCAAGGGCTTTATGTATAAAGTCGGTATAGGTGAGCAGGGCGGTGGCAGTACTATGATCCTTCCTAAACCCATGTTGCTGTGGGCACTGAGTGTCGTGAGTGGAGAGATATACAGTTAGCTGTTTGGCCACTATGCCCTTAAGGGCTTTAAGAAGAGGAGGTAAGATAGATATGGGGCGGTAGTAGGAGTGGCTTGCTCTGTCGCCACTCTTAAAGATTGGTGTCACAGCTGCAGCTTTCCAGACTGATGGGAATTGACTGAGGCGCATGGACAAATTCAGGATCCAGGTGAGCGGGGCCAAGACAGCACCAATGGAGAGGAGAAGGAGCTTGAGGTCAAGGGTGTCGGAGCTGAGCCTTGACTTATCAAGCACCTTCACAAGGTGTTTCTTAGCAGTAGAAGGGGAGACTGATCTGAAATAGAATTGACGGGTGTTTGGCGGGGAGGCCATGCAATGGGCAGTGTCATCAGCGGAGGGCTTGTCGAAGAAATTGGGAGGGGGGGGACTGCACTCGGATCAGTGAGTGCAGTGTTAAGAATGTTGGCAATTTCATTTGGGTCTTGAACTGAGTGCCCATTATGGTTGAGTAGGGTGGCAGGAAACTGACTGGGTTTCTCAGTAAGGGTTTTAATATTGTCCCAGAATTTTTTAACTATTATCCCAGGAGCTAGGAAACACACCCTGGTAGTATGTGGCCTTGGCCTGCCTTATGGCCCAGGTGCACTTATTTCTGGCGGTCCTGTAACATTGCCAGTCACTCGGTTTGCCCGTGTCAAGCGCCACTTTCCAAAGGTGATCACTAGAGGTCATAAGATGCAGGAGAGGGGGGTGTAATCCATGGATCGGAGACCCCTTTCACCTTGCGCTTCTTATGGGAGGTGCAAATATGTTACAGGCTGAGTTAAAGCAGGAGATAAAGAGGCTTAGGGCCTTATCAGCACTGTCCACCAGGAAGACTGGGGACCAATCACAATTGTGGAGATAATCTTGGAAATGGTCTTTTTGGCCTTTTTTGAGTATACGATGATATAATGTTTTGCAAGTTTGTTTAGGGACCTTATTGGACCAGTGGCAGGTGATAAGAGAGTGATCACTCAAGGTGTCCAGTAACACTGAGGTGTCAGTGATCCTCTCAGGGAAGTTGGAGAAAATAAGGGCAATTAGTGTGCTGATACCAGTCCTATAGTTTATTCTGGTGGGAGAGGAGACCAGCTGAGAGAGGTCGATGGCTGCCACTGCATCCTTACAGGCATTTGAGTCGGGAGACAGACAGTTGATATTAAAATCACCCATCGCAATGACCTTCGATCCTTTTGGAAGATTAGCAGTGAAGTCAAGGATCATTTGGAAGCCTTTACGACTGTCCTTAGGAAGAATGTAGACTGAGATGATGTTAATAGATTTTCCTTTGTTGTTCAGTGTAAGTTTAACCGCTAGTGATTGAGCACCTTCCTTAGAGGACGGTGAAGGAAAAGCCTGGCATTGCAGTGAGTCCGAGATATAGAGAGCACAGCCACCTCCTTGCTTACCTATCCTGTCAGACCTAAAAATAGTGTAGTCATTCAGGGAGACTGCTGAGTCTGGTATGGCGGGGGAGAGCCAGGTCTCAGCTATTGAGAGGACATCAGGCTTGTGCTGTAGCAGCCAGACCTGGAGTTGGTCTAGCTTAGGCTGAAGGCTTCGGATGTTAATAGAGGCAATTTTAAGACCACCAGGGTTATTGTTGTTAACAAATGGCATTTGCTGGGGTCCAGGTTTAGGGTGCACATTTCTGGACAGCAGAATTAGTAATAGGATCTTCCTGGTCAGGGTGTGTTTGAGGAGCCTACAGTTCGATAAGGACAAAAAATTGGTGGGTTTGAGAGAGATTGTTGGGATTGCAATGGAGTTGAGATGGAGGAAAAGATAGTAGGCCATGCGTGATGGCTGTTGGGTGGCATGAGGGGTAATCTTGGCAGGCTTGAGGTCAAAGGTAGGATGATAGGTTACAGTAGCAGCTGCTGGGGAACTTGAGCGCATAGAAGACAGGCCTGTGATTCCCATGTGATTGCGTCCAAGATAAAGTTAGCAGGGCACTGAAGAGAGTGTAATAATAAAGTGCCATGTTGCAATGCTGTATCAAAGGTCAGGCCATGGACAAAAAGGACAGTCATGGAGTATGAAAGAATTACAGTGTGCGTGTGTGTTTGTGGAGAGGGGGGTGATGGTGGAGAGGTGGTGGTGAAAGCTAATTCGGGGGGGTCAGTGTAATCAGTCCAAGGTTGCACAAACTTGGGTAGCAGTAGTGCCCGAGGATTAGTGTAGTGGTTAGGATGTTCGTCCTCGGTGCAGAGGGTTGTAGGTCCAAGTCCAGGCAGGTCGGAGGGTGTGCGAGACAGGGAGGACTATCGGTGGGTGAGTAAGCTAAGAGGGAGAAAGCCAGGTGAGGGCTAAAATAAGGCAGTGGGGCGAGTCAGAAAAAACAGTATCGGGTGCAGAAACTGTGGGTTCTAGGGACATGGATATGTTGTTCATCCACACTCATTGGCAGTATCCTTGCCGCTTTAAATCTTGCCGGAAGGTCTTCAAGCTTGCTCCTCCCACCCACCCGGGTGGTATAACTCTCGGCTCCGCCCCATGACGCCAGATCTTCCTTACCGCTTGGAAGCTCAGGTTCCCTCCTTAGCGCTCTCGCGTTTCGCGACTGTTCCTATTTCTCCGTTTGGATTTAAAAATAAAAATTTGCAAAAGACTTCAGTCTTCGATCCCTCGCGGCTGCGATGGACAAATCGACTCCCGGATTTCGGAGATGCCCATGCGGGCAGAAGATGTCTCGGACGGATCCACACTCCACGTGTGTCTACTGCTTAGGCCTTGAGCACGACCCGCAGGCTTGCGACCTGTGCTCATCTTTCTCGGCCTACGTCCTCGAAGACCGTGCTGCCCGATTGCAACTGGGCCGTCCCGAGAAGCGTTTCCCTCCGGTGAAGTCCAAGGAGGCCCGGTTGGCGGTGTCCGTGGCGGCGGGCTCGGCGGATCAGCTCGAGCGGATGGTCGCCCTCGAAGAGGAGGCGGCGCGGGCCGTATCTTCCTCGGCCGCGGCATTTATCCCGCTCTCTCTGGGTTCTTCCTACACGGCTTCTTTTAAGGAGCTTTGTCTGTCCCTCTCCACTAATGGAGAAGGGCCTGCGTCTGCTGGACCTTATTCTCGGTCCAAAAAGAGGGACAAGGGTAAGTCCCTCCGTCGGCGCTCTTGGGAGGCGGGAAGGTCCTCTCCCGGGCCGTCGTCCGTCGGCGGTCGACCGCTCGGCTCGACCACTGGCCTCACGGTGTCCCGTCAGGTCAGTTGACCGAGACTCCCACTGATGAAGTCGAGATTTTCTCGACCCATTGGACGGGCTGTCGCCTTTAGCAGCCGAGATTCCCTTCCCGGTTCCCCCGGGAGGAGTTGAGGATCCCGTGGGCTCGTCTGTGCCTCCGGTTCCGGAGCCCTCGGATGGACCTTCCGAGCCGAAGGGAGTGCCGGTTCGGCCGACACCTCCCGCACCGACCCGGAAATTCCGGGACTCGGTCTCGGTCTCGGACCTCTTGGCGGTCCAGCCGTTCCCACCGTCATAAGGCGGTCTCGGTCTCGGCACCCGCGGTGGCGGCGTCGCCGCTCGTCCTCGTCCTCCTCCTCGGATGAGGAGGCTCCGGCGTAAGTTACGTCGGCAGTGCGAGGACCTTATGTTCAACAGCTCCTCCTGGCCGGGAATAAGCCGACTCGGCGCCTTCCCGACCATTAAGTAACTGTCACGGGCAGCCGACACAACCCCTCGACTTGTCCGAGGCCTATACCAGGCGGTTGTTGACCAAAACCAGCTACTCCACGATTCGGTGGAACCTCGCCTCACAACCACCAATTGGGCTCGACCAAGGATTCTCGGTCGGCTAAGGGTTTACCCATCGGCTGTCAGTTACCCTCACTCCCGACCGACCTCGGCAGGTGAAGGGTGGCTCAGGCCAGAGGCAGCTCTTGAGGACTCTTCGAGTCGAAGATGATTCCTCCTTCTTCTCCAAGCGACTGGACTTGGAGTCTTCAGGAGGTCAGTCAATGGACGATAGCCCGTCGTCCTTCCTAGGACTGCTTCGGCTCATCTCGGAGTCTACTGGGATGGAGCTCGAACCCGTTTCAAACAGACCAGGTATCCCCTCACGGAGATTCTGGACCGAGGATTCTCGACGGAGGCCTTTCGGTGGCGAGGCCATAGTGGGTCCGGCACTGGAACTTTGGCAGCCCTGCTTCCTGCCCTGCGCCTTGGCCAGGATGGCCAAGAAGTATCGCAGTCCGGTTCCTTGTCGGTTTTGAACACCCCTCTGCTGAGGGTTGGTTACCGACAGCGTTTTCGGCGGCGCCGGCTGCGCCAGGATGTGGACAAACCTCCTGACAAGGAGTCAAGAAGGTGGACTACGTCGGGCGGAAAGTCCTCGCTCGTCCTCTCGGCCTTACGTCAGGCCAGTTCGGCCCGTCCTCATGGCGCATTTTCTCATGCCCTGTTGGGCTCCTGGATGAGGTCATCCTCATCTTCCCCCGATCTGCAGACTACGGTTAAGCAGGTGCGGGACCAGGGCAGAGCAGTGGCCAAACAGCAGCTCAGACTGCTTTGGATATAGGGACTCATGTGCCAGATCGGTGGCGGCCGCAGTGGCTATCGTCGGCCTGGCTGAGGATATCCACCTTTGCCGGATACCCAGCACAAGTTGGCGGATGTTCCTTTTTGAGGACTGACCTCTTGACCCTGGGGTGGAAGGTCACCTGCAGAGGATCGAGAAGTCCAATGCCACCTTGGACTCGGTCTCTTCGCTCAGAAGGACAAGGCCGCAAACCACAGCCTAAGCCCTTTGTCCTTCTGTGCCCTGGCCCTGCCCAGCAACGTCAGGGCCAGCAGGCTCGGCCTTGGCATCCCAAACCCAAGCCGCCGGCTTCCTCTAACAGGAGGCAGGAGGAAAGGGCCCAGGAGGTCCCTCGGCGGTCCTCCTCAAGCCTGCCCAGTGAGGCTGAGGGTGTCGCCCCCATCCCGTCACCTTACCCTGGGTCCCCGTGGAGGCGGCTCCAGCACTTCCGTTCCACCTGGTCCGCTGTTACCACGGACAGGTGGGTCTTGAAGGTGGTGGGAAGGAGCCTGCCTCTGGAATTGAGCAGGCACCACCCTTCCAGAGCCGTCGCCCTCGGGGGCTCGGATCCCCAGCCTCCTGGTGGCTCGTCGAGCCGACATCACTCTCCTCCTCCAGAAGGAGGTGGTAAGAAGGTGGTGGACCCTCCCTTCAGACCCAGGGTTTGTGTCCAGGTACTTCCTGGTTCGAAGCAGACGGGGCTGGCGCCCATTCTCGACCTACCACGACCTAAACAAGTTCCTGAGTCTCGAACCTTCAGGATAGTCACTCTGCTCAGATAATACCATCCTTGGAGCAGCGTGTGGTTCTGCTCTCTGGACTTGCAGGGCCGTTTTTCACGTCCCTATCCGTCCGTCTCACCAGAGATTCCCTTCGCTTCCGCGGAAGGATCTCTCTTGATTCAAGCCATGCCCTTGGCTTGTCTCCAGCTCCCAGGGTCTTCACCAAATGCATGGCAGTGGTGACAGCATTCTCTGGCGCCGAGGGTCGGGTGTACCCTACCTGGACGACTGGCTGATAGCAGCTCCCTCCAGGAAGGAGGCGGGTGGTCAGAGATCTGGCCCTCAGGTCTGCTCTCAACTGGGCCTCCTTATCAGCAGGCCAAGTCGAACTCGAGCGAAGCAGGTGATTCTATTCATCAGGCGCAGCTCGACTCTCTTGAGCCAGGCGCGCGGCTCCGGCGGACAGGGCCGAGGTTCTTTCCTCCTTTGCCCGATCATTTCTGGTTGGGCAGCGCCTACCCGGGACTTCCTCGCCTCCTGGGTCTCATGGCGGCCTGTACCAGCGTGGTCCGTTGGGCCCGCTGGAACATCGTCCCCTTCAGTGGGGACTGGCCAGCCAGTGGTCCTGGCGCTGCGATCCCTGGACCAGCTTGTGTCGGTGACACAGGGGATGTGGAAGCGCTCTCCAGTGGTGGACCGTTCCAGATCATTTGCAGGAGGGCATCCCGTTCGTCCGCCCGAGCCGGCGGTCTCTCTGTCGACCGATGCCTCTCTGATGGGTTGGGGTGCCCATCTGGGGAACACGGGCTCATGGCCTCTGGTCCCAGCGGAGTCCCGATGCCACATCAACCTGCTGGAGCTCCGAGCGGTCCGCCTAGCTCTCACGCCTTTGCTCCGTTCCTCCGGGGTCAAGTGGTCCGAGTCCAGACGGACAATACCACGACCATGTACTATCTAAACGCCAGAGGCGGGGACGCTCCATGCTTCTATGCAAGGAAGCTCTCCGCATTTGGTCACTGTCGTGCGCAGCCTGGAGGCGGATCTCCTAGCCATTCACGTGGCAGGGCCTCCAACACCCTGGCCGATGCCCTGAGCCGGATAGGGGCTGCATCCCACGAGTGGTCTCTCCTGCGGAGGTAGTACAGCATCTGTTCTCCTTTGGGGCACACCTCAGGTGGACCTGTTTGCCTCCATGGAGAATCGAAGCTGAGTCTGTTCCATGCCCGCCCCCCTCAGCAGGGCTCGCTGCAGGGGGATGCCTTCTCGAGGCAATGGACCCCGGGCCTCTTTTACGCCTTTCCCCCATTTCCCTTGATCCACAAGGTGCTTCTCAAGGCGAGGAGGGACAAGGCGCAGGTGATTCTGATAGCCCCAGACTGGCCTCGCCAGTTCTGGTACCCAGATCTCCTCAGTCTCAGCTCCAGGACTCCGCGGCAGCTTCCAGCTCGCCCGGACCTGCTCTCCGTCAATCAGGGGAAGGTGTTCCATCCGGACCTTCAATCCCTGCACCTAGCAGCCCTGGTTCCTGGCTAGAGTTCCAGGCCTTGGGTCTTTCCGGCGAGGTCCTCAATGTAGTTGAGCGTCCCGTGAGAGTCGACCAGAAAATGCTATGCCTTCAAATGGAAAAGGTTTTCCATTTGGTGTCGAACAAGGGCTTGGACCCTTCCTCCTGTTCCTTGGCAAGCATCTTGGACTATTTATGGTCCCTTTCTAGTCAAGGGCTTAGGTCGGCGACCCTAAGGGTGCACCTGGCAGCCATCTCTGCTTACGGCGCGGGCGGGAAGCAGTCGATTAGCGCAGGAGAAGGTGGTCTGGCGCTTTCAAGGCCTTGATCACATTTCCCCTCAGTCACGGGAACCCCCACCTCCGTGGGATCTACTGCTGGTACTGGCAAAGCTCATGGGCAAGCCATTCGAACCTATGCTGGGTGTGCTCTCTCTCACCTGTGGTGGAAGACCGCCTTCTTGGTGGCTATCCGTCAGCCAGAAGGATGGGAGAGCTCCAGGCGCTTTCCATCAGTCTCCTTACCTGGTCTTCCACAGGGACAAGGTTGTCCTGCGCCCCCACCCGAAATTCCTTCCGAAGGTGGTGTCGGAGTTTCACCTTAACCAGGTGTTGACTCTGCGGTGTTCTACCCCAATCACACCTCGGAGGCCGAATATGGCTCCATACTCTGGACCCTAGAAAGGCCTCGCTTATTATAAGGAGCGCCACGGCTGGGGGATTCGGGAGAGGTTCAGCCCAGCTGTTTGTCACCTACGCTGAAGTCGCATCTGGCAGACCTGCAGCCAAGCGGACGATAAGCAGGTGGGTAACCTCCTGCATAGATCTCTGCTATAAGTTGGCGGGCATGGAGCCTCCCAGAGGATAAGGCTCATTCTACCCGCCATACTGCTCTAGCAGTGGCTGCTTCAGGGGCGTCCCTATCAAGGAAATCTGCAGGGCTGCTACCTGGAAGTCAGCAAACACCTTCATTACCCATTACCACATCGACCTTGAGTCACGCCGGGATGCTGGTTTTGGGGCCTCAGTTCTCAGTCTCTCTTTCCCAAGTAAGTATATGGGGTGTGCGTCTTGCCTCCCTCCTCCCGGAGAACTGCTAGGAGTCTGCCAATGAGTGTGGATGAACAACATATCCATGTCCCTAGAAATACAGGTGCTCACCTGTAACAGAGTTCTAAGATAGTATATGTTGTTCTCCTGTCCATTCCCGGCCGGCACAACCCTGTGAGCTTCCAGCGGGCCAGATCTGGCGTCATGGGGCGGAGCCGAGAGTTATACCACCCGGGTGGGTGGGAGGAGCAAGCTTGAAGACCTTCCGGCAAGATTTAAAGCGGCAAGGATACTGCCAATGAGTGTGGATGAACAACATATACCATTCCTAGAACTCCTGTTACAGGTGAGTAACCTGTATTTCGGAGGCGATTCCTAATGGAGAGGAAATATAAGGAACTGGTTGGAAAGTGGGGACTTAGTTGGCACTGCAAGGGGACCTGGACACCCTGGAAAGCTGGGCTCACACATGGAAATTGAATTTCAATATCACCAAGTGCAAGGTGTTACATCTTGGGCGGGGAAACCCTAAACACAGGTACACCCTGGGAGGGGAGGCGCTGGAGGCCTCAACAGGGGAAAAAGACCTAGGGGTCATGGTGGATGCATGTATGAATAACTCTGAGTAGTGCAGAAGAGTGGCTAGAAAGGCAAACAGGATGTTGGGATGCATCGTGGGGAGCACCTTTAGGAGCAGGAAGTGATTCTGCCGCTGTACAGTGGACTGGTTAGACCACACCTTGAGTACTGTGTACAGTACTGGAGCCACGCTTGAAGAGGGACGCTACAGCTCCTGGAGAGGTACAGAGGAGGGCAGCTAAGATGATACGAGGACTAGGGGATTTGACGTATGAGGACAGACTTGAGGAGCTCTGCCTGTTTTCATTGGAGGAGAGGAGAGGAGAGACAGGGGGACATGATTGAGGTCTTCAAGTGCCTCAAGGGAATAAATAGGGTAAACATGGAGGGGATCTTTAGACTAAAGCAGGGAGGTATCACCAGAGGGCATGGTTTGAAGTTGGAAAGTGAAAGGGTGAGGGGAAAGGAGGAGTTTTTCATTGAGAGGGTGATGGACCCTTGGAATCGCTGCCTGGCGAGCTGGTTCAGAGATGCACAGTGGAGGGCTTCAAGAGAGGATGGGACAGACACAGAAAGCGGATGTATCAGACAATGGCGTGGCCTGGGGGAGGGTGGGGATGGATGATAGGGGTTTCTGGAACACAAGGGGGGGGGAGGGCCTCGGCACCCAACTAGGGATCTGAGGTTCGAGCAGACTCGATAGACCGTAAGGCCTAATCTGCTGGCAATTAGTATGTTAGTTTCTGGCTGGTGATGAGGTCATGTGGTAGCTCACGGGCTAAGAAGTGAGCTCCAGCTGTAGGGAGGCATTTTGTCTGTACCTTGCTGTGTTGCTTGCAGGCTGCTCCAGAGACCGTGCTGAGCACTCCATGGGGAGTGTGTGCTGAACTATAGTGGCCTGTGAAAACACACAAAAGATAAGTTTTTTTTTTTTGGGGGGGTGGCTCATAGAGGACTACAAGGAACAATGGCGCCAGGCTGGAGATGAAGAGGGGGGATGGGTCAGAGTGCACTGCACATGCACAGGTTCTCAGGAGAAAGAAGACATGGTGGTGGAATTCGAATTAGAAACAAGAGGGGTGCAAAGCAGGTAAAAATAGAAATACAATCTGGCTGCAAATAACGCTAAATCAGAACAAGCACTTGCATAGGGTACAAGGCTTAAGGCACCAATTACATTAAACAACAATCCACAGCTACGGGCTAAACAAAGCACAAGGCAGAAACAATCTACAGTGGTCTGCCAACCGGAATGTAAGTTTAAAGTAACACGGTGATCAGAAGCGAACTCTGGCTGTTGGGAGGCGTTTTGTCTGTACCTTGCTGTGTTGCTTGCAGGCTGCTGTGGAGACCGTGCTGAGCACTCTGTTGGGAGTATATGCTGAACTGTAGTAGCCTTGCTCTGTTGCTTGTAGGCTGCTCCAGAGACTGTGCTGAGCACTCTGTTGGTATTACTACATATCTTCGGTCTTTGAATCTCCCCAAGTTAACTGACAAGACTGCCCATACATTAATGGATTCTGTAACACATTCTGAGATACTTAACCATGCTTCAAGATTTGAACAGTGGAAAAAGTCCAGGCCCCCAACGGTATCCTGGGGAATTTTATAAGACGTTTTCTGACTCCCTCACTCCGCTATTGCCAAGAGGCTGTCAGTCAGTCCATACAGCAGAGATAGCTCCATCAGCATCTTACGGCAAACAGTATCTGTGACTGCTACACCTAATTGCTACCTCCTACTGTGTTGCCTCCTTACAGCACTTTCCCTCGCCCATCACCTCTTAAGTTTTACTTTCCCTTCCGGTAGCCCTACCTCTCCTTCCCTCAACCCCTCCTCACCTCCCGCTTCCACTTCCCTGTCTCTCCCAACTACTTCGTGCACCATATCACTTTCTCTACCTTTGTATTGACAAAGGCCATTGGCTGCTTTCCCCCTTTTCCCTTTACTTCATGCGATCCTTTAACTCATTCTCCCTTCAAGAGTTTTTTTTTTTTAGTTACAAAGTATGTACTGTTGCCTTCATGTTAAACCATGTGTTTGTCATGATGCCTTTGTAACGTTTGTTCACCCTCCCCACTAATGTGGAACCTTTGTAAATGAGTGCCTTGCACTCAAAGGTATTGTAATCTGAGATTGAATAAATTAATAAATAAATACAGGGAACTCTGCTTCCCTGTCCTGGCAATATGCCATGATTTCAGCAATTCCAAAACCTAACAAAGATAAAACCAATCATGCCTCTTACTGTCCCATATCAGTACTGAATACCAATTATAAGGTCCTCACACCCCATTTTTGGTGCAGGGTCTTGACAAGTTACTCCCATCTCTTATAGATGGAGACCAGACTGGTTTTGTATGGACCCATCAAACCTAAGATAACATAAAACAAACCTTACATGTCTTGTTCCATGCCACCCGGTCAAACGCTCTCTTTCTACTGCTTAGTTTAGGTGTTGAGAAGGCCTTTAACCGGGTGGCGTGGAACTTCTTGATTGCTACCATGAAATTCATGAACGTCTCTGTGGACTTTATTAAAGTCCATTATGTTATTTATAAAGATCCAAAAGCCCATGTTAAAATTAATGGACACATCTCTGATTCCTTCTGCCTAAATAGAGCAGCTGCCAGGGCTGTCTGCTATCTGCATTATTATTTGCAGTTTACTTAGAACCCCTTGCCCAAGCCCTTAGGCTCCATCTAGACGTTCAGGGACCCACCTTGGGTGGGAAAACCCATACTTTGGCACCTACACAGATTACTTGCTTGTATATTTACAGGGTCCTGAACCTGCACTCCCACATCTTTGGTGAGCGCTTACTGAATTTGGAATATTGGCAGGATATTGCCTTAATACTACTAAAACAGAAGTTTTGCAGTTTAATTATACACCTGTTGCATGAGGAAAACAAAGTTTTCAATTTCGCTGGGGCCTGCCTAACATAAAATACTTGGAGGTTCATTTACCTGTTAATTTATCTCCTGAATTATGAATTATTCACTGAACAACTTATAAAAGACTAGGGGACTTGGAAGTTATTCCCCCTCGTCCTATTACAATGCATAGACAGCGTTCGAATGATCCTTCTGCCCCAACTATTATATTTAGCTTAAACTTTGCCAGTATTCTCTCTGAGGAGCTCCTTTCGAAGATGGGACAAATTAATATCCCAGCATATCTGGGGGGAGCCACACCGCGTATACAATTTTCTGTACTGTAACTTCCTAAAGCACAGGGAGGGTTAGCCCCATTAAATCTATCCATTTACCACGCAGCAGCCCAGATACATACAGCCCTTTACTGGCTGATGGAACAGTATACAGCCCACTGGAAAATATTAGAACTCCTAGTGGAGGAGCGTCTCTCAATCCAGAAAGTATTACTGTCTAACCCCCTCCAACAGCCTGCAGAAATCTCCGGCAACCCTTATACCTTACTTTACTATGTGAAAGTCATGCATCATAAGCACCTTAGGTCAACTAGATTTTTAATTACCCCCCCTTTCTCAGAATGCTTCATTTAGGCTTGGGCGTCCAGATAATGCTTATACCCTTTGGGACCATGCGGGACTCTCTTTTCCCGTGCAGTTCCTTCGGAATAGAGATTTTCTCCTCTTTCAGGAGCTTGCCGGGTCTTTTGGATTACGCCTCTAAGACCAGTTTAGATACCTCTAGGTCTCCCATTATTTACAAAATACACTCCGTAGTTGGCCGCCTGCCCTGGGGATTCCTCTGTTCCACCAATTAATACTCTACGCACTATCGGGACCCTGTACCCTCCTTCGTCTCCCAGATATACCAAGCACTTCTTGAACTTCAGGGGGCTCATGTTTACTCAGCGTAAAATGGGAGGCGGACTTAAGACTACTTTCGCTCAGTCGGAATGGAGTCAGTATTAGATCCATATCCACAAACCCACCTCCTCTCATTCCTGGAAGCAGTTCTCGTGAATATGTTTTAATTCGATTTTTTCGTGCTCCCCAAATTGTATCCAGGTATAATCCAAATCAGACAGCACAGTGCTGGAGAGGCGGTGGCGTTTGTCCTGCCACACATGGCCATATTTTGTAATCCTGCCTTCTACTTCAGACATACTGGCCACAACTCCAGGTAACCCTTCAGATAATATTTGGTACAGACTTCTAGTAGCTTCTACAACTGTGTTATTCCTTGTCCCCCAGAAGACTCACATAGAGTTCTGACTGGGAAACATTGGTTTGGATCTGATTATTAGTAGCAAAAAAAAATTATAACCAGGCTGTGATTGTCCCCATCAACTCTCACGATATCCCACTGGCAGGAGGGTATGATCCAAGTGTATGATGTGGAGAAATTGATGGCCAAACTGAATAACACCTTAGAGCACTTTGACACTTTATGGCAAAGATGGGTAGTGTATATGTTAAATAATACAGAGGGTTTTATTCCTTAGAACTTAATAGTATAAACTGAAGTTTTGTAGGTACAGAATACTATCTGAGCTAATCGTTTATTTCTTTACTCATTCAGGATACATATGTTGATGCTTGTTTTAGTATTGTATTGTTTGTACTTTTATATAAACATTTTAATAAAGAAACACTACAAAAAAAAGAAAACATTAAATCCTGTTTCTAAGACAAATGGAGCACATCATTCTGCAAGCCTCTAATCTACAGTGCTGTGTTTTTGGTTTTGCGGTTTTCAATCTAAAGGAAAAAAAAGCCCTGTTTATTAGTCCTTTAATACAAAAAAAGCCAGATTCTAATATACGGTAGAAGAAAGAGTCTGTGGAAATGGTAAATTAATAATAAACATTGGACATTGTTCATAGTTGCTGTTATCTTGGGTTAAACTTTTCTGATAACAACAGTTGGTCCAAACACAACATGTACACAGTAAATAAACGTACACAAATCAAGAATGCTCTGTTAAGGTTCAGTGCAAAATATGGGGACCATGCTCTTCTCTGGGTACTCTGAACAGCAGGGATGAAAACGAACAGCATAGCGCTATGCATTTGACCAAGTTAAAAAGCCTTTTACACAATTATACAGGACAGTTCTTCAAATCTCTACATAGATACATAGACAGTGTCGGCAGATAAGGGCCTACAACCCACCCAGTCTGCCCATTTGAGCTTGTAAGTTCACTTTATGTTTTCCTAGAAGTCTATTGCCCCTTACCCCTGACCTCTGGAATTCCTTTATGTCTATCCAATGCATTCTTAAATCCTGTGATTGTTTCAGCCCCCACCAACTTCCTCTGGCAGGGTGTTCCACTTGTCCACCATCCGTTCTATGAAGAAATTCTTCCTCATGTTTCCTCTGAATCATCCTCCCTTCAATTTCATCCCATGCCCTCTAGTCCTGAAACATCATTTTCACTTAAAAATAGTGTATTCCTGCACCCTATTCCTCCCTGTAAGATACTTGCATGTCTCTATTATATCCCCTCTCTCCCTCCTGTCCTCCAGGGAGTACATATTCAAGTCCTTCAATCTGTCCTCATAGGACTTGTGATGCAATCCATGTACCATCTTTGTTGTCCTCCTCTGAACCTTCTCTACTCTGTCTATGTCCTTACATAGGTAAGGTCTCCAGAACTGTACACTGTACTCCAGGTGGGACCTCACTAGTGTCTTGTATAGCGGAATTATGACCTCCCTTTCCTGCTGGTGATGCCCTGCCTGTGCATCCCAGCATCCTATTTGCTTTACCTGCTGCCTTGTCGACTGTTTCCTAACTTGAGGTCATCAGAGATGATAACCCCAAGATCCCTTTCCTGCTTGGTGCATGCTATATCCTCACCCCCAACTGATATATTGTGCCAGGGTTTTTGTGCCCCATATGCATTATCTTGCACTTCTTTGCATTGAATTTCAGCTGCCAAACCCCTGACCTTTCTTCAAGTTTCTGCAGGTCCCTTCTCATTCTGTCTACACCCTCTGGTGTGTCTACTCTGTTACAGAGCTTTGTGTCATCAGCAAACAGTGAAATTCTGCCTCTAGGTCTTGCGCAATGTCACTGATGAAGATGTTGAATAGGACCGGTCCCAGCGCTGATCTCTGTGGTACCCTACTGGTCACTCTTTCCTCTGTGGAGTGACAGCCATTTACCACCACCCTCTGTGTCCTGCCGACCACCCAGTTACCTACCCACCACACTACTGTCCTACCCACACCCATATTCCTCAGTTTGTGTAATAGTCTTCTATGTGGCACAGTGTCAAAGGCCTTGCTGAAGTCCAGATAGGCCATGTCCACTGCCCTTCTCTGATCCACCTCCCTAGTCACCCAGTTGAAAAATTCAATGAGGTTGGTCTGACATGACCTCCCCCTGGTGAAACCATGCTGCCTTGGGTCCTGTAGTCCATTAACA
The DNA here is from genome assembly GCA_016271365.2 of Neoceratodus forsteri. Classification (NCBI taxonomy): domain Eukaryota; kingdom Metazoa; phylum Chordata; order Ceratodontiformes; family Ceratodontidae; genus Neoceratodus; species Neoceratodus forsteri. The sequence goes on along the minus strand of CM028131.1, from coordinate 66,965,576 downwards.
ACCAGATGTTCCATTCCTTCAGTAGTGCTTCCACGATCTGACTGGTCTGTAGTTCCCCGCTTCCTCTTTGTTCCCACTTTTGTTTAAGGGGACTACATCTGCTGTCCTCCAGTCTTTGGGTACCTCCCCTGTTTCCAGTGATCGGCTAAACAGGATTGCCAGAGGTTCAGCCACCATCTCTCTTAGTTCTTTAAGGACCCTGGGGTGCACCACATCTGGCCCCATTGCTTTATCAACTCTTAGTACTTCCAGTTCCTTCAGGACCCTTTCTCATGTAAGGGGATGTGTATCCATTTCTGCACCATTCCCACCCCTTGTACTCCCTTCAGACCCATTACCCACCTCTTCCTCAGTAAAGACTGAGCAGAAATACCTGTTCAGTATGTCAGCCTTTCTGTTGTCATCCTCCACGTGGCCCCCATCCTCCCCCTTCAGTCTCACTATCCCTCCCTTTGCCTTTCTTTTTTCACTTATGTACCTGTAAAAGGTTTTGTCCCCTCTACCCACTGATTTTGCAATGTGCTCTTCTGTCTGAGCTTTGGTTTCCCTTACTGACCTCCCTGCCTCATTTTGCTTCTCCTGGTACTTCTTCCTATCCCCTTCTGCCTGTGTCTTTTTGCATTGTCTGAATGCAATCTCTTTGGCTTTCACTTTCTCCGCTACCTCCTTGGAAAACCATAATGGCCTTCTCTTCCTTTTCCCCTTGCTAACCTGCTTAATGCATAATTCTGTTGCTCTTGTAATCCCCATTTTAAATACTGCCCACTGTTCCTCAACCCCTGATTCCTGCTCCATTCCCCTTAATGCCTCTTTCAAGTATCTCCCCATTTTCCCAAAGTCTGCCCCCCTAAAATCCAGGATATGTGTTTTTGTGTGGCTTGGTTCTGCTCCTTCTGTAATTTCAAACCACAACGATTGGTGGTCACTGTTCCCCAGGTGCTCCCCTACTGTTACCCCTTGTGAGCACAAGGTCCAGTATTACCTTCTGCCGAGTTGGTTCCATGACCAGATGCTTGAGAAAGGCACCTTGAAGGGAGTCCAGGATAAATCTGCTCCTAGTTGATGCTGCTGCTGGGATGCTCCAGTCCACGTCTGGAATATTCAGGTCTTCAACCAGCACTACCTCACCCTTGTCTGCCATCCTTTGGATAGCTAGCATCAGCTTCCTATCTGTTTCTTCCTCCTGGGCTGGTGCTCTACAGACCACACCTGTGCGGATGGCTGGCCCCATTTTCCTTTCCAGTTTAACCCAAAGTATCTCTCCTCCATTTTGTTCCTCCTGTATCTCTGTGGCCCTTATGTCATTTTTCACATAAAGTGCCACTCCTCCTCCCTTCCTACCTGCCCTGTCTCTTCTGAATATGTTGTAGCCAGGTATGGCCATCTCCCAGTCTTGGTTATCATTATATCAGGTTTCCGTGATGGCCACAATGTCCAGGTCCGACTGCACCATGACAGCCTCCAGATCCTCCAGCTTGTTGCTAAGGCTCCTGGCATTTGCACACATGGCTTTCCATGATTTGACCTCCCTAGACTGTTTCGCTATTCTACTCCAGCCCCTTCCCTGGTTGTCCTTTATCACTGGTTCTCCCTGCTGTCTCCCCTTCTGTTGAATTGTGCCCCTTTTCTGCCTATTCTCCTCTTGGGCGCTTATCCCCATCTTTTGCACACTGTTTTGTAGAGAGATCCACTCCTCTGGTCACTGGTCCCACTACTAGCTGTGAGGGGTGGGCAATTAGATACCCTCCTTGCTGGCCTGCCACCCCCCCCCCCTTGGCTAGTTTAAATGCTTATCCACGTAGCATTTAAACTTATCTTTGAGTGCTTGGATTCTCCTCCAGGATGGATGCAGGACGTCAGGCTTTAACAAACCTCCATCCCTCCAGGTGGGTCCCCAGTCACCAATGAATCCAAACCCTTCTTCACAGCACCAGTTCTTCAACCATGAGTTAAAGTTCCTGGTGCATGCACCCATATGCTCTCCCATGCCTCTCACATGTAGTACTTCTAGAGTCATACCATCTGAAATAGCAGGAGCAGCACTCAGAAAAATCAACGTAGAATATTTAGCAAAATGTAGAAAACTAACCTTCTGGATAACATGTACTAACAGGCTCAAATTGCCTAGTAAAGGAATGTCTTGAAGGAAAAATGCCATGGCTTGGGTGTAATTCCCTTTCTCCATGGTTAGGAGATGTGGTAAACACTTTGAAAACAATAAAACTTGAACATCTTCGGTTAGACTTATTAAAGGGAATAAACATTTCTTGTGATTATGTTGCAGTAATTGCGGATAGATTCAAAGAAATCTCAGTTACAGTGGATATAATGAAAATTAGAGAGCTAAAACTCCATGGATTGTATGCAAAAAAGAAGTCAAGTATCAGAACCATGTTTTCTTCTCTTGACAAACAGAGCAGAGAGATGAGTATTCTTAAAATTCTGGTTAGAAAGGTACCCTCAAAAGTATTACAATTTAGGTTTGGGAAACGTAAAAATCCAGATGCTAATCAAAACTTATACTGCTATTGTGAAGAAAATGCCTTTGAAACCTTTCCTCATGTATTGTTACGCTCTTCAGAATACTTTCTTGTAAGGCAGAGCTGCACAGGCCATTATTTTTTAAATAATACGGTTGCTTCGGAAGAGATTCTTAGAATTCATATAACCCATCTTCCCAGATGTTATTGCCCTGATGTGATATAATGCGTCAAATGGATTTTTGCCAGTATGACTGGTACACCTACAACATTAAGTTAATTACAAATGATGTACTTACAGGGTGTGTAAACGTTCCCTTGGCTGAGCAGTTTTTTATGGCTTGCCATAGTACAAGCCCTTATCATATAGTAAGTTGGATGTCTAGAGATTACAAGCTAAATTATCACTCCGGATACTCCTGGTTATAGAGTGTCTTGTTTACATGTTTCTTAGCTCACTTAGCTGAGGAAGCATTTCCTAAAGTCCCACTCCAATTAAATCTTTTATTGACATAACTCTGAGGTGGAATATGGGCAAAAAAGGTTACATCTCTTGACACACGATCAATACTACCGATATTTCTTTCTTCCCTTTATAACATGCTCTGGCTAGCCTTGGAAAATTGTTCCCCAAAGTTATTTATACTCTTAAGTTCCCCACCAGGGTGGTTGAAGAAGTATAAAACTATGACTGTAACTAAGAATTTTACTTGAATATGTTCAAAATGATTTGCCACTGATAACCAGCACTTTATATGTAATTTTATACTGCATTTCATGTAATACACCTGTTGTACACATGACAGACTGTTGTGACTTTTATCTCTTTTTAAAAAATGTTTGTCTATGTGCTTGTAATAATAATAATTTGCATTGAGTTGAATGATAAAGCATTTCTGCTACTACTAATTATCCGAATTAGAGTAAACCTGGTATGGGCAGACATAAGAACTTAACCCTTGCTGTGTTGTGGACTGATATTTATCAGTCCACAATTCCAACGTTCTTATTCTGTCAGCATCCCAAGGGCTAAGAGTGACTGACAGAAGTTGCCACATGTGCCCACTGAGACTGCCCAAATGTCTCACCTGTAGTAGTACCTGTTTAGATCCGTCTGTGCTACACTGATACTACTGTGTTTTCATGGTATTTTCAAAACATATCAGAAACAAACAATATTCAGTGCCCTCACAAAGCTGCTCAAAGTAACATGCAAATAATTTAAATGTTTTTTTACTTTCTTACTCTTTCCTTCTTCTTTCCTTAATGATTTCATTTTTACTTTTTACGTTCACTTGCGCAAGGAACGTCTTGGGAGAATGGGACTCTTTGGAGGTGTGCCCCTTCTCTGCAATCCCCTGCTCCATTGAGCAGGCGTGGCAGTCCTGCACCAGTCAGACGCGGTGCTGTGTGTGACAGTGGTGGTCTTCTCTTCAAAGAGCCACTGCTGTCGCCACATAACTCGTCGCCGACCCCAAAACTTTGCTGCCAGCTGAGGCCACCCCAGCATGGCCAAGCGTCCAGCATCGTCTGCCGACAGGGGTGCCCAATCCTGTCGGCTCCGCGACCCCAGCCATCCTTCTGCCGCGCTGGGCCCACCCAGCGTGGCAAATGTCCGCGTGGTCTGTCGACAGGGGTGCCCAATCCCCGTCAGCTCCATGGCCCCAGCCATCCTTCTGCCACGCTGGGAGCCCACCCAGCGTGGCAAACATCCACGTTGTCTTTTTTAAAATAAACTGTAAATTAAAAGCGGTCCCACAGCGCTTCTCCCAGCCCCCACAACCGCACCACCTGCACACCCTGCCTCCCCACACCCCCTCACCCCATACTACCTCTGGAGCTCGGCCGACGATCTTGATGGACCGGGAACATGTCTGCACTCTTCAAAGCCGACCGCGAACTGAGAAATGCCGCTAAGCTGTATAATGGGCTAGATAGGGGTTTTCAACTTTATTGCATATCTCAGGCATTTTCTGCGAAATCACCCTTGGGCCGAATAACGCCATGACAGTGACATCATTCATGAGAGGGGTCCCAAAACCCCATGTTGAAAATATGGTGCAAAATTCCAAAAATGACTGTTTTATGAGTGTCGTTGTGCAGTTCCTACAGGCTCGTGAGTTCGTAATTTCAATATTTTCACTCCAGATTTTCAACATTGCCATTTTACCACACTTCTTATGAGTAGTACAGCTGTCATTTTTCACATCCTGCTCAAAACGTGTCTCCGCCCATGTAGCGCACAATGGCGCAGTCGGTGTGCGAAATCAATGTATGGGACACATTAAGAAAATCACAGTGACACTGTTCATAAGCAGAGATCTTAAAATGGCTATGTTGAAAATTTGGTGAAAAAATTCCTAAAAATGACTGTTTACGCGTGCATTGCGCAGTTCCTCATGCCTTCAAATGCGTTTGCGATTTTCAATATTTTCACTCCAGATTTTCAACATTGCCATTTACCACACCTCCTCATAGGTAGTACAGCTGTCATTTTCACATCCTGCCCAAAAGCGTGTTTCCGCCCATATAGCGCACAATGGGCACGTTGGTGTCTTGAAATCAATGTATGGGACACATTAAGAAAATCACAGTGACACTGTTCATGAGCAGAGGTCTTAAAATGGCTATGTTGAAAATGTGGTGAAAAAATTCTAAAACTGACTGTTTCAGGTGTCGTTGTGCAGTTCCTATGCACACTGCGTAAGTTAACCAATTTTCAATATTTCCACTGCAGATTTTCAATATTGCCATTTTACCACACCTTCTTATGAGCAGCACAGCTGTCATTTTTCACATCCTGCCCAAAACGTGTTTCCGCCCATGTAGCGCACAATGGCGCAGTCGGTGTGTGAAATCAATGTATGGGACACATTAAGAAAATCACAGTGACACTGTTCATTAGAGAGGTCTTAAAATGGCTATGTTGAAAATTTGGTGACAAAATTCCTAAAAATGACTGTTTTACGAGCGTGCATTGCGCAGTTCCTACGCATGCTCGTAAGTTCGCGAATTTTCAATATTTGCACTTCAATGACTTCCAAATACCTAAACAGCACATAGAAGCAAGCAACATTTGGCATTGACAAATGCTTGTACTTCTTTGTCACTGATTTTTTTTAAGCCATGTCCAAGTGCCAAATACCACTGCAAATACCTGCAAGCGAACGTTCGGCATTGACAAATGCTTGTTTATTTTGTATTTACTAGGAAAATCATTTTGAGCCTAGGTGCTCTTACAAAGGTTCCACATCGGAAGCGTATGCACTGAGGAGAGTACAAGCAATGCAATGGATAACACAGAATATGAGTCATGCATTTTATGATTATAAAAGAGATGCTTGGTTTTACAGACCGGCTGAAATGTGAATACGTTTGACCACGAATGACAGGTGATCCCCCTCATAGATGAGGTTTATTCTTGACCTGTGATGGGGGGGGGGTGGTCGCCTTGTCATTGGTGGTCAGGTTTATTAACATTTCATCTGATTTATGAAACCAAGAACTCTTATTAAAATCACGAAAAGAAGAAATGATTTGCAGGTTCCTTTGGGCAGCTTCTGGCTGGGGATACAATGACTTCTGGTTGTTTCTGATATTGGCCATATTTCAGTAGCACCCCAACTCCTACAAAATAAAGAAATATATGACATGACTGATTAACACTAATTAAGTGAGCTAGGACTGAACTTGCTACAGCACAGTATGTCCTTAATTTCCCAAGTTTTTGGAATATCAGCCACGGGGGCCTGGTATGTGCGAGTTCTTCATTACGTTTTTGTTTTATTTGTAGAACCACAAGCCCAGCCATTGTCAAACCTGTTGTGTATGTGTATTTGCACCACCGTTTGACAACTACAGTCTCTCAGCTGTGTTGGCCTAATTATGGGGGGGTTCTGGCGTGTGATTCAGTGTGGCATTTTATCTAGCTGTCCAGCTGTTATCGGTACAGTTTCATGAGGGTCCCAGAATGTCTGCCATGCTGACCTAATTATGCGCGGGTTCTGGCTTGTGATTGGTTGTAAAATATTTGGCCATATTTTGAGATCTAGCTATCCAGATGTTATCTGTACAGTGTCATGATGTTTCCAGAATATCAGCCACAGTGAACTAATAATTGTTGAGTTGTAGCTTGTGATTGGTTGTGACATGTTTGGCTGCATTTTGAGATGTATCTATCCAACTGCTATTAGCAGTACTGTATGTAGTTTTGCGAGGTTCCCAGAATATCAGCCCCTGTGACCTAATTATGTGCGAGCTCTGGCTTGTGATTGCTTGTTACATGTTTGGCTATATTTTGAGATCTAACTCTCCAGATGTTATACATACAGTTTCATTAGGTCCTCAGAATATTAGCCACAGCAGCCGTATTATGCACAAGTTCCGGCTTGAGATCAGTTGTTGCATTTTTGGCTATATCTTGAGATCTAGCTAGCCATCTATTATTAGTGCAGTTTCATGAGTTTCCCAGAATATCGGCCATGGTGACCTAATTATGCATGAGTTCTGGCTTGTGATCGGTTGTGACATTTTTTTGTCTGTATGTTGATAACTACTTGCTCCATTATGGTCAAACATAGTACTGACATACATTTGTACTACGTTTCTCTTTTGGAATGTTGACCATCATGAGTTAATTATGTGCATGTTCTGTGTTGTGATTGGCTGTTGAATTTATGCCTATATCATGAGAATCACTTATCCAATTTGGATCAGACTAAGTAAAGATTTTCTGTGAGTTTTAGAATCTCAGACATAGGGACTTAGTTATGAATGATGTGTGAGTTCTGGCTTGTACATAGCTGGGCTGATTAAGGGTCATCTTTGGAAAATTCTCTCTGAATTTAATTAGAACAGCTTCATGTGCAAAGTTAGAAGTTATTCAGGAGATTCAGAAAAAAAAGGTTGTAGTGGCCTACTTTTTTCACCCTGTTCTGTCAGCTAACCGATGAGGTTATTAAAGAGTATAACCTAGGGGCTAACTCCATGGCAAAGAAAGGTAGTAGACGCTTGGCACATTGACAGCCTTAGTCCATGCCCTGAGTCCTAAACATCAGGAGCTTAGGCCAGCAGGGTAAGACTGAGCCTCAGAATGGACTCTTTCCTCTGCAGAGGTTATGAGTAGGATAGGGATTACTCGTCCCGCTATGCAGCTGCTGTTTAGCTTTTGGGAGGAGGCAGCATGTGCTGGTGCCAGAGCTTGGGAGGTAGGAGTGACATAGAGGGACATCCGATGCTCACAGGGGTGCACTGTTGTTACTGTTCTGCTGAATGGAGGATGGTCTCAGATCCAGGAAATATTGCTAGCCCAATGTTGATTATGTTTCTTGAGTGATTGATTTCTTTTTAAAATTGGTTGATCAAGGAAAGGAGAACTGAGCTGGAAGGAACTCATTTCCGGGTGTGATCCCAAAGTGGGGGGTATGGGGGAAAATACAGTACACAATAAGTGATAAATACAATGTAAAAACAAGATATTAGACAGGCACAAAATACAAAATTTACAGAATTCAAAATTTATAAAGGTGGCCAGCTGCAGCAGCAGGGATGTGAGAGACATGCCAGCAGTAGCGGTTTAAGACAGTAGTGCATGGACAAGCGATGAGTATGGAGAGAGAGACTGACTCTGTAGTGCTGAGCGGTGAGGGGACCATTCTGGCATGCCAGCCATCCAGGATTGTGGCCCAGCTGGGATGACAAGAGCAGAGGTTGGCAGTGGGTGCTTCGAGCAGCCATGTGGATCCTCTCTTCCTGTGTGGGAAGCTCACTCAGTGCCACATATATAGAGACAACCATGGGGTGGCTCAGTGGGGTGCCATAGATAGCATGAGTAGCCATGTACTGCCTTGCACCCCCTTCCCTAGGGCACTTGTGTCCCATCCCAGGGAACAAGCTGGACAGTCTTGAGTATCAGGCTCACAGGTCTGCAAATGGTATTGGGACCCGACCTTAGAAGGAGGCAGTCCAAGAGCAGCACATAGTAGGAGTAGCGGCTAGACCCAAAGTACGCACAATATAGAAGGAGAAAGAAAAAGAAAGTGTGAGGTTGTTCCAGAGAGTTAGAAGATGAATGGAACAGGCAGCAAAAAGAAATAAACCAGTGCACACAAGGCAAGCTATAGTGAAGCAAGTTTATTTACCTCCACATGAATTCTCTAGCGAACAGCAAGAAGTCTCATGACCCAGGACCACTCAGCCACACACACAGGCAGATCAAGTCTGTTCCTCGACTTTTTATGCTACAACCAGCACTTCTGCAAGAGGCGTCATGGCTTGGTTCTGTTCTCCAGTCATTATAATACTCATGCCTTCGTATAAATTGTTATTGTCAGTATGAGACTGTAACATTGTAACTGATGTGCTGTGTTTATTATATAGATACTGTTTTATGATATCCTGGCCACTACTGGGAATGAGCTTAGGCTCAATGGCTAATATCTCACTAAACATAAACCTGAACTGGGACTTAATGGAGTCAGATTGTTTAATTACTTTGTTCCAGAAGTGACACATTAAAAGAACATTTCTTTAAGTGCTGACGGCATGCAGTTTTAAGGGAAGTGCAGCTGTCAGCATTCTGCTTTTCACAAAATAGAAACGGCCAGCAGAAACAGACCAATGGTCCATCCAGAGTGTTCAAATAATGAAGGGGCTCTGAATGCAAACTCCGATCTCCTGGTTCTCAGACCTGTACCCTAACCACTAGGCTATGCTGCCTGCTGAATAAGTGGCAATTGTGGGTTTCAAGCCATTGTCTTGTGGGTCTCCAGGTTTACAGCTATACTGCCTCCATACTTGGTACTCATGAGTTAAATTGTGCCCAAATAATTACTTCAACTCGGCATATTGCATACATTGAAAATCCATTTGTAACAGTTCTACACTAATTTCTACACTAATTTAAAAGACTCAAAACGGGAGCTGGAAATGGCAGACGTGCCAGAGTTTTTGCAGTGGGGGATGTGGAAGGATCAAGCATCAGAGGAGCAGAAGAAGTAGATGGATGGTCAGGGAAGGAAGCTCTAGGAGTGGACTGTGGTGAGCCAGTATTTAGCCAGCAAAGGAAGATAAAACCGACCTTAAGGTGGGAGAGAGAGAGAGAGAGAGAGGTTTAGAAAAAGGGAGCCAGTGATGGGTGGGGACTTTAGGGCAAAGCGAGAGAAGGAGTTGAAACTGGGATCAGTAGGGTAGAGTGGATTTAGGAAGAACACTTATAAACCACATTCATGTAGTCAAAACACTGGATGGATCATCTAGAGGATCACCTTGCAGCGGATTGGGAGTGGGAGGCAGGATTTATTATAGAAACATAGAAATTGACGGCAGATAAGGACCGCTGGGCCCATCTAGTCTGCTCGTAAACCCTACCCTTATTTGTGGCCTCTGACCATACCTGGTCAATGGCTTTCACCTCTCCTTCCCAGTTCCAAGGTTCCCATATGCCTGTCCCAGGTATGTTTAAATCCCCCACTGTGCTTGCTCCCGCCACCTCCTGTGGTAGACTATTCCATGCATCCACAACCATTTCCATGAAGAAAAACGTCCTCACATTTCCCCTTATCATGCCCCCTTCCAATCTCATATCGTGCCCCCTCGTTCTTGTACTTCTCCTGTATTGAAAGATGTTGCCCCCTTGTAACTTGTTTATTCCTTTAAGGTACTTGAAGGTCTCTTTTATTATAGTACAACACACTTAGTTTGGATGATGTTGGATGAGGACCACCTGCCTTACCCACACCAGACAGCTCTGTGCTCAACAGGGACCTCCAACAATGATGTCCCAGACCACCATTGACCAACAGCTATATCCCAAGTTAGAGCCCTTGCCAACAAGGGCATCCCAGACATCTTCTGGACAACAGTTGCAGCTGTTCTTTCCTGGGACATCTACATGATAGAGGTAACACTCTGTTAAGGATAGAAATGGAGTCCAGGGCAGTGTGCTGTACTTGGAGAATCTGAGAGGACATATAGAACCTGGGTCAGTGCAAACCAATTGGAGATGTAGAGGGAGCATACAGAGCTTAGGGCAGTGTGCACCAGTTGGAGAAGTAGAGAGGAGGTACACAGCCTGGTACAGTGTGAACCACTCAGACGAGCTGAAACAGAACCCAGGGTAGTAAGTACCACCCAAAGACACAAAGAGGAAATGCAGAACTTGGGCAGTAAGGACCACTCAGAAAAACGGAGAGGAGATGCAGAGTTTGGGGAAGTGTGGGCCAGTCAGAGAAACAGCGTAGAGATACAGAGCCTGGGGCAATGTGGAATGCTCTGATACACACAGAGGAGATAGAGAACCCAGGGCAGCATGGATCGTTCGGAGACGCAGAGAGGAGATACAGAGCCTGGGGTAGTGTGGACCACTCAGAGACACAGAGAGGAGATGCAAAGCCTGGGGCTGTACTAACATACTAAAATGCCAGCAGAGTAGGCCTAACGGTTTTTCGCGTCTGCTCATTTGGTCAGCCCCCACCCTGGGAGCTGACCTTGCTGCCCCCCTCGCCTTCTCTGGCTTCTCCCTTCCCAGTTCCGGATATTCTCGCTGCATTGGATTTTGCTTCCAGAACCCTTCCCCTGTACCTGTCCCACCCCTCTTGAACCCCTCCACCATCTCTGGCTCCACCAGCCCCTAGGCAGTGCATTCCATAGCTCCACCACCCTCTCAGTGAAGTGGCACCTCCTCCTTTCTCCCTGAATCTTCCCCCTCCAGCTTCCACCCATGCCTCTAGTGGCCCCTCCTCCTTTCTTAAGCACCCTGACTGCTCCTCCCCATTTACCCTCTTCATGTACCTGAAGACCTCTATCATGTCCCCCGGTCCTTCTCTCTTCCAATGTGTACATATTTAGCTCGTGAGCCTCTCCTCCATAGGTCCTGTCCCCAAGCCCCCAAATCATTTTGGTTGCCCTCCTCTGGACCCTCTCCAGGGTTTAATGTCCCTCTTTAAGTGTGGCCTCCAAAACTGCACACAGTACTGAGTGCGGCCTCGCCAAGCAGTTATACAGAGGGAGTATCACTTCCTCCTCTGGAGGTGATCCCCTAGCGATGCATCCCAGCATCCTGTTGGCCTTGGCTGCTGCCCTCCTACAAGTCTCTGAGTTGTTAATCTTGACATCCACTACCACCCCAAGTCCCTCTCAGCCATCGAGACTTGTAGCATCCCCCAGGGTGTACACTTGGCCCGGATTTCTGGCCCCCAGGTGCAGTACCTTGCATTTCCCTGCATTGAACCTCAGCTTCCACTTTCTAGACCATCTTTCCAGAGCCTCCAGGTCCCCCTATAGGGCCACCCTCTCCTCCTCTTCCCCATCCACCACCGCCCCCAGTTTTGAGTCATCCGCAAAGAGGCTCATCTCACTCCTGATACCTGTCCTTGTGTCAGAGAAGTAGGCATTGAACAGGAGGGGCCCAAGGGCTGATCCCTGTGGGACCCTACTAATGACCCTCCTTGGGGATGAGACTATCCCGCCAACTACGACCCTCTGGGTCCGGTCCTGGAGCCAGTTGCCTATCCATCTGATCATCTGGTTCCCCAACCCCATTTCTCCCAGCTTATCCAACAGGCTCTTGTGAGGAACAGAGTCAAACGCCTTGCTGAAGTCTAGAAAGGGGACGTCCACTGGTCTACCCAGGTCCAAGGCACTCATCACCCAGTCATAGAACTCCACAAGGTTTGTCTGACACAATTTCCCCTGGACGAATCCATGCTGTCTATCGTCCAGGCACCATGACTTTTCCAGGTCCCCCCCAGCCTCTCCTTGACAATGCCCTCCATCACCTTGCCCACCACCGATGTCAGGCTGACAGGCCTGTAGTTCCCTGTGTAAGAACACTCAGAGGCACAGAGAGGAGACGCAGAGCCTGGGGCAGTAAGGAACTGTCAGAGACACAGAGGAGAGACAAAGAACCTGGGACAGTAGGTAACATTCAGAGACACAGAGAGGCAATACAGAGCCTGGGGCAATGTGACCCGCTCAGAGACCCAGAAAAGGGATACAGAGCCTGGCACAGTGTGGATTGCTCGGAGACTCACAGTAGCGGTTCAGAGCCCGGGGCAGTGTGGACTGCTGTGAGACACAGAGAGGAGACACAGAGCCTAGGGCAGTGTGGACCACTCAGAGACATGGAGTAGAGATACAGAGCCTAGGGCAATGTGGAATGGTCAGAGACAAAGATAAGAAATATAAAGTCTGGGGCAGTGTGGATTGCTCAGAGACACAGAGTAGAGATGCAGAGCCCAAGGCATTGTGGACTGCTGTGAGACACAGAGAGGTGATACAGAGCCTGTGGCAGTAAGGGCCACTCAGAGACACAGAGAGGAGATAAAGATCCTGTGCCTACGTGTATTGCTCAGAGGCAGGGTAGAAATACAGAACCTGGGGCAGTGTGGATTGCTTGAACACACAGTGTAGAGATACAGAGCATGGGGCAGTGCGGACTGCTCTGAGACACAGAGTAGAGATACAGAGCCAGGCTGGGGCAGAGTGGCTTGCTCATAGACACAGAGAGAGGATACAGAGCCTGGGGCAGTGTGGACCACTCTTGAGACACAGAGTAGAGATACAGAGCCCAGGGCAGCTTGGATTGCTCCGAGACGTAGAGTACAGATACTGAGCTCAGGATAGTATGGACCACTCAGAGACACAGAGAGGAGATACAGAGCCTGTTGCAGTGTGGCTTGCTCTGAGACACACAGTAGAGATTCAGACCCTGGGACATTGTGGACTGCTGTGAGACACAGAGAAGGAGATACAGAGCCTGGGGCAGCGTGGGTTGCTTGGAGACGCAGTAGAAATACAGAGCTTGGGGCAGTGTGGCTTGCCCAGAGACACAGAGGGAGGATACAGAGCCTGGGGCAGTGTGGCTTGCTCAGAGACACAGAGAGAGGATACAGAGCCTGGGGTAGTGTGGACCACTCAGAGACACAGAGAGGAGAAACAGAGCCCAGGGCAGCTTGGATTGCTCAGAGACACAGAGTACAGATACAGAGCTCAGGATAGTGTGGACCACTCAGAGACACAGAGAGGAGAAACAGAGCCCAGGGCAGCTTGGATTGCTCAGAGACACAGAGTACAGATACAGAGCTCAGGATAGTGTGGACCACTCAGAGACACAGAGAGGCGATGCAGAGCCTGTTGCAGTGTGAACTGCTTGGAGATGCAGAGAGCAGATACAGGGCCAGGGGCAGTAAGTACCACCCAGAAACACGGAGAGGAGATACAGAAGTCAGGCAGTAGGGACCATTCAGAGAAACAGAGAGGAGATACAGAGCCTTGGGCAATGTGGATTGCATGGAGACACAGAGTAGCCATACAGAGCACAGAACAATGTGGATTGCTCAGAAACACAAAGTGGAGATCCGGAGCTCAGGATAGTGTGGATGACTCGGGGACACACAGAGCCCGGGGCAGTAAGTACCACCCCGAGACACAGTGAGGAAATGCAGAACATGGGCAGTAAGGACCACTCAGAGAAATGGAGAGGAGATACAGAGCCTGGGGCAGTGTGGACCACTCAGAGGCACAGAGTAGAGATACAGAACCCAGGGCAATATGGAATGCTCTGAGACACAGTGAGGAGATACGGAACCTGTGGCAGCGTGGATTGTTCAGAGACAGAGAGAGGAGATACAGACCCTGGGCTAGTAATGACCACTTGAAGAAACAGAGAGGAGATACAGAGCCTGGGGCAGTGTGGATTGCACAGAGACGCAGAGAGAAGATACAGAGCCCAGGGCAGCATGGATTGCTAAGAGACACAGAGAGGAGATACAGAGCTCGGGACAGCGTGGATTGCTCAGAGACACAGAGAGGAGATGTAAAGCCTGGGGCTTTAGGAACACTCAGAGGCACAGAGAGGAGACACAGAACATGGGGCAGTAAGGAACAGTCAGACACAGAGGGAAGACAAAGAGCCTGGGGCAATAAGTAACATTCAGAGACACATAGAGGAGATATAGAGCTTGGCGGCAGTGTGGACCACTCAGAAACACAAAGAGGGATATGTAGCCTGAGGCAGTGTGTACCACTCAGAGACACGAAGAGGGGATACAGCGCCTGGAGCAGTGTAGACCACTCAGAGACACAGAGGGGAGACACAGAGTCTGAGGCAGCAAGGAACACACAGAGACAAAGAGAGGAGATACAGAGCCCAGGGCAGCATGGCTTGCTGGGAGATGCAGAGTAGAGTTACAGACTCTGGGGCAGTGTGGACCGCTTTGAGACACAGAGAGGAGATGCAGAGCCCAGGGCAGTAAGGAACATTTAAGAGACCCAGAGAGGAGATGCAGAATCTAGGGCAGTGTGAGCCACTCAGAGACACAGAGAGGTTATACAGAGCTTGGGGCAGTGTGAACCACTCAGAGACACAGAAAGGCGATATAGCACTTGGGGAATGTGGACCACTCAGAGACACAGAGAAGAGATACAGAGCCCAGGGCAGCATGGCTTGCTTGGAGACACAGAGTAGAGATATAGAGCCCGGGGCTGTATGGCTCACTCAGAGACATGGAGAGAAAATACAGAGCCTGGGACAGTAAGGAACAGTAAGGAAATACAGAGCCTGGGGAAACGTGACTTGCTCGGAGACCCTGAGGGGAGATATGGAGCTTGGGGCAGTGTATATTGCTCAGACTCACAGAGTACAGATACAGAACCTGGGGCAGCATGGATTGCTTGGAGACTCAGAGAGCAAATACAGAGCTTGGGGAAGAGTGGACTGCTCAGACACGCAGAGAGGGGATACAGAGCCCAGGACAGCATGGCTTGCTCAGAGAGACACCGAGTGAAGATACAGAGCCTGGTACAATAAGGACCACTCAGAGAGACAGAGAGGAGATACAAAGCTTAGGGTAGTGTAAGCCACTCGGAGACACAAAGTGGAGCTACAGAGCCCAGGGCTGTAGGGACCACTGAGGCACCATGAAGAGACGTAGCCTGGGGCAGCATGGATTGCTTAGAGACACAGAGTAGGGAAACAGAACCTGGGGCAGTAAGGGCCACTCAGAGGCACAATGAGGAGACATAGCGTGGGGCAGTGTGGATTGTTTGGAGACCTAGAGTAGAGATACAGAGCCCAAGGCAGTAAGGACCACTCAGAGGCACAATGGGGAGACATAGCCTGGGGCAGCATTGATTGTTTGTAGACAGTAGAGATACAGAGCCTGGGACAGTAAGGACCACTCGGAGACACAATGGGGAGACATAGCCTGCGGCAGCATCGATTATTTGGAGACATAGAGTAGAGATACAGAGCCCAGGGCAGTAAGGACCACTCAGAGGCGCAATGGGAAGACATAGTCTGGGGCAGCATGGATTGTTTGTAGACAGTAGAGATACAGAGTCTGGGGCAGTAAGGACCACTCAGAGACACAGAGAGGAGATACAGAGCCCGGGGCAGCATGACTTGCTCAGTGACACAGAGAGGAAATACAGAGCAAGGGGCAGTGTGGACCACTGTGAGACACAGAGAGGAGATACAGAGCCTGGGGCAGTGAGGATTGCTCGGAGACACAGAGTGGATACAGAATCTGGGGCAGTGTGGACCTCCCAGAGACCCAGAGAAGAGATGTAGAACCTGGAGCAGTGTGGCCCACTTAGAGACACATGAGATACAGAGCCCAAAGCAGTGTGGCCCACTTAGAGACACACGAGATACAGAGCCTGGAGCAGTGTGGCCCACTTAGAGACACATGAGATACAGAGCCCGGAGCAGTGTGGCCCACTTAGAGACACATGAGATACAGAGCCTGGAGCAGTGTGGCCCACTTAGAGAGACAGAAGATACAGAGTCTGGAGCAGTGTGGCCCACTTAGAAAGACAGAAGATACAGAGCCTGGAGCAGTGTGGCCCAATTAGAGAAACAGGAGATACAGAACCCAGGGCAGTGTGGCCCACTTAGAGACACAGGAGATACAGAGCCCAGGACAGTGTGGCCCACTTAGAGAGACAGAAGATGCAGAGCATGGAGCAGTGTGGCACACTTAGAGAAACAGGAGATACAGAACCCAGGGCAGTGTGGCCCGCTTAGAGACACAGGAGATACAAAGCCCAGGGCAGTGTGTCCCATTTAGAGACACAGGAGATACAGAGCCTGGAGCAGTGTGGCCGACTTAGAGACACAGGAGATACAGAGCCTGGAGCAGTGTGGCCCACTTAGAGACACACGAGGTACAGAGCCCATGGCACTGTGGCCCACTTGGAGACACGAGATACAGAGCCCAGGGCAGTGTGGATTGCTCAGAGATACTAAGAGGAGATATAGAGAGGAGATACAGGACCTGGGGCAGTCTGGGCCTCTCAGAGACCCAGAAAGGAGATACAGAGCCCGGTGCAGTATAGACCAATAGGAGAGGCAGAGGAAATGTGTCCTAGCAACAGTTTCCACATTCACTAAAATACCACCAACTGCTTATGGTGCTTTAGTTTCAGTTGGCTTGCATAGTATCCCCCCTCCCCCGGGCACGAGGTTTACAATAGGCAGTATTGTGTAGCCTGCCTTTCCTGGACAACAAAAATTAAATAAACCTCTTACAAACATTCCTTATCATCATTTATTCACACCCTTCATGGGGTGGGGACTAAATAAGTTAATGAAATGCTTCTCTTGTTAACTCGGAAACTGTGCGTCTCATTGCCCTTGCAAATTACACATTAACAGTACTATGTGATGAAATCCACGTCGGGCATTTCCCCAGTTGAGTTGATCAAGGTTTGGATTGATACACTTAACTGACAGCTTAACATTTATTGTTATACACATATGTCCACAATAAGCAGAAGATTGGGAGCCTTGTGCCGTAACCGAGCCAGCCTCACTGATGATGCTAGATGCCTTACAGTGGCAAGCTCATTACTGTCTCTAGCTGACTACGGCCTTCCTGTCTGCACAACTGTCTGTGACTCAATTCTCAGCAAAATACATCTGATCTGTAATCGGGCTTTTTGCTTTGTGCTTGGGGCTGACAAGCACACCCATAACTGCACCCTCTACACCCCAACAAATTGGTGACACCTACCTAGCAGGAGTAAGTTCCAGACATGTCTGTTAGCCAAGGAGGCGCTACTGGACCTAATCTCCCTAGCTTTAACTTACTGCTTTCACCCTGTTGTTGATCTCCCTGGCCACTGGTAGGGCAGGAGCATTAAAAAAAACCTGGAACTAGAAACAGGTGATGTAATTGTGTAAGGTTAGAGCTAAGGGACTCATTTGTACTATATAAGGCACTGCAGTGTAGGGGGAATCCAGCACAGAAATTAGGAGCACCGGTACAGGGACTAGAAAAATAATGTGGCACACTAGCGAAGGTTACAGTAGGAGTGGAATATGGCTGTAGGAGAGGGGTTGGTGGCAGGGGAAGGAGGACCACAGACAATCCAGGATGGGAAGAATAGTGGGTTGCAGTGGATGTGGGGCGGCTGTCAGGATGGACACATCATGGAAGCCTGGAGAGTGTCCAGTTTGTCACTGGCTGAGGAGTCTGGAAGGAGAAGTACAGTGGCTAGGAAGGGAGTTAGCGAGGACTGGGGAAAGAAGAGGGGCAACGGGTGCAGGATGGGCACTCCCTCGGGAAATCAGGAGCACAGAACCAATGGAAATAAAGAGGATAGGAAACAGGGTAAACAATTACAGAAGCAGCCAAGGGGACTCCAGGGATAGCAAAAGGGGAGAAGCGAACAGCGGAAGCGCTGGGTCCAGCAATACATTTACTTTGCTGGCCTAAATGGTGGATGATGAGGGAGGGGCTCTCCAAGCAGAAGCAGGAGGAAGAGGGTGAGTGTAAGCCCAGGGGCTAGCTCAGACACTGGGGCAGGGTAGGGGAGCAGGGGAAAAGGGAAGGCAAGTGGGATAATGCAGAGGAGGGAGAAGGGGAAATGGGGCCTGGCGAGGTAGGGAAGGAGGATGATTATAGGGAGGGCATTGGGGGGTATGGGGGGACAAATCAGATGAGGGGAGCAATAAGGGAGGGGGCAGGACTAGGGTAGAAGCTGGGACAAAGCAGAGGGGACAAATTGGCCAGTAGGAGCAGGGACATAGCAGAGGCGGCAAATCAAGCCACGAATATGCAGGGCGGGGTGGGTTCTGAAAGCAGGTGCAAGGGAGGTAGGATGGTGCAGGGGCACAAAGGTGAGAGGGGTTGGAGTCTTAGTGCTGGGTGACTCACTCCTGAAAGGAATCAGATGGGGAAGCAAAGGGGAGCGGCATAGTCGAATATGGGTGGAATCAGTACCTGGACTGACAGCGGATAAGGTGGGACAGTCTATTATCAAGACGAGGAAGGGAGAAACTGCATGTAGTGATGCACTTGGGTAGAAATGACTTGGTGGTTAGCATGGTTGGGTTGGTAGGGAGAGGTTCAAGGAACTTGGGAAGTTATGTGAGGAGGCAGGGAGATCAGTGTGGCCTTCTCAGAAGTGCTCCCAGTACTCAGGGCAAGCACAGAAACGAAAGCAATGATAGAAGAGTTCCACACTTGGCTGAGAGAGTGGTGTCAAACCAAAGGGTGTGAGCTAGTGGGAGGCTTGGGGTAACATCTAGGACAACAGTAACTTGTTCACAGAGGACAGGCTACATTTGAGTAAGTTGGGGCAGGGGGTAATGAAACAGAGGCTGGGGGAATACATAGCAACTAACGTGGATTTAAACTAGGTGTGGGGGGGTGAGTGTGCAGCAGGAATGCAGAGCCTCCGGGGAGAGAGAGCCAAATGAGCTTACCTCCCCCCCCCCCCCAGCTAACAAGGATAGTGCCAGGGAGGGATCGTGGGGGGTGGGGTTAAGAATGGAGAGAAATGGGTTAAGGAAGGGAAGGGAAGGGAACAGCTAGAGAGTTGTCTCTCTGAATGCAAGAAGCCTGGGGAACAAAACAGCTGAGTTACAGGCTCTCTTGGCGGTGGGGGTAGTGGACATTGTGGCCATCACAGAGACTTGGGCCACCCAATACCAGGATTGGGATCTGATGATCCCAGGGTATAGGATGTACAGAAAGGATAGGTGCAAGGGGAAAGGGGGTGGGATGGCGATTTACGTAAGGGAGGGGGAGGAGGGTAGGATTGAGGCATTATGGATGCAGTTCCAGGATTCAAAAAGTAGGATACTTAGGATGGGAGTGTTGTACAGTCCATCAGCTCAGGCTGAGGACTTGGACAGGGAATTAGTGGAGCAGATCAGGAGGATCTGAGGAGTTGGGGATCACAGTGATCGTGGGGGACTTCAATCTACCAGGAGTGGAGTGGAGCACCTCAGCCACCTAAGGGGCAAGGGAACAGGTCCTACTAGATGCATTCCAGGACGGCTTCCTGGCACAGATGGTTAACGAGCTGACTCAATTGGGAAAATCTCTAGACCTAGTACTGTTTAATGGGGAGGCTGTAAAGGAGCTGGGGGTGGAAGACCTGCTGGCTGGGAGTGACCATAACTCGGTGTGGTTCACACTCAACATGGGCAAGGATGCTGTCGGTACAGGAACCAGGGTGATTGACTTCAGAAAGGCTGACTTTGTTAAGATGGGGGAAATTTTAAAGAGGCACTTGGCAGGAATTCATCCACACTTGGAACAGATCCAGAAACAAATGATTTGATACCTTTTATTGGACCAACATGGATGTTACAGAAAAGAACAAAGTGCTCTAGCTTTCGAACCAACCAGGTCCTTCTTCAGAAGCTTTGTGGCAGTTATTTCAAATATCCCATACATTAACACCAGATTATATTGAAAAAACAGAAATAATTCTCATTGGTTTAACATATACATGTAAAACATAACAGAAAATTACATCAGAGAAGCTAATTAACACCAGTATGCCTTTAACTGAGGAGCCTCAGAAGGGCAAAGGTTATCAAGCATTCTCTACAGCCAGAGAGTTCTTGTCACATAAATTTTAAAATGTCTCAGTATGCCAAGAAAGCATTCTAGTGATAAAAAAAACCTTGGGGTGGCATTCTCTCTAATCTCTGTTCATAAAAGGACCAATACAGCACCTACAACATTTTTTGTTCCACACTTGGATGCATGCCAAAAATGGGAAATCATCAAGCTGGGGCTGGTGGAGGCTACTGGGTCATGTACCAAGACACAGAGCAAGAAGGGTAGGGCCAAGAAACCAAGCTGGTTGAATCGGGAGGTTGTGGAGGGGGTGAGTGCAGAAAAAAAGCAGCATTTAGGAGGTTCAGGAAATCCGGGAGGGGGGGAGGACAGGGAAGTGTATGTGAAGAAGTCCAAAGAGGTAACCAGACTAGTCAGGGCTGCCAAGTCTTCCAGAGAGCTGAGGCTGGCAAAGAGCACCAAGGATGGGTAAAAGTACTTCTTCAGGTACATAAGGGAGAAAAGGAGCAGCAAGGACCAGATAGTGAGGATTAGGAAGGACGAGGGGTGGGTGGAGAGAAAGGGGTGGAGCAGCGAGCACTAAATGAGTACTTCAGTTTGTATTCCGCAATGGGCAGCTACCTCGGGATGGGGAAGGTGGATGGGGGGAGTGGTGACAGATGAGGTAATTACAAAGAGCAGGGTGCCGGAGGGTCTTAAGGCTCTGAGGGTGGATAAGGCACCAGGACTGGACAGCATTCACCCTAGGGTGCTTAAAGAACTGTCTGAGGTCTTGGTGGGGCCGCTGGCACACCTTGTCAATATCTCGCTGGACACAGGATGCATACCACAGGACTGGAGGATGGCTCACGTGGTGCCCCTCCACAAAAGAAGCCCAAAGGATGAACCAGGCAATTATAGACCAGTAAGCCTCACATCCATTGTAGGGTAACTAATGGAGACTATCCTGAAAGAGAGGCTTGTGACCTTTTTGGAAGACCGTGGACTCCAGGACAGTCAGCAACATGGGTTCATCTCAGGGAGATCCTGCCAGACCGACCTAGTTGAGTATTATGACTGGGTGACAAGGGAACTGAACAAGGGCCATGCAGTGGATGTCCTGTATTTGAACTACAACAAGGCCTTTGATTCGGTGCCTCATGGTCAGTTGGAGTATGTGGGGGCGGGGACAAAGAGGGCGAACTGGATTATGAACTGGCTGAAGGGGAGGCAGCAAAGGGTGGTGGTGGTGGAACTCTCATCCCCAAGGGCTGTGATGAGCGGGGTTCCATAGGGCTCGGTACTGGGCCCAGTGCTTGTTAGGATTTTCATATCTGATATCTCACATGGCATCAGGAGTAAGATCAGTCTGTTCGCTGATGATACCAAGATGGGGGAAGTGATGGATGACATAGTAGGGTGGCAAGGGCTACAGGATGGCCTAACTAAACTGGAGGGGTAGTTGGAAATGTGGCAGTTGGGGTTCAGTGCTAAGGAGTGCAAGGTATTGCACTTTAGAGCAAGGAACCAGGGGAGGAGCTACCAGTTGGGAGGGTTCAGTTAGATACCACCGAGGAAGAAAAGGATCTAGGAGTGGTTATAATAGGGAATATGAACAACTCAGCTCAGTGCAGGAAGGTGGCAGCTAAAGCCAACAGGATGCTGGGGCGTAGTGCGAGAGGAATCTCCTCCAGAAGGAAGGGGTGATCCTGCTTCTGTACAGGTCACTGGTCAGACCACACCTGGAGTACTGCGTGCAGTTCTGGTGCCCATTTCTGAAGAAGGATCTCAGATTACTGGAGGGGGTGCAGCGCAGGACAACAAAGACGATCCAGGGTTTGGAGGACAGACCCAACGAGGACATGCTGAGGGAGTTGAATATTTACTTACTGGAGGAGAGAAGGGATCGGGGGAATATGATTGAGACCTGTAAATACATGATGGGGATAAACAAGACAGGTGCAGAAGAGGTATTTAAGTTGAGGAGGAGGAGGGACACGGGGGAATATAGGAGAGAAATGAGAAGACATTTTTCACTGAGAGGATGGTGGCTAAGTGGAATGTTCTGCCTGTGGAGGTGGTATCTGCAGGACGGTGGGCAGTTTTAAAGGGGATAGAGAAGGGTGGGGGTTAAGCATTGAGGGTGGGAGGGAGGGGTATTGCAGCAATGTAGGGGGCTAGCTGCACATTCGAGCAGACTTGATAGACCATGAGGCCTGTTTCTGCTGGCGGGTTCGTACGTTCGTATCTCTACATCTCCAAGGTCATGGCTCAGAATGCCCTTGAACTGCCTTTCCACCGTAACCAGCTGGACAAGCATTCATTCGTAGTTGGGGACGCTGGTTGGTTAAATGAGCTGTCTGATAACTTGCACAATCTGCCTAAGTTTGACCAGTTTAATAGAGCACTACAGGCAAACCTGACAGTTCAATGCAGCTGTAACTGCTAATCATCCTAACTCCAGTCCCTCCCAGTGTACAAACTCTGGCTCTGAGGCCGTATGCCATTAATGTGCTTGTTCAACACTGTTTCCGTTTACCTGCCTTACTGTGTAAAATTGTATGTAATTGATCTAGCCTATTTATTTGTACTTGTTCGACTATATTTATACTTGTTTGACTTCATTTCACTGAAACGCTTATTATATTTGTCATGTTGCTTTGTAATCTTTGTCATTGATGTGGAACCTTTGTAAAAGAGCACTTGTGCACAAAGGTATTCTCTGAAATTTTCAATAAATAAATAATTAATAAATACATACAATGCAGTGTGGCACCCCCTTGATGTTCGAGCCAGAGTTTGGGTGAGGGGGGCACTGTTGCAATCCAGGCTAATCCAGTCATATCCTCTCCCTTGTCCACGGTGCTCCATCCCATGCAGTGCTAATGCAAACGGTAGAATCATCTGTCTGACTGTAATAGCAAGAGACAAGGAAGGGGAGAGGAAGGGTGTGTTTCACTGAGGAGCCTAGATAGGCTGAGGGAGGGTGACCACAGAGGGGTGTGGTTATTGGCCGTGGGAGTAGCCCGGGCCACTGGTAGGGCAGGGGTAGGCTTCATAAGGAATTTTATTTTAAATAGTATGAATAACAAACACACATACTGAAATAATAATTTGGGCCCTGAATATGGATCACAGTCCAGTATTCAGCTGAAGGTATTTGCACACTCCTGTGAAGGTTGTGTATATATATATATATATATATATATATATATATATATATATATATACACAGATAGTACAACAACACAAGACATGCTGTTGCCTTAATTAAGCTATGGGGCCCTACTTTCAGAGGCAGCTGCTAGCAATGCAAACCCTATAGTGCTGCACCGAGGTTAACAAACTACTGGCTGCGGGGACATTTTCAGAAAGGTAGCACACTCCGACTGGTATGCGCAGCATGTCTGAAAATGGGAGCCACGGGGACATAATGTGGCGCTGTCACAGCCCCCCCTCCAGGACAGTGGCTTACATGGGCAAAGGAAGATAGTGCATCCCAGCCTCACTACTCATTAAGTGAAAAGGTGTTTCCTGAAATTTCCCTCTATCCTACTCTCTCATAGTATTAAGTTTGTGCTGCCTGCTTGTTCAACTAGTCCCCCCCTGCTAGCTGAAAGAGCCTCCCCAAGTGCACTCTATCCGTCCCTTTCAGAATGCTAAATCCCCTGTCATGTCTCTTCTTTCCTTTCATCCCTCCAGTGTGAATAGGCCAAGGTGCTGTACTCTCTCCTTGCAAAGCATACTGTCCATCTGTTCCACCCCTCGGGCTCCAGCACTCTGTCAGGCAGACATTTTTAGGCACCTTTTTAAAATGAGGTCAGTTTCATCTCCAGGCTGCAGTAAGTCAGAATTTTCTACTGACGACTTTGTATTTTGTACGGTTTTAGGAGACCGTGCCATTTTTGTTCAGTTTTGCTGGTTTCACTCTAGTTGCACTCAGATTCTGATCTTGGTCAAGTGGTGGTTTGCTCTGTGGTGAACTGTTAAGTGTTTTAGGGCTGCAGTTAGTCAGTCTGGACTTGTCTGGTCTCTTTAAGGTCAACCACAAATGCCTCGCTCTCTGCCTACACACATAAAGACCACAAAGGATTTAATGTGCTAAACAGTTTTGTTCTGCTGCTCACAGTTTCATTGTGCAAGGCATACAGCTAAAGGTGAAAGATCATGCAGCCACAAAGCACCCAGTGCTGTTTCACACCCATACCTGGAGCTTTATCTATGACATCCACGATCCATACTGTAAGAAACATAGAAAGAGAACGAGGGTCCATCTGGTCTACCCATGGATTTTTCTGGGACCTAGTATCGATCCAGGTACCTATCCCCCCTCATATGTTTGTTTTTCTCTTTTCCAGTACTTTTTATTTTAGCCATTACCCTGTCTCAACTGTGCTTGAATCCCACCACGGTCTTTGTACCCACCACTTTGGCAGGCAGGCTATTCCATTGCTCCACCACTCTTTCGGTAAAAAATGTCTTTCCTCTGTTCCCTCCTAAAGCTCCCTCCCCACAGTTTCCACTCATTCCCTCATGCCATTGAGCTGGTGTTCCTGTGAATAGTTCTGCATGGGGCACTTTCTTAATGCAGCTCAGATCCACAAGCAAATGATCAGATACCTTTTATTGGACCGACATAGATGTAACAAAAAGAACAAAGTGCTTTAGCTTTCGGATCAACACGTCCTTCCTTGGAAGCTTAATGATAGTCATTTAGAAAATCATTTGCTTCTGGATCTGTTCTTATAAGGACCAATACGGCAAAGACTAAATCGGTATTAATGCATCTCAGAAGCTTGGAAGTTTCAATCATATCCCCCCGTTCTCTTCTCATCTCAAGTGAGTACATGGTCAATGTTTTCAGAGACCCTGTATCATCTTTATTGACCTTCTCTGAATGGTTTCCAACCTGTCACTGGCCTTTCTAAGGTGAGGACTCCAGACCTGAACACAGTACTCCAGGTGTGGCTTTACCAAGGATCTATAAAAGGGGAGGATCACTTCCTTGCTCCTACTACCAGTTCCTTTCCCTATACAATCCAATGTTCTGTTTGCTTTGCTGTATGCCTTGTTGCACTGGCTTGATTGTTTTAGGGTGTCACAAATGATGACCCCTAAGTCCTCTCTCTTCCTTATTGTGAATGTATAAAGCTGTTAAAAAGTTGTTATTGACCTTGTCCTTGCCTGGTCTCGTTAGGGTTACTAGTCATTTCGTGATAGCCTGCTAGTGAAATGTTCAGGCTAAGTAAAGGGGGCACAACCAGGGGGCATGAGTGGAAGTTGGAGGGGGAAACCTACAGGGGAAAATGTAGAAGGCATTACTTCACTGAGAGACTGGTGGAGCCATGGAATGCATTGCCCGGGAGTCTAGTCGAACAGGGCACAGTGGAGGGCTTTAAGAGGGGGTGGGACTGATGCATGGGTATACTGAAGCCGAAGATGACCCTCTTGGGGGCCGGGGGGGGGGAGGAGGAGGAGCTAGCGCCCAATAGGGGCTGGCTAACGATAAGACACGAAAGACCGTTAGGCCTATTCTGCTGGCTTTTAGTATGTTGGTTTCCAGACTGTTGTTACTGAGCCTGTCCTTACCTGGTCTCTTTAGGGTTACCAGTTATTCTGCGATGGCCTATTAGTTCCCATTCCCAGACATTTGTTATTGAGCCTGTCCTTGCCTGAACTCATTAGGGTTACCAGTTATCTTGCAATGACCTATTACTTCCCAGACTGCTGTTACTGAGCCTGTCCCTGCCTGGTCCTGTTAGGGTTACCAGTTATTTTGTGATGGCCTGTTAGTTCCCAGACTGTTGTTCTTGAGCCTGGGCTTGACTGCCATTCCCTGGATTCACAAAGATGGATCAGTTTTCTAAGGGCAGGCCTCCAACATGTGTTCTCCCTGTTCCCAGCCTTTTGAGTTTGAAGGGTACAGATATTTTTGAGGAAGTGTGGACCTATATTTGATTGTGCTCAGTAGATTCATACTGTGGATATATTAGGTTGATGCTAGCACACATTTCTTTGCAGTTGATCTATTTTTCTCCCCGCCATGGTGTAGGCACCTCCTTCCACTGCCACCCCCAACCCCATCACCTGGCATCCTCAGGGTCTTACCTCAAACCTGCAATTCCCTGATGGCTTACCCCTCCCTTGGTAGGGGTCAACGGCAGGCACCCATAGCACAAACAAACCAATCCAGAGCTCCCCCCAGTGCCTCCCACATGACTTGCCCCCCGTGGTGGGGTCAGTAGTGGGCGCCTGACCACCAACAGAATGGTGCCAGAAGAGAGCCCTGCAGCTAGTGCAGTGTCTGCAAGGCGACACTGTCATCATCCTCTGCACCCATCCATTTTTACTTTCCTAGACCCCCTCAAGGAATGGCGTTGCAATGCCATCCATGTGCATGGTACTGTGCACGAGACATTGATGGCTGCTGTCCCTCCGTCACAAGGCTGTGTCCTGCGCTGCCTGCTCTCATGCCTCTATGACAGGGCAGACATGCACAGGGAACAGCAACTCTCCCATCCCAGAGGAGGGGAGCAGTCCTCTGGATGCTCGATCCTCCTCTTCCTGGCTGACCCCCCGTGACCCATGCCTGTTCCTGAATCAGGGTCACTGGCATGGGAAAAGGTAAGTGTCACACGGCGCCTCAGTCCTCTTCACCACCAGGCTGGCCAGCACACATTTCTAACATTAAACAGCACAACACCACACTACAACAATAACATAGCAGTTTTAGCTCAAGTGGGACTGTAGGTTCATCAATTCTGCCCCCCTCAGCTGACCCGGTGGTGCTGATGGTTGAGACGCTGGATGCCACACCTCACGCTATGCTGGTGACCGGAGTTTGGGAATGAGCCCGGGTTGTTGGGGGGTCGGCCAGGGAGGGAGAGGATCGAGTGTCTACTGACTGCTCTCCTCTCCCTGGGGTGGATTCAGGGCTTGTACTGCTCTGTAGTGGCCCCTGATAGAAATCACAGGCACTACAGTTGCAGCGCATCTAAAGATGGGAGTACAGCGGATGGCGGCACGTAGTGCCTTGACATCACTGCACATCCATGCTCCCAGGGGAAAAATTATGGAGGAAAATGGTGGTCAGTCATGGTGGCTTGATGGCCGTGCCTCCACATGCCCTCGGACCAGAAGGAATCAAACTCTGGTATCAGATCTGGGCCTGGTGGTAGGGGAAATAGGGGAGCCCTGCCGAAGGTAGTGTATGTGCTAGCCAGAGTGAGTGAGCTGACGGTGATTGCATGGGGTGTGGAGGATGGCGGCCAGATGATTGCAGGTTGAGCTGCAGGAGTAGAAACCTACAAATAAAAATAAAAAAGTCTGCCCCCCCTGCTTCAGAAGCAGGAGTGAATAAGTATGCTGTACAAACATGTACTCATTTACAGGAATGTCCCACCAAGAGATTTCATCTTTGTGTGGTGGGCATGGCAAAAGGGTAAAAACTTTTAAAAACTTTAATGTCTTTATAAGTGACATTGGAGAGCCTGGACGGAAAAGTATGTCTCTTTGCAGATGACACAAAGATCTGCAACAGGGTTGATACACAAGGTGGAGTGGAAAGGATGAAAAGGGACTTGGCAAGGTTGGAGGAATGGTCAAATGTGCGGCAGCTTAAATTCAATGCAAAGAAGTGCAAGGTAATGTACCTGGGAACAAAAACCTAGGGGAAGAGTACACAATGGGGGGTGAGATACTAACAACAACAAAAATGGAAAGGGACCTAGGAGTAATTATGTCAGATGACCTAAAGGTGGGCAAGCAATGTGAGAAGGCAGTAAGGAGGGCTGGGGGGATACTGGGATGCATAGGGAGCGACATCAACAGTAGAAAACAGGAAGTTGTTATCCCTCTGTACAGACAGTTGGTGAGACCCCATCGGGAGTACTGTGTGCAGTTTTGGAGACCCCATCTCTGCAAAGACATAGACAGGATGGAAGCTGTCCAGAGGAGGGCAACTAAAATGGTGCAGGGTCTGCACCAGAAGACATATGAAGAGAGACTAAAGCAGCTTAATATGTATACCCTCGAGGAAAGGCAGGGGAAGGGGGACATGATAGAAACTTTCAAGTACCTCAAGGGAATCAACAAAAGTCCAAGAGAGTAGCATCTTTCAGAAAAAGAGATGTGCAAGAACAAGGGGGCACAATTTGAAGATAGAGGGGGGACGGCTCAGAGGTAATGTTAGAAAGTATTTTTTCACGGAGAGGATTGTGGATGCATGGAACAGCCTTCCTGAGGAGGTTGTGGAATCAAGAACAGTGGGAGAATTCAAGAATGCATGGGACAGACATAAAGCAATTCTGTTGGGGAGTAGGAGGAAGTAAGCTGTTGGTTAACTAGAATCTGCAGCTTATCCATCAGGTAGGGAAATGGGCAGACTAGGTGGGCCAAGCGGTCCTTATCTGCCATCAAGTTCTGTGTTTCTATGTTTCTTTGTTAAACTTCAAAAGTACTTACAATATGTTAGTTCAGGAATGAAAGAAAACAGGTATATTTGCTTTCTTGAAAAAAAAACAAATTGTGTGAGTGAGTACATTTGTTGCCAACTAGCAAATACTTCCACTTGAAACAATGTTTAAGATGCATTCATGCACAAACCCCAACCCCTATCTAAGAAAGAAGGCATCCCAATCTCTTTTTCCTTCCCAAATGTGCAAATGCTGAACCTAAACAGCTACTATTTTAAATCTGGAACGTGCTTTGCTATTATCTGGGAGCTATAATTTATTGCAGTGTCAGCTGCACTGTAGGGCAATAAGGTCATGGGTTCCAACCACCACACCAAGAAGTTGAGCTAACGTCCAGTACTGACACTGTAGTACTGAGGGGGGGGGGTGCTGCACTGTTGAGGTGCCTTCCTTCAGCTGCGATGTTAAACTGAGATCCCTTCTGCCCGTCTCTGGTGACTGCCTAGGTGGAAGTTGAGATTCTGTGGCACGTATCATAAGGTTAGGGCATTTTCCTTGGACTTGTGGGCAGCATTTACAGTGCCAATGAAAAAGTCCCATATAACACCGTCTAGGACACACCTGTAAATGAGCAGTCACAGTTCAATGTACCTTTCCAGGTCATACATTACAGATACATAAATAAACCAGATTCATATAACCCACCCCCAGGGACACACAAGTAAATGAGCTATCTCAGCTTGGTATGCCTTTCCAGGTCAAACATTACAAAATAAATAAATAAAATAGATCCCTATGACCCCCCCCCCCAAATAAATAAAACGGGTCTCATGTAACCCACTCCAGAGACCCACCTGAAAATGAGCTGTCACAGCTCAGTGTGCCTTTCCATGTCAAACATTATAAATAAATAAAATGGGTCCAAGTAACCCCCCCTTCCTGGGACATACCTGGAAATGAGCTGTCACAGCTCAGTGTGACTTTCCAGGTCAAACATTACAAATAAATAAAACAGGTTCCATGTTAACCCACTCCCAGGGGCACACCTGGAAGTGGGCACTGGGTCCAAACAGTGCTGGTCAGAATAGCGCACACAAGGAGCGCGCTGCAAAATAGGCACCATTTTTGTTTTTGAGGGGGGCTCTGCCGCCCTCACCACCCGGACTTAATTATTCCTACTGGGAGGCGGATCAAGGGCAAGTTAAATGTCCACGGCCCCTTGAAAAAACACAAGTCCTGAAAGCAAGGAGAATGACTGGAGACCAGGATTTGAACCCTGGTCTCCAGTAGCGCTGGCTGAGCTGCTCTATGCCCCAGCCCTCCACATCAAGGGAGCAGCTCGGCCAGCTCCCTGGATTCTGGTGCCCTTGTAAATGAGCGGCACCATAGACAGCGACAAGGGGAGCACTTGCTGCAAGCATTGTAAATCCCCTCTCACTGTCCAAGGTAGCGCTATCCAGACTAACGCTCAATTAACTGGTGCTATTCTAGTAACGCTTATCTAACCAGGTACCCTAGAAATGATCTGTCACAACTCAATGTGCCTTTCCAGGTCAAACATTACAAATAAATAAAACAGGTCCATGTAACCCCCGGTACATGCCGGAAATGAACTGTCACAACTCGATGTGCCTTTCCAGGTCAAACAGTACAAATAAATAAAACAGGTCCTTGTAACCCGAGGACATGCCTGGAAATGAGCTGTCACAGCTCAGGGTGCCTTTTGGTCAAATATTCAAACAAATAAAATGGGTCCATGTAACCCCACCCCAAGGACACACCTGGGAATAAGCTGTCACAGCTTATTGTGCCTTTCCAGGTCAAACATTACAAATAAATAAATGAAACAGACCCATATAACCCCCTCCCCCGAGACACAGCTGGAAATGAGCTGTCACAGCCCAGAGCGCCTTTCCAGGTCGGCCATAACTCTCACCTCACTCCATGTGTAAACAAGCTGAGATGGTACGGTATAGGAGAATGGGGTGAGAGTTAGGCCCGATGACCCCAAAGCACACCCCAGTGCCTGTTGTTCTGTGGATGGTGTGTGTGTGTGTGGGGGGGGTAGGTTTGATAATCCTAACATTGAATATCCAGACTTTTGTTGACATACAGAAATAGAGTAGTTGCTGTATTGGTCCTTGTAAGAACAGATCTAGAAGCAAATGGCTTTAACCTTTTATTGGAGCAACATTATTGCTTTCTTTTTTGTAACATCTATGTTGGTCCAATAAAAGGTATCAAACCATTTGCTTTTGGATCTGTTCAGACTTTTGTTGGTGTGGAATCAACCCTAACTGATGCATTAATGGAATTTTTTTGCAATGAATTTCCCTTCCTTTTGAGAAAGTGAAATGTTACTCATATGGTATCCATAGGTGGGAGTGCGGGTCCTCTGGGCCCTGCGCTCCCACCCACCCATCAGTGTAGAGGCATAGCGCAGGAGGGTCCTGTGCTCCCAGTTTTGCATAATGGGATGCATATTGGTGAGCAAGGGGCCTCTGGGCCCTGCGCACCCACCCACCTATAAGTGTAGAGACATAGCGCCTGAGGGCGCTGTGCTCCCAGTATTGTAAGATATGGTATCCATGGGTGGAAGCCCACCTACCAATAAGTATAGAAATATAGCACAGGAGGGCCCTGTGCTTTTAGTCTTGCATAATCGTATCCATAAGTAGGAGCGCAAGCCCTCTGGGCCCGTGCTCCCACCCACCCGTGAATGTACAGGCATAGCATAGGAGAGCCCAGTGCTCCCAGTTTAGCATAAATAGTATGTATAGGTAGGAGCACGGGCCCTCTGGATCCTGTGCTCCCACCTACCCAAAAGTACAGACACATAGCACAGGCCTGGAGGCATTCAAAGTAACCCTTGTAATGCTTATTTGGCAATATCTCCATAACCATAGCAACTGTGGAAAAAATTATTTTGCCGTTGTATTCATGACCTAGCCACCTCCACATGTGCTTAGTACACCTGTGCTTAGCGAAAAATCCGTATCTTGAACCGTTTTCGAGATGTCGGCACTGAAAGGCGCCACAGTGTTGTGCTGTGGGAAAATTTGCAACTTTAGACTGCTGTAACTCTGGAACCGGTGTAAATTTTTTCACCAAATCAGCAAATGGGACATCTGTCGGGCAAGGACTTGCCACCCTAAATATGTCAGCCCAAAAGTCCTAACCATTGTCTTGCTATGAAGTGGCAAAGAAAGTGGTGTTTTGGAGCTGTTGAACTGCGGAACTTTAGGGAAAGTGCCACAGAATTTTGTGAAAGTCCCCTTGGTTTACATGGGGGAGCTTTCACGAAAGTACTGTGGAACTTTCATGAAAGTCCTGCCATTGTAGATGCAGGACTTTTATGAAAGTACCCACGGAACTTTCACAAAAGTCCATGGAAGTTTCGCCAAAATTCCGTGACTAAGATGGCGGAAAAACTTTTTGAACTACAATGTTTTTTTCTGCCTCCCTAACTGAAAAAAGATGGCAGCAGCATGAAAGTACCAGACCCATTTGCGGCACCAAAAAGCGCTTTCGCAATAGCAAAATATGCTTTCGAGCCATACATATATTTTTTTCCCATAGGTTATAATGGGAATCTTTAAACTTTAATAACTTTTGAACGGGTTAATATTTTTTCACCAAACCTTCAAAAGGCACTTCCCTGACACAGACCCCGACAAACTGTTTGGGCTGTGGAGACGAGCAAAGGATTCACAAAAGTTGAGGATTTTTCACACTTTTTGATGCTCCGCAGCTCAGCAACCACAATTCCGACCACAGCAAAACTTTCCAGATCCACAGATCTGTGGTACCGCACCATGCATGCAAAATTTCTGGCGAATCGGACGAACGGTTGCAAAGTTATTAAAGTGCAATAATTTGGGTTTAACATAGAAGTGAGGTCGCAACTCTAATTATGCTGGTCCCTATAATACATCTCATTGGTAACGGCAGTTTGTGCTTAATATTTAAAAATTATGTTGCAGTGCACACACCTCCAGGATCACTTATTGACTTTTTGGGGTTGCTACCCCGGTTGCGTGCACACTCCCTCACTGTGAGTTCGTGGAGAACTTGTTTGGTTCAAACTTTCACTGCTCTTCATTCGCCCGTCCAGGCACAGCCTACATACAGAGGGCTGCTCTACAATTGTCATTCAAGGCCCAGCCTAAGTACACAGGGCTGCTCTTCAGTCACCCTTCCAGGCACAGCCTAAATACACAGGGCTGCTCTACAATCATCGTTCCAGGCACAGCCTAATACACAGGGCTGTTCTTCAGTCACCCTTCTAGGCACAGCCTAAATACACAGGGTTGCTCTACAATCATCCTTCCAGGCACAGCCTAAATACACAGGGCTGTTCTTCAGTTACCCTTCCTGGTCCAGCCTAAATACACAGGGCTGCTCTTCAGTCACCCCTCCAGGCCCAGCCTAAATACACAGGGCTACTCTTCAGTTGCCCTTTCAGGCACAGCCTAATACACAGGGCTGTCCTTCAGTTACCCTTCTAGGCACAGCCTAAATACACAGGGCTGCTCTTCAGTCACCCTTCCAGGCACAGCCTAAATACACAGGGCTGCTCTACAATCATCCTTCCAGGCACAGCCTAATACACAGGGCTGTTCTTCAGTCACCCTTCTAGGCACAGCCTAAATACACAGGGCTGCTCTTCAGTCACCCTTCCAGGCACAGCCTAAATACACAGGGCTACTTTATAATCATCCTTCCAGGCACAGCCTAATACACAGGGCTGTTCTTCAGTTACCCTTCCTGGTCCAGCCTAAATACACAGGGCTGCTTTTCAGTCACCCTTCCAGGCCCAGCCTAAATACACAGGGCTGCTCTTCAGCTGCCTTTCCAGGCACGGCCTAAATACACAGGGCTACTCTACAATCACACTTCAAGGCCCAGCCTAAATTATACAGGGCTCCTCTACAATTGCCTTTCCATGCACAACCTAAATACAAAGGGCTGCTCTACAGTCCCCCCTGCAGTCTCAACCTAAACAAACAGGGCCATGCTACAGTCACCAGGCTGCCTTGCAGTTGCCTTTTCTAGCCCAGCCCAAATACAAAGAGCTGCTCTTCAATCGCTTTTTCAAACACAACCTAAATACACAGATCTTACTTAGAGGAAGGGTCTTACAGCAGGCCACACCAGTAGGAGTAAGCCGCCAGGTGCTAGGACCACACGGAAACTTTTAGCCAACAGTCTATCATGGGGCACCTTCCCCCGCTGTCGTCAGTCAGCTGACGTCAGCCTAGCCTATATAGAAGGGCGGTTCCCCACACCTACCTCAGTTCTTTTCCTGCTGTCTGCCCACGCACATCAGACCTTAGCAGACGCTGCAGCTACAGTTGACCACCATTTCCCCGCACTTACTGCATTTTTTTAATTTTTGTTTTTCTTTAGTGTAACATATTGAATTTTCAGTGTTCTCTTCATTGAGTTTGTCTTCTCCACTAGCCTCATCTTCCAACCGCTCTTCGAAGTGTGCCTGTGGCAAACAGATCCCTGAAAAGATGGCCACTCTGCGTGTCTCATCTGCTTAGGCTCCAACCATGACACCAAATCCTGCCATTTTTGTCAGAAATCCAACCAGGCCACTCGGAGATGTCTTTTAAAAACTCTGAAGAGCCATCTTTTGAAGCAGAAGTTGGTCATGATGTAGAAGGAGCTGCAGGCCATGAGCTCTTCGGCCTCACCTTCACAGTCCTCTGGGGCCTCTTCATCTCCTCATAAGGAGAAGTCTGGGAAGTATAAGCCCTTGGATAAACACCGGGACTGAGTCTGGTCAGCTTCCCATTCGCGGTCGCCCCACAAACCGTTGACCGTGACATGGTAATTTCTTCCGGGGAAGGTCGGCTCCTCCAACCCCACCAGCTCTCACTTCCTCTGGGCTTTCGGTAGCTCTGCCACCTGCCCTTATCTCCATTATAGGTGAGGGCTCTTTCGGAGCAGGGGACTACGTCTCCCACCCCCAGCCCCTGATGTTCAGGCCCACATCTTCCACAGGCTCTCAGCCAGGTGGTTTGGCTGGTGTTGGTGTGCCGGGCATCAGCTGTTCAGTCGTCACCCCCCCTCCTGGCCTCAGCACTGCCGTTGTCAGCTCCCATCACTGGGACCAACGTCAGTCCTGCCAGGCAATGCCCACAGCAGACTACCATTATCTCTTCCTCACCAGCGTCGCCTATGCCCTTAACTTGGGGGACTCCATCCCTTCAGGTGCCAGCTTCTCCAGCTGGGCCGGTGCCGGCAAATCGGCAAATCCTTCGTCCTGGCGCTCCAGGCTGTCGCCTGCTGGGCTGCCACCAATGCTGCCATTGCCCTAGCCTATGGGCCTGACTCTGTCATCACCCCTGCTGCAACCTGCGCCGCAGCCAATGCCTGCTGACCTGTCACCGGATCCTCACCTGGTGCCGGGTGGGCCTATGCTGGGGTGCCCTTCACTGGCTCCCCAGCTGTCATACCCTTCCCCGGCACCGCCTTTTCCATTCATGCTGGTGTACAATATAGCAACCCAGGTGGATTATAAAGCTCTTTTTTCAGCATGGTGGTCCTTCATGCAAAAGCAGGCCTCTGCCCCTCACGGCCCACCTCTGGTGTCTCCCCTCTACCCTCCCCGGGATCCCCAGTGCCTTAATCCAGATTGGGCTGGTCCCAGTGAACCTCATACATTGGGATCCTCAGGGGCTCAGCCTGACATCAGTTTAGGTTCTAGAAGGGATAATCGCCAGACCCCGGCAGTAATACTACTGAGGATGACTCCAATTCTTTGGGGTCTGCCTCCTCTCCTGTGGTGTCTTTGGAGTCTTTGGATGGGGTAATCAGGCTAAAGAGGTGCCCAAGATCCCCCGCCCCCGATGATCCATCCTTTATAGATGTAATGCACCACATCCAATCCATTCTGGGCTGGGAGATGGAGGAGCAGGACCCAGACAGATGTCATTTGGCCATCTGCCTCTGGCAGCGGGATGCTCTCCCAGTGGTGGTGCCCCCTTTGATTGACTCCTACGAGGATGTCACTAAGGTGGCCTGGAACTACCCGTCTACCACCCCTTCTCTGCCTAAAAAGGCGGACTGCCTTTACCATGCCCCGGCTGGCAGGCTTTTTCTGGGGAGCCACCCTGAAGTGGATTCGGTGGTGATTAATGTGGCGAGTAACCATACTAAGAAGCTCAAGCACCTTAGTACCCTTCCCCCAAACTGGGAGTCCAGACAGCTAGATCAGCTTGGCAAACTGATTTTTGCCTCCACTACTCTGGCTATCCGGGCCATAAATTATCTGGCCCACATGGTCTAGTACCAGAATGTTCTTTGGGACCTAGCCAGGGACCTGGTACAGACTTTACCGACTCAACTGAGACGCAGCTTGCCCAGCTTATGAAGTTGAGCTCGGACATTGGCAATTGTGTCGTCCGGGCAGCTTATGATGCTGTCGATGCCTCAGGACACGGGGCAGCTTCTGGGGTCTGTCTCCAGCACCATTCTTGGCTCCGGGTATCCAGCTTTGCCTCGGATGTGCAGGCCAACATTTTGGATGCCCCCTTCTGGGAGTCGGTCCTTTTTGCGGGGGATGTCCCACGACATGATTTCTACCCTGTAGAAGTCAGGGTGGGCCCTCAAGTTGATCCATTTGCTCTATCACATCTGACCTAGAGCAGGTCAAAGTCCGTCCTTTCACAGGTCCTCCTGCAAGCAATCTTAGAACCAGCCTGCCAAGGGTCGGTACAAGTGTAAGGCTATGGCGGCCCCTACTGCTTCTGCCGCCAGAGCCTCCAGGGCCCCCCTGCCTGCACCCATACCAAACTCCTGACTCCTTAGCTGACCCCCCGGGCTGAGGATCCAAGGGAGGAGGTCGGGGATCGGCTCTCCCTCCACCTAAAGGGGTGGCAGAGGGTCACCACAGACAACTAGGTGCTCCAGATTACAGCTCATGGTCACACTCTAGAGTTCCTAGAGTGGCCACCCAAAAACCCTCCTGTCCATTCCATCTACCTCTCCCCCTGCACCCCTGTATCTGGTGTGGGAGGAGATTCAGGCTCTTCCTCAAAAAAGAGCCATAGTGCCCGTCCCTCAGGTTCAATGGGGAAGGGGGTTTTACTCCCACTTCTTCCTCATCTCCAAAAAGACCAGGGATCTCCAGCCCATCCTGGACCTGAGCCATCTAATTCTGTACATTGAGTACAAGTGCTTCAGGATGGTCACACTCCAGCAGCTGTTACACCTCCTGCACCAAGGGGACTGGCTCTGTTCGCTGGACCTGCAGGATGCTTACCTTCCCATCCAGGTCTTTCCTGCTCATCATCGCTTCCATTTCCAGGGGGCCCATTTGGGGAACACATAAAGCCCTGCCTCCACAATGCAACTGACACCACCGCCAGACATTTGGTAAATACCCGGGGGGGAGGGTGCAGAGGAGAGGCCAAAAGGGAAGGCCTGGAATTGGAAATGAAACATAGAAACATAGACTTTGACAGCAGATAAGGACCACTTGGCCCAACTAGTCTGCCCATTTTCCTACTTACTGGATGAGCTGCAGATCCTAGTTAACCAACAGCCTATTTCTTCCTACTCCCACACACATTGCCTTATGTCTGTCCCATGCATTCTTGAATTCACCCACGTTTTTGACCCCACAACCTCCTCGGGAAGGCTGTTCCATGTGTTCACCACCCTCTCTGTGAAAAATACTTCCTCCACATTGCCCTAGGCCATCCCCTCTATCTTCAAATTGTGTCCCCATGTGCAAGAACAGGGGACTGAATTTGAAATAGAGGGCTAACTCAGGGCAGTGTGGTGTTCGCAGAGAGGGTGGTGGATGTGGGCGGCCTGAGGAAGGTCGTAGTCAAAAACGTGGAGAAATTCAGGTGCATGGGACAAACACTCAGGAAATTTTTAATGGGGGTAGGACAATTGAGCTGTTGATTAACAGGATCTGCAGCCTCATCAGTGAAATGAGAAAATGTAGAGACTTCGAGTGGTCCCTTAACTGCAGTCAAAGTCTATGTTTCTGTGTTTCATTTCCAATTCCAGGCCTTCCTTTTGTCTCTCCTCAGCCCCCACCCGGTTTTACCAAATGCCTGGTGGTGGTGGCTCCGATTGTGGGAGGGCTTTGTGTGTTCCCCTACCTGGACAACTGGCTGTTAGCAGCCCCCTCCAGGGACCGTTTAGTTTAGACCCTGGAATACACCTTCCATCTCTTACAGGCCCTGGGGATCGCTATAAATGTGCTGAAGTCCTGCCTCTCCCCTTGCCAGCGGCTTCAATACATATGAGAGGTCCTGGACACCAGCCAGGGCAAGGCTGTTTTGCCTGAGGACAGAGCGGAGCAACTGAAGGAGCAGGCTCGTCTGGTGTTTTCCATCCAGCAGGTCCCTGTCAGGGTTTTCTTGTGCTTTCTGGGCCACATGGTGGAGGCAACTGCCATGACTCCCTTGGGCTGCTTGCATGTGTGGGTTCCTCAGCGGACCTTGAGGGTCCAGTAGGACCAGCACACGGATGATTTGGCCCAGTTGATCCTGGTTTCTGACCCAGTCCGGAGGGTTCTGTCGTGGTGGTTTGATCCGGCCAGCCTCCTTTGGGGGACCTCTCTTCAGCTCTCGACCCCACGGCAGATGCAACAGATGCATCTGGCCTGTGCTGAAGTTACAAAATCACACATGCCCACACAATGCAAAGCATCATGGGCTGCATATGCACATCACCACAGAATGTTATGCTGGTTCAACTTTAAGCAGAATTGCATGGCACCAAAAGGCCTCTCACACAGTTTGCAAAGGGTGCTAACAAATGACATAGACAAGTGTTTCGTCCTACCACGACTCATCAGTATGCCTCGTCTGTTTGACACCCCAGTGGAATGAACCAGCTACCCTAAGACGGTCTGTCTGGGTTATGTTGTGGTGAACCCATTAAAATAAAAAACTATTTAAAAGACAAAGAACCTCTGTGCGCAAACACTGAGGCAAGGGTTACCCCTAAGGGCATTTGGCTGGGAAGCCAAGTTTCAAGAAAATACAAAATCACACATGCCCACACAATGCAAAGCATCATGGGCTGCATATGCAAATCACCACAGAATGTTATGCTGGTTCAACTTTAAGCAGAATTGCATGGTGCCGAAAGGCCTCTCACAGAGTTTGCAAAGGGTGCTAACAGATGACATAGACACATGTTTCATCCTACCAGGACTCATCAGTATTCATATCAATGTCCTGGAGATTCGGGCAGGTCTTTATGCCCTGTAGGCCTTTCAGACTCTTTTGCTCCCAGGTTTGCTGCTGGTGCAGACTGACAACATGTGTGTGGTATACTACGTGACCAAATTGGGGGGGGTGACCATTCTTACCCCTTGTGTCGGCAGGCAGTGAAAGTCTGGTATTGGGCCATCGAGCACGGTCTGGAGCTCTCAGCCATTCATGTTCCAGGCATTCAAAACATTTTGGCTGAGAGTGACTCTCAACTGCTCCAGGTTGTGGGCTCACGACTGGGAGCTTCTAACCTTGGTGGTCGAAGATCTCTTTGACAGGCTGGCCCATCCAGAGTTGGACCTCTTTGCATCCCCACTCAAGGCAAAACTGCCACTTTTTTGCTTGCTTGATCCTGGGCTTGGAGTTTTCTGGTGAGCTGCATTGTCTCTTTCCTGGAAGGGGAGGTTTCTGTATGCCTTTCCTCCTCTTCCCGCTCCTGCAGAGGGTTCTGCTCAAGCTCCAGTTGGAAGGGGCAGACATGATTCTCATAGTCCCCTTCTGGCCATGTCAGATTTGGTTCCCCTTTCTGTAACAGCTGGCGGTGGAGCCTCTGGTGCCTCTGCTTCTGTGCACCAGCTTGCTCTTCTTGGACCAGGGCACCCTAGTCCATCCGGACCTCAAGTCTCTGCATCTCCATGCGTTGCTTCTGCAGACCTAGCTATTTCTTGCTTTGGGGTATCCTCAAGGGTTGTAGATGTTCTGGTGGCTGCCAGAAAACCCTCCACCAGGGCCACTTATGCTATGAAATGGAAGTGCTTCTCCATTTGGGCCACTGCATGCCATTTGGATCCTTTCACCTTCCCAGTGAATCAGGTGTTGGAGTACCTCCTTTCCCTTTTGGATTCAGGCCTGCAGTACTACTCTCTTAACGTGCTCCTTTCCGCTATCTCTGCATACCATGCACCTATTGAGGACAAAACTGTCACCCAGCTAGAGGTGTC
The DNA here is from genome assembly GCA_016271365.2 of Neoceratodus forsteri. Classification (NCBI taxonomy): domain Eukaryota; kingdom Metazoa; phylum Chordata; order Ceratodontiformes; family Ceratodontidae; genus Neoceratodus; species Neoceratodus forsteri. The sequence goes on along the minus strand of CM028131.1, from coordinate 66,925,693 downwards.
CAGCACATTCCTGCGGGACATTTTGCATCTGAAACCTCCCATTTGGGACCTGGTACCTCCCTGGGAGCTCAACTTTATGTTGGAGAAACTCACTTTACCTGCCTTTGAACCAGCTGTGAGTTGCAAGCTGTGCTTTCTGTCATGGAAAGCACTCATTATAGTTGCTGTTATTTCTGCTCAGAGGATTTCTGAGCTACAGGCTCTTGTGTGTAAGAAGTCTTATTTGGTTTTTCACAAAGACAGGGTGTCTTTTCATATGAATCCTAAGTTCTTACCTAAGGTGTAAGTGTTTAAGTTGTGAGTTTACTTTAAATCAATTCATCCACCTGCCAGTTTATTTTCCTGAGTATTCTAATCGGGGGAGGTGTTGCTCCATATGTTTGATGTACATAGGATGTTGCAGTACTACACAAACCACACCAAGCCTTTTAGAAAATGTTTGTTTCATTCACCTCCAAGAGACAGGGTGCTCCTGTTTCCAAACAGTGTTTGTCTGCTTGGTTTGAGAATTGTGTTGTTTATTGCTGCCACAAGTACAATAAACCCTTTCCGTGGGTGGTCAAAGGCCATTTCACCAGGGGTATGTATGGCTGCCTCCACGGCTTGCTTCAGAAATGTGTCTGCTGTTGACATCTGAGCAACTGTCATCTGGCGTTCCATCTACACTTTCACCAAGCATTACTGTCTGGATGTCGCCTCTCAGCACAGGGCCAGTTCTACCTGGCAGTTCTTCAGGTCCCTCTTTCCTGAGCTCTTGGCTGCTGATCTGTCCTCCTCCCAGTGGTGTTATCCTGGTGATACCCACTACTGCTTGGGACTCGGACCTACTGGTGTGGCCTGCTGCAAGAGCCTTCCTCGAAGTGGGATAGTACAATTACCTAGGAACTCTCCATAACAGTAGATCTTTGAGAGAAGCTCTTGAAGCAGGCCCTGCTTTCCCTCCCTCCTTCTCCCTGCTGCTCTTTTTCTTTCGCACTGCTTCTGCCTTTCTTTTTGCTCTCAGAAAACCTCCTCAGTTCTCCTTTAGCTTCTTCTATTAGGTCTCCTGCGGGAGAACTGAGATAGGTGTGGGGGATCACCCTCCTGTATGGGCTAGGCTGATGTTAGCTGACCGGGGAGGTTCCCATGATAGACTGCTACTAGAAGTTTTCCTTCTGGTTCTAGTGCCTGGCAGCTTAGTCCTACTGGTGTGACCTAATGCAAGAGCTTCTCTCAGAAATCTACTGTTACGGTAAGTTCTTAAGTAAGTGTGCTTTCTGCTCTACAATCACCCATCCAGGTCTAGGCTGAATACCCATGGCTGCAACTGCCCTTCCAGGCCCAGCCTAAATACACAGGGCTGCTCTTCAGTCACCCTTCCAGGCCCAGTCTAAATATGCAAGCCTGCTCTTCTAGCACCATTCCAGGCCCAGCCTAAATACACAGGGCTGCTCTTTCAGGCCCAGCCTAAATACTTATGACTGCTCTACAGTTGCCATTCCAGGCTCAGCCTAAATACACAGGCTTGCTCTTCAGTTGCCATTCCAGACACAGTTCAGATACAAAGGGCTGGTTTTCTTTTGCCCTTCCAGGCCCAGCCGAAATACACAGGACTGCTCTGCAGGGCATCCTGTCAAGATCACGCAGCACGACTTGCGCCGTTGAAACTCACGTGGTCAAAACAGCGTGCGCGGTTTGGAGTTGGTTCACTTTGTTTTAGCGTGGTTTTCAATTCATGCTTCTGGGTGATCTGCGTAGCGCTCATTTTGACTGCACTATTAAATGGGTAACCCACTCTACAGTCACCCTTCAAGACCTAGCCTAAATACACAGGGCTTTTCTTTAGTTGCCCTTCCCGGCCCATCCTAAAATGTATTTATTTAAAAGTTTTGATATGCAGAAGATGCACACTGAGCTGTTGCTCATTTTCAGGTACAACCTGGAGGAAAGGGGGAAGGTTGGAACAAAGCATATAAGGTACATTACAAAAGCCAGTCGAAAAGTCTGATACAAGTGCCAGGGTAAGAATTTAATATATAACAGTGAGTGATAACAATATGCGAAAACAATATGTGGGCGTGGCACAAGAGGAGTGAGCAAAATCCTGGAGCTATGTCTGTGCTGTGTAGTGAAAAAGATAAAAAGGAAAAATCTGTGAGAAGTGGAAATGGGGGAGGATCAGTCAGATAACCTGTTGGGAGGCTCAGTGAAAGAAAAGCACAGCAAGAGGAAAAGTAGGGAGACTGAAGAAGGGAGGAAGGAAGGAAGTAAACGGAAGGAGGTGAGGGAGTTCAAAGTGGAGAGGAAGGGTAGAAAATTGGGGTGGTGGTGAGGGAGGGAGGGAGAAGGTAGGAATAGGTGGCAGGAGTAAGAGAGGTGAGTGAGCAGAAGAGAGGGCATGAGGATGGGAGCATCACAGATCTGTCGTACAGTTGCCTTCCAGGCCCGCCCTAAATGCTCAGAGCTGTTGTACAGTCACCCTTCCAGGCTAAACCTAAACACACAAGGCTGCTCTTCAGTTGCCCTTCCAGGACCACCCCAGATACACAAGGCTGGCCTTCAATCACCACGCCAGGCCAAGTGTAAATACAAAGGGCTGCTCTTCAGTTGCCCATGTAGGCCCAGCCTAAATACAAAGGTCTGTACTGAAGTTGCCTTTGCAGACCCAGCCTAAATACACAGGGCTGCTTGTCACTCTCCCATCAATATAGTAATAATAATAATCATCTTTATTTGTTAAGTGCAATTCAAAATGTCCAAGTGTTTTACAGAAATACAAAACATAAAAACTATAAAACCAGTAACAATTAAAATACTGACGCATCATATCAACTGATCAATCTCAAATAGTAGCAAAAGCAAGATTAAATAAATGGGTTTTCAGTGCCGTTTTGAAGCTCTCCACAGTCTGGTACTCTTGAACCTGACGAGATGGAGAATTCCATAGGGCGGGCTCTGCAGACACAAATGAATGGGCCCCAGATATCTTTAATTGAACCCTGGGAATCTCTAGCAATATCTCATTGGTGGAGCAGACGGAGGGGGCAGTAGGGGCAAAGAAGCTCTTGCAGGTAGCACGGACCCTGTCCATGTAGGGCTTTATAGTTCGGCAAGCTGACGTTAAAGGTGATCCGCTATTACACTGGCAGTCGGTGCAGCTCGTACAGCATAGGAGTAATGTGACTAGATCGAGGAAGCCCAGTCAGTAGCCTGGCTGATGCATTCTTCACTAGCTGCAGATGGCGGATATCAGCCCCTAGTAGCCCTAGGTAAAGGACGTTACAGTAATCCAAGCGAGGGGTCCCAAAGGCATGGACCAATGTTGGAAGGTCATGGGGCGGAACCAGATGCCTAATCCGGGCGATATTCCTCAGCTGGTAAAACGAGGTCTTGACGACTGATGACACCTGAGGCTTCAGGGTCAATCCCTCGTCAAGAATAATGCCCAAACTACGCACCCATTCAGAGGTCCTCAGCTGGCAGCCTTCCAGCACCAGACCAGATGCTAGCTGTGCCGAAGACCCTCTACTCGGTGACCCGGATCCAGGCTTAGCCAAATATTGTTAACCTGTGCCTGTGCTTCCAGGCTCAGCCCAATAACAGCACCTACCCTCAAACCACTCATGCACAGTACTTTTGCTTTTGCCCACTAGAACTGAAAAGCACTACCTTCTCTCCACTGGTACAAGTGTAGAGATACACAGATGTTACTGGAGGAGCTCCCAATGCTTTGCTGGGTACCCAGCGGTGGAAAAGGTGTAGTCCTGATGTTGTAGCACTGCTTTGCCACAGACTTCAAAACTCAAAGGCTCGTAGACTCGAAAAGGGGTATTTGTAAATCCTAGCTGGATGGCCTAGTGCATTTAATGATTTCACAAATCGTGATAACAATGTGATGTTTTTGCAGAGCAAGCACCCATTTTACTCATGGTTCTCTCAGTCCAAAGGACCTCCCTCAACGGCATGGTGTAGTTGCAGCTAGTCCCTCTCTGGCTGCTTTCAGTCTCGCTCGCTTTCCTTTCTCCTTGTGGGCCTGTGGTGTCAACTGCAAATTGCTGTTTTCTCTGATTCCAGTCAGGCCTCTCCCAAATGCCGCATTCAGCAGATATTGTGATCCTACCAAACCAACACACATGTCCTGCCATCCAGTCCCTTGCATCTTGGGGTAACCAACAGTGGGCTGTAGTTCTCACTGAGTAGCTTGCTGGAGTAGCTGAAGTCAAAGTTTCAGTCTGGGACTACAGCACAGCAATGTCTGCCAGATGGCAGCTGTAGCCTTTAGCTTCAGTCTGCACTGAGCTAGCACACGATTACCTCCTCTCAGCAGGGGTCACTGCTATTTCACTCTGTTTCTGGCAGACCCATCCTGTGGTCTGCCTCTTAATGCAGACACACGCATATCGAATCAGTTCTGGAACAGCCCCTTCTGTTCACTTGGGAATTGCAGCTCCTGCCTAGCTGCTAGAGCTGTCACTTAAATTCTTGCAGGTCTGCCACTCAACACGTGATTGGTTATAGTAAAGGCACCTGAATTCATGAATTCCACCACACGTCCATAAGCCCCTGTGGCTTTCTCCTCGGGCTCCTTATCCTGAGTAGTTGACCAGTCACTCCGACTCCATTACAATGCCAGCTCTGGTCAGATGTGATGAAGACAGCTGCCAGGTCTGTAGACCACGAGCAGTCCCTCCAGAATGTCTCTATACCAAGTTTGTAGACCATGAGCAGTCTCTCCAGAATGTCTCTAGACCAAGTTTGTAGACCATGAGCAGTCCCTCCAGAATGTCTCTAGACCAAGTATGACTTGCAGATAGAATTCTGGGCCCCAAACCAGTCCAACAGGAGTACGCTTGCATGTCTGGTTCGGTCAGGGCAACGATCAGGAGATTTCTAATTCAGCTGGGAGAGCAGATGTTGGCTCCAACAGAGTAGCTGGTACCCTTGACGTGCAAATGTCAGGAGCCTTAAAGGTAAAGTTCCCATGAGGAGGGGTTACAGTGCTATGAAACCTAGAAATGTAGAATTTGACGGCAGATAAGGACCGCTTGGCCCACCCAGTCTGCTCATTTCCCTTCCTGACGGATAAGCTGCAGGTCCCAGTTACATTGGTTACATTTTGCGTCTGCTGTTAGAATCGAGCCTCAGATTTTCTTAAGGTGTGTTTGTTTTCATGGTGTATTAGTCAGCAGTATTTTTGCTCGTGTTCAGTAAGATTGAAATATTAATCTGGCCTTTTCTCCTGACTTTCTAAAGCTTTTTTTTTTAATTTGTTTTATTTATCCACCTTGGCGGAGCAAGCCCCATGATATTTGGCCACTCTGCCTGTGCCCCCGGACCTGGTCGTGCGCACGGGCCACATGAACCCACGGAACACAGGGGTGGGCTATCATTGCGCGGTACCCCGGACAGGCGCCTCTCTTGGGTCTGGGGGCTCAGGGTGCGGCCATCAGCCACAGAGATCGCCCCCTGTATTTTCCTCCTTGGTTTTTCGGCCCTGAAGTGCGGCGTGCAATGACCTCTAGGCACTGACGTACGGATGTCGTGCCGCACTCCGCCCCCTTACGTTGCCACCGGACTGGTAGTGCCCCTGGTCATCACCAGGGGCCGCTACAAAGCGGTGGTCCCCTGGATCCCTCCCGGGATAGGAGAGCAGTCCTCTGGATGCTCGATCCTATCCCTCCCCTGCCGACCCCTGGAGGCCCAGGCTTGCGTCCGAACCTGGGTTGCCAGTGTGGCGCAAGGTGTGGCATCCAGCGCCTCAACCCTCAGTGCCACCGGGCCAGCTTGGCTTTCTAAAGCTTTTGAGAAGTAACGTGCGAACTGAAACCACTCTAAGCTAGGTGACACAGTATTTGAACTGTCGTGTCCATGTGATGTGAGCAAGAAATAGTGCATCCTATCTCAGTGCCATTCCTGTTGTCGGGTGTTTGGCTCAGCAGTGTTCACATTGTTTTACATTTGTAAGGTTTTTGCAGGACTTTTATCCCTACTGCCTATCAACACTCTTGGGATCAAAATTGGCCTCAGACATCCTTGCAGTTCCCGTGGCCCCTTGCTGGCACCTCTACTTTTCATTTACACCTGTTCTGTCTCTTTCCATTATGCTATACTGACCTTGTAACTCCTTTCTTCTGCTTCTGGCCACTGTCTCTCTTCTGCTGTCTTTATCTCTGTATCTCTTTCTCGCTTTCCCCTGTCACTGTCTAGTCAATGTCATGGTCTCCTTACTTCTCACGACTTCAGTCTTCTTTCTCTCTTTTCCCTCAGCCTCCTTCCTCTTTCTTGTTCTCCCTTTGTCCCCCTTATTCTCTCCTTCCACCATCTCTCACAGTCTCTCCTCCCCCCTCTCACTCTTTCTCCCTCTGTTGCTTTTTTATCTGTCAGTTCAGTTTATTGTTTTTATTGGCAGGTCTATACGCTAGGCCCTGCTAAATCCATTATAAAAACTAATGCGATTAACATCATAAAAGAAATGTAAGAGGCATAACATCTAATGCTTACAAAGCCGAGAAAATCTGCCTCGCTCGCTTTCTCTCTTGTTCTCGTTCCCTTTCTCCCCCTTCCTCTTTGACTTTCTCTCTCTCTCTTTTTGTTCCCAGTTCAATTCCTGTATCAGTTAATCACTGAAACATGGAGCTCGGTCTCCTGTGATACAGTGGACTATTAAACTATGTCCGATTCCTTTCTGTACTGAGCGATGGTCTCTTATTATGATCAAGGCTATTATAAAAACTGTTTGGAAATGTATCTCCTGGTACTAATTATGGATCCCAAATGCTGCTTTTTTTCCCAATCTTTCACTCTGGTTTGCTGCCTCCGCATGTTACAAAATGCCTGAAATACTCTGGGTTGACTTGGAATATGGTTAAAAATTAACAACTACACTGCACAGAGGAGTTCCAGCCGTCACTGAAATAGATACAGTATATACACCTGTATAGAAGGTGACTTCTTATGGCAAACCCTTGCCAGCCAACACACACACATTCTCCCTGTCTCTGTTTCTCTGTGTCTCACACTCTCACAAGGATTTGCGTACCCATAATGCTTTGCCCTGGGTTTGAGGCTTTAGAGTGCTGTGTGTGGTTAGAGAGAAGCACAGATCCCAGAATAAACTGGAACTTTGCGTGTTCCTTGTATACCTCGTGGATACTATTTTCCACTTGTTTTCCAGGTTACCTCTCTGTTTTGCCCCCTCCAAGTGTAGCCCAGGTGCCGTAAGTCACTGGGCTACTACCCCTGCCTGTTGACCTGCACACAGGTTTAGGGTCCTTGGTCCTTGGCCCTGCTGCAGTAACATTCAGGGGTTCTACCCCAAAGAAGTTAGTAAAATAGTGCGGTGCCTCCACCCAGAGTAAGCTGCAGTGGGCCAGGTGTGTAGCTGGTACAACCCCCTGGGATGCTGTACCTACCTGCCTCCCCTTCCAACCGCCTCAACACACTGGATGCCAAACTGTTCCCAGTACCATGTACCAGATACACCTTATTGTTGACTCCCACAAAGCACCCTTCACACAGCAAATTCCAAACAACAAAACACAGCTTTATTGGGGAAAGGGTTAGGATTGGGGTACCTGGAATCGGGATAGCTGTGGAAGGAAAATGGTTAAAGAATTTGATCAGAACTGTTAACAGCATGAACACCCATGGCCCAGAACACACCAGATGCCCACCCCCACTCATAAATTGCAGGCCTGCTCAGTGCCACAGGTTGGACGGCTGTTGGGGCCCTACAAAATGATGTAACTGGATGTAGCAATTAAACATCCCCTTGATTGCCAGAACAAGCACTGGGTACTCACGTTCCTAACGGTCTGAAGAGTTCCTGGTGCAGAGGGCTTCCACCAGTCCAAATTCGGAGGGGGGCTCAGTTCAAAAGACGGCAGTTATATGGGCAGCAGAAAGTATCCTGAGGACTTGAGCTCGATTGAAGATCTGGCCACTTGTTCCCTTGATTGAAGAGCTGGTCGCTTGTCACCTTCAGCCTGTTCTGGCCCATTGCAGAGCTATGATACAAAGCCCACCAACTAAAGCCCAGATCTGGGAGTGGCTCCACTGCCCGGCTCCCTCACAGGTCACAGGTGCCCTAGCACCTCAGCATGCACTGGTAACCCCCTGTAGCCAGCACACCCCACTTGGTGGGGCTTAATGAGTTCCCCACTTGGCTCCGATGTGCAGCTGGAAATTACTCAGGTCCACCTCTTTCTCTCAACAGAACAGCAGCTCTGGTGTGCAGCCAGAAAATTCCAAAGACTTCTTTACTTGCCAGTGCCATTTGGCAACAGAGTCCACCATCCATCTCAACAGCTTTCTTCCACAACTGGATTTCAGCAGCAACCACAGATTCCTGAGGCATAGGACACTTGCTCACCTTGTTCCTTTTCAGCCCCTCTGGTTTAAATGCAAATGACATCCACCTTTCGTTCCGGCTGACACACGGCTCTCAGACAGTCTCTCTGTTCCAGAAATAGCTTCCACTTTTGCTCTGGCTTGCATTCAGTTCACAGCAGTTTTTTTCTCCGTAAAACAGTCTCTCTCCAGTCCCACACTGGTGCAGGATAGCTGCAGCAGAAAACTCCTCCAGACAGCAGACTCCAAAAAAAATGCCTGGATCACGTGTCACAACAGCACAGTTCCTCTCAACAGCAAGATTCCTCCTCCTTTAACCCACAAACTCCATTTTAAGTTCTGTGAAAGGCCTTAAAAGTACTCACTTCTCACAGCACTGAGCCTACTTGACTCAATCAGAGCCCAGAACAGTCTGACCCCCACTGCCCAAAGTCTATGGGATTTCTCCAGAGATTTCTGCCCTTTGATTGGCTGCCCAACGTTATCAATCTCTTTCATAAGCCCTCTTCGATTACTGATTGGGGAGGTCCCTGAGTGCCTGTAAATAGGTAACACCTTCTCTCATAATCCCTATGTATCAGTTTGGGTGCCTAGTTATCTCATTGGCTGTCTCTGAGGGGGTCAAAATATCACAAATATGGCTGCTCCCATTTAGTCTCATAGCAGTTCACAGGAGTCCCTAATAAGAAAGTCCCAGTGCAGTCGTATAAAAGCTTGTATTAAATTATATCTCCACAGTTTTGTAGCCTCCTTGGTGCCCTCGCAGCCACTGTCAGTGCCTAACATTTATTCTTTTCCCCCAAGTCTGTCGCTGCCGCCATAACACAGTCCCCCCAGGCGTCAGGCAGCTCTTAATTAATATTTATGAGGCTCTCATTCCTATTCATGAGCCCCGATTTAAAATCTTTATTGGCACTTCACTGAGGCATCTCCACCGCCTTCTTCTGGTCTCTGGTCCCCAAATGGGTAGAAAGGGGCACCTGGATCACCCAAACAACCTTTCCTTGACTGCAAACAGTGGTTGGTAAAATCAAAACATTCTCTGTGCTTGCGCAATTGACCGCTTGCTCCGGAGAGCACATTAAAACAGCGATGGATTGCGGTTTGAGTTCCAAACCCAAAACGAGCTGAAATGAAGCACTGGGGCTATTTGGGGGTACCAGGGCACACCAACGGCACAATTCAGGACTCGGGCCAGTTAGTGAAATGCTGGTGGGGGAAAGGAAATTCCAGGAGACAACTGGGTGAAGTGAGGGAGTTACAAGGCAAACAGGTAAGTCCCCACAGGGGGGGTTACACAAGTGTGCTAATTGCCTTTAGAAAATGGGTAAAGAAAAATTCCTCTTTCTAATTGGCCAATAGCTTTCTGAAGCCATATGTTTATCTGCCAGCACCCATCTGCTAAAAACACACTAGTCCAAAACAGACACTGTACTGTACTGCAGAGAGCGTGGTGCAAACTAGGGGCGGCTAACCCCTAACAATGTATACAGTTCCACAGCAAATGCACGCCAACAAAGAAAATGGAGGTCAAACTGGTAAGGTGTTCAATTGCCACTGGCAAAGGCTGTAAATGTAAATTACTGAATAAAACTGCATCTTTTCTGGAAACCAGTTTAACCTCTGTTCTCTTTGTTGGAGTGCATTCACTGCTGAACTGCTAAAAAAACCCAGACGTCAGAGTTGCCAGTTTACACAAAATATCAATTTGCCGCTTACAGCAAGTTGCTAGTTCAACTGGTTGCCATTTTCCCCCTTGTTTTACGTTTAAAAAGTAACAAAAGAGAAAAAAAAATCTACATGTTGATGTCTTGGCTCCAGCACACAGCAGTTTCTAAGCAAACCTTTCTTCCAGTCCCCCCTCCACACCACAGTAACACAGTTTGTTTCCCAAAGCAACCTCGGCCGCATCCACTGCCATCGTTCCTGCCGCAGCACACAATTATACTGGTATTCACAAACGCTGCTGACACGTGCACTGGTTATTTCACAACCGCACTTCCACTCCTACTGTATCTCCCAGTCATACCTCAGACCGGCAGTCGGATCTCACGCTAGATTTCACAACCGCACTGACACTCCTACTGTATCTCCTAATCATACCTCAGACTGGCTGCTGGATTTCACAACCGCACTACCACTCCCACTGTATCTCCCAATCATACCTCAGACCAGCTGGTGGATCTCATGCCAAATTTCACAACTGCACTGCCACTCCCACTATATCTCCTGATCGTAGCTCAGACCTGCTGTCATCGCTTGTGCTGGATTTCCCAACTGTGTACTGCCACTAGATAAACAAAACAGACCAGGCTTAAGAAATGTTAACCCGATGCTATACATAAACAGGAACAGGTCTCTCACTCCATAGAGGTTAACAATGCTGACACCAGCATCCTTTAGTAGCAAGCTACAAGAAGCAGGACTGTCGAACCAAAAAGTGTTTTAATTTTGTCAGCATTTCAGACATTTTCATTTTATTAAAAATATGACACAAGCTTATTTTCTAAGTTCAGTAAGACCCTTCTGGGTGCTGGGGGGATACTCACACTTCTAAGGACTGTAAGCCCCTCAACCTACAGCTTCCATCCTCACTGTGTCCCTAGGTGTGTGGTATCTCCAGTACTGCACACCCATTTGGGGTCTCACTGCTTACATATAGATGGGGTAAAGCGCCTCTGTGCTCCAGTCGTATGAAATTGTGGGGAGTTAATTTTATTTATTTATTTGAAAAGTTTTCACCAGGAAAGATAACTTGAGCTGAAAACAGCTTGTTTCCGGAAGCGTCCGGGGGGGCTTACCAAAAATGGGGAGAGCGGGCAAAAATATAACAATATAAAATGCATAACAGTGTAGTTCAGATACAATTCAGATAATAATAATAAACTTTGTTTAAAGAGCAATTCAAAGAATATCAAAGTGCTTTTACAGAGCAAGTTAAAACAATAAATAATTAAAATCACATAAAATAACTAAATCCTTAATTAGAAGTCAGGGTTGGCAAGAGAAAATAGAAAAGTTTTCAAAACAGATTTACAGCTCTCTACAGTCAGACACCCCCTTATCCGAAGAGGTAGAGAATTCCACAGGGTACGGGCCGCAAAGCAAATGTGTGGGCTCCAGAGGTCTTCAAGCGGATCCTGGGAATCTCTAGCAATCCCTCTTCAGCAGAGCAGAGTGGTCGGAGCAGAGGGGGTGGTAGGGACAGAGGAGCCCTTGCAAATAACCCAGTCCCAGTCCATGTAGGGCCTTCTAGGTTAGCAAGCCAACCTTGAAGGTAATCCGTAACTGAACTGGCAGCCAATGCAGGCCGCGCAGCACAGGTGTGACATGGCTAGATCGGAGATAGCCCAGTCAGTAACCTGGCCACAGTGTTCAGCACCAGCTGCAAGTGGCAGATATCAGTCCCTGGAAGTCCTAGGTACAGGGCATTGCAGTAATCAAAGTGTGAGGCCACAAAGGCGAGGACCAGTGTTGGAAGGTCACCGGGTGGAACCAGGTGCTTAATCTGGGAGCTATTCCTCAGATAATAAAGAGATCTTGACAACAGATGACACCTGAGACTTCAGGGTCAACCCCTCATCAAAAATAATGCCTAGACTCCGCACCCGTTCGGAGGATGTCAGCTGTCGACTGCTAAGCGAAAACCCAGAAGCTTGTCCTGCTGAGGACCCCTTTACCCTGCAACCTGGGTCAACCACCAAAACCTCAGTCTTGTCAGGGTTCATCCTCAGCCAGTTGGCACTCATCCAGCCCTGAATCTCGGCGAGGCAGTTATTAAACACCAAGACCGCATCATCCTGGTCAGGCTCAAAGGACATGTATGGCTGAGTATCATCTGCGTGGCAGTGAAAACCCAAGCCATACCACCTTACAATGTCTCCCAATGGCAGCATGTGCACCACAAATAACATAGGCGAAAGCACAGAGCCCTGGGGTACCCCACATGATAGAGAGAATGCATCAGAACAATAAATTCCCGACACCACTCTCTGAGATCTTCCAATGAGGAATGAATGGAACCATCTGAGGACTGTACCTGACAGTCCACAGATAGCCCACTGGCGCTCCAGCAATATGTCATGACCCACGGTATCAAATGCTGCAGAGAAATCAAGGAGGACTAAGATGGAACGAGTCCTCCGATCTACAGATACATAAAGTGCAGAGCAGGCAGAATGATAAAAGTAAAAATACATACAGTACCATTCAAAACATGAAGTGTAGTGCAAATACAGTACATTTTGATCAAAGACAACATATAGTATTGTGTAAAAAGTGTGGTAGAGTAACTAAGCTACACAACAGACATACCGGGGTAAGTAAAAAAAAAACTGTATGTAGAGTAGACGTACATTGTGATAAAACCAAGAACAGGCAGCCCGGTAAAGGTATAGGCAGAAGATGGAGTAAACCTAGACGTGCTAGAAGTGGCAGGCTGAGCACTGGGTTGCTAAGTGCTAGTTTAGGTCTAAGAGAAGGGCAGTTATAACACAGTGTGGAGATAGTGGCAGATGACAAGGCAGGGGAGAGAGGGAAGGAGGGGAGAAGAGAGGCAAGCCAGGGACTGTACCCCCTTCAGGATTCTGGGAACCCTGCAAGGAGGCAGGACCCAGTAGATAGGCGATGATTGGGGGGGTGGCAGAGGCAGGAAAAACAGGGCGGTGGGAGGAAGGGAGGGAGAAGGAAGAGAGGCAGGCCAGGAACTAGCCCCTACAGGATGTTGAGAACTCTTGCAAGAGGACAGGACCCAGCAAGTTAGAAGGTGATGGAAAGGGGAGCATGGGGGGAGAGGGTAGGATGGAGGAAGAGAGGCAAGCCAGGAACTATACCCCTTCAGGATGCTGAGAACTCTGCAAGGGGATGGGACCCTGTAGATAGGAGGTGGGGGAAGGAATGGGGGAAGGAGTAGGAGGGGATGAGAGAGAAGAGGTGATGGGGGCACCTGTTAGATGTAGCCTAGTACTGGAGATGGAAGGCGCAGGGGGGAGAGGAGGGTAGTGATGGGAAATTATTAGGCATAGTAAGGTATTAGGTGCAGTTACAGTGATGAACAGTATGTTTACGGAGGAGGAATGAGAGTGAGTGGCAGGATTGAGCAGAACGAGTTTCCAGTGGGAGGGAGTTTCAGATATCGAGCAACATATGAGAAGGCGGCATGGCCAGAAGAAATGTGCCTTGGTGGGAGGTCAAGAGTTCTGTGTGTGGAGATGTGGAAGGTGTAACAGGAGGGGAGGGGGGAATGTTAGGAGGGAGGACAAATAGGGTGGCAGAGAACCATGCCAGAATTTTCCAACTAGATTAGCGATGTGTAACAGGTGATCTTATTTCGAGAGGGCTCTTGCAGTAGGTTAGTACATATAGGACTGACGTTGGCAGGCGGCAGGACCCCACGGAAAAATTTCTAGCTAGCAGTCCTGGTGGGGACCGCCCGTCAGGTGACCGGTGTCAGACGACGTCGGTATAAAGGGGCGGTCACGGACACCCGCCTTCCAGTTCTTTCCCGCCGTCAGCTCGTGCAGTGCCTTGCGATGAAGTTCGTGCATCAGTCCTGTTGCTTCATCGTTTTTTTACCGAAATTATCAGTATTTTGCCATTTTTTCATAAGGTGAACGTCGGTTTATGTCGTCCCCTTCAAAAAATAAGTGCAACTCATGCGGTGCCCTACTGCCTCACAAGGACGGTCACTCCCTCTGCCTTTTTTGCTTAGGCCCCGACCACGCGGTCAAAAAGTACCCGCACTGCCTGCATTTCAACGCGGCCACCCGCAGACGACGCCAGCAGTCTTTGGAAGCCCATCTCCTTAAAAAGAAGACGTCTGCAATGGAGAAGGAGTTGAAGAAGCTTAGGCAGGTGTCGACCTCCCCAGAAGGACACAAGAAGCGGGACAAAGAAAGGCACCGGGAGAAGGCCTCCTCCTCCGCGACTCCGGCCGGAGCCGCGGCTAAGGTAACGTTCCCTCCGGAGGATCGCCCAACGGCAGCCTCCAAGGCTTTGGAGGAGGCATTGGCCAGCCCATCGGGTTCGCGCTTGAGCCCTTCGGGTGCCTCCGGGCAAAAGGAGGCTTCTGCCCCCAGTACTGCCGCAGGCTTGCAGCTTAATGGCGCGGGCGCCTCCCATAAGCCGGACGTCGGTTCCTCCAACGCCCGCCGGGAGAAGGCCGCTAAGACGCCCGACCCTTCGGGCGGTGCACAGCAGTGTCCCCTCGGACGGGGCTGCTTCCCACCCTCGGCCAGCCTCCGACGAGGGACCCCCTAAGTCGGACGCCGGCTCCTCTGGCGTCCGCTGGGATTCAGCCCCTAAGTCGCACATCGGCTCCTCCGACGTACACCGGGCATCGGAGCCTACGACAGACCCTCCATCGTCTATCGTCCTAGGTTCCCTGCAGCCTTCGCTGCCATTCGGGGAGCCCGAATTCCCCTTGCCTGACCCCGGGGACTTCTCTCCTCCGTCCCCAGGTGATGCTTGGGATGCTTTTCTGCCAGCAGACCCTCCTCCCACTGAGCGGATCTGGCCCGGCCCCTGGACCTGACCCCGATGCGGCCCCGGACACCGGCCCGATGCCGGCCCATAGCCGCGGTTCCGGCGCGGCCCCTCCGGCGTCGGCGGGGATACTCCTCTCCATCGGGCCCCCACCCCACGGGCCTATCACGGTTGATCCGCCCGTGGAGCTCCCTACTGGGCCGTCTGCTCCAGCAGCTCCTCCGGTACCTGGGTATCCGCTGTCCTATCGGCCGCGGTTTACCTGGGTCGCAGTATCCTACACCGCAGTACCAGCACCGACTCCGCCCGGCGCTGCAGTACCCGACACCGCAATGCCCAGCTCAGGTATTCCGCCTTGGCGGGTTCGAATAGTGCCTTACGGATATAATCCGTACAACTATCCCCCTCCTCCTCCTCCTCCACCGCCCCCTAGGCCGCCGGTGGATCTTCAGGAGACTCTGGCCTCCTGATGGGCTGAGGCCAAGGCTTAGCTCACCAAGGAAGTCGAGAGCCGCCTCACTGCGACGGTGCCACCTCCGGCCCCCGTACGCCCTAGATGACTCACTCCCTCTCCGCCTCTGGATTCCCGAGCTCTTCCCTCTGGATCCAGAGAGGGGCAGGACACGCGTCCAAGGATCCCCCCCCAAGGAACCCGTTCCTCCCCCTAGACAAGTCAGGGAGTCTTACTCTGCTTCAAATTCTTCTTCTTCTTCTCTCTCGGACTCCTCGGATTCCTCAGACGCATGCTCCGAGAAAGACGACAAGCCTCGCTCTCCGTCCAAGCCCTGGCCGAGGACTCCTCCGAAGTCTCCTCTGGAGGATCCTTCCTTCACGGAGTTGCTCAGGAAGATCCAGGAAGTGCATCAGTGGCGTTCCTTAGAGCCAGATCCTCAGCGGGTTAAATTCCCCGAACATCTGGACCTGCCCCTTACGGCCCCTACTCTAGTGCCACCCTGGATCGAGCCTCACGCCCACCTTGTTTCCACTATTTGGAAACAACCGTCGGCTTTAGCCCCACTTCCTCGGAAGTCCAACAGGCTATACCAGGCTCCAGAGGGTGTAGACTTTTTAGATTCTCACCCCCGTGCAGACTCGGTCGTGATTAGCGCCACTCACGGCCAGTCTGCACACCCTAAAAATTTGAGCTTGTCTCCTCTGGATAAGGAATCTTGCTTTCTGGGTCAGTATGTAAGGAAGATCTATGCTTCTTCCACATTGGGGATCAGGGCCCTAAACTATGTAGCACATATGGGGGATTACCAGAAGGCTGTCCTTACTCAGGCGGAATCTAAGATTGACTCCTTGCTTGACTCCCAAGTCAAGCAGGAGTTAGCTGACCTTGCCCGTTCTGCTCGTTCGGCCAGTCGTCACATTCTGAGGACGACCTACGATGCAGTGGACACCGCAGAGTGGAGCTCCGTGTTCACCGTAAGTCTTCGGCGTCATGTCTGGCTCCGAGTATCAGGTTTGGTCCCGGAGGTGCAGTCAGCAATTCAAGAAGCACCTTTCAGGAGTTCAGTGCTTTTCGGTGGTGATGTCAAGGACATCATCACCGACTTGCAGGAGAAGGGGACGGCCCTGAAATCTGTGGATTCCATGTACCGTCCCCATCCCCCGCAGTGCCGTCCTTTTTGCAGATGCAGCCAGCCTCAAGTGAAACCCCAAGGAAGGTGGGCCACTAAACGCTGGGCCCCCACAGCTGCCAGGCCCCTGCCGCCCAAAAAAGCAGCATGTGCCCCAGCTGCGGCGCTGCCCCACACCACCTGACTCCTTCCCTCTCCCACCGCCTCCGGACTCCCCGGAGTAACCAGTAGGAGGGAGGTTCTCCCTCCACCTTCCAGGTTGGGAGAGGATAACATCGGATTCATGGGTGCTTCAGATTGTCACAGAGGGGCACTGTATAGAGTTTCTACAGAAACCTCCACGCCACCCCCCTCTGAACTCCTCTTACTCAAGGAACCATCTTCCTCTGGTCAGGGAAGAAATGTCTGCTCTCCTCGCGAAGCAGGCCATAGAACCCGTCCCTCCTCACCTTCATGGGACGGGTTACTATTCCCATTTCTTCCTTGTACCAAAGAAGACGGAAGATCTCAGACCCATTCTCGATCTCAGCTCCCTGAACTTCTATGTAGAATACAAAAAGTTCAGGATGCTCTCCCTTCAAACTCTCTTGCCCCTTCTTCAGCCGGGCCAATGGCTTTGTGCAATGGATATGCAGGATGCATACCTGCACATCCCCATTCATCCCTTGCACCGAAAGTACCTCCGGTTTGCTTTCCAGGGGACATTACCAATTCTGGGCGCTCCCTTTTGGTCTTTCCTTGGCTCCCCGAGTCTTTACCAAATGCCTGGCAGTGGTAGTGGCCCACCTGCATACTTTGGGAGTTCAGGTTTTTCCCTACCTGGACGACTGGCTCCTGGCTGCCTCGTCCAGGGAGGAACTCCGGCATTTTCTCTCCCCCACCCAGCAGGTTTTCACTGGTCTGGGTATCACCATCAACCATTCCAAGTCTCATCTGGACCCCTCCCAGAGACTCCAGTTCATCGGGGCAATCCTCGATATGACAGTGTGCAGGGCCTTCCTGCCTTTGGACAGAGGGCCTCCCTCCAGTCCCAGATTTCCTTCTTTGGGCATGAGGAGCGTTCGGTAGTCGAGATGCTCCGTCTTCTGGGGCTTATGGCGCTGCCATCCCGGCAGTTGCGTGTCTCACATGAAGATCTCTCAGTGGACTCTCCGCTCTCAGTGGGATCAACTTGTAGATGACCTAGATCATCTGGTGCTGATCTCCTCGCCGATGACAAGAGACTTGCAATGGTGGATGGTTTTAGAGAACCTGTTCCGGGGGGTCCCCTTCTTTCATCCTCCCCCCTCCCAGACTCTGACTACGGACGCATCAGGTGAAGGTTGGGGAGCCCATCTGGGTCCTCACCGAACCCAGGGGTTAAGGTCCAGATTGGAGTTAGCTCTCCACATCAATGTGCTTGAGCTACGAGCAGTACTATATGCTCTCTAGGCCCTTCACCAATACATCCTTCCCGGTCACCTAGCTGTCCAAACGGACAACATGTGCATGGTGTGGTACATCAACAAGCAGGGAGGGACTTGGTCCTACCCACTGTGCAGGGAAGCAATGAGGGTTTGGGAATGGGCAACGCTTCACAACCTTCACCTCACGGCGATCCATGTTCCAAGAGTCGACAATGTCCTGGCAGACAAGCTAAGTCGTTCTTCGACTCTGCCACATGAGTGGGAACTGGACCAAAAGGTTCTAAACGGCATCTTCCAGCTTTGGGGGACTCCACAGGTAGACCTGTTCGCCTCTTCCCAAAACACAAAACTTCCCACCTTTTGCTCGCTCGCTCCAGAGCGAGGACACCTCTGAACAGCTCTATCTCTAAGCTGGAAGGACAGATTCGTCTATGCTTTTCCTCCAATTCCTCTGGTCCCTCGTGTGCTGCAGAAACTTGCATTGGAAGGAGCGAGAATGATTCTGATCGCTCCATTCTGGCCCAGGCAAATCTGGTTCTCTCTTCTACAACAATACTCAGAGGTTCCTCCTCTTCCTTTTCCTTTATCTCGAGGATTGCTGACCCAGGATCAGGGGACCCTGGTCCATCCAGGACTCAAGTCTCTTCAACTTAATGCATGGCTCCTGCAGACCTAGCCCAATCTCGTTTTGGCGTCTCTCCTAAGGTGGCCGAGATTTTGGTGGAGGCTAGAAAACCCTCCACTAGGTCCACCTACGCTATGAAATGGAAGAGATTTTCCATTTGGGCTGCCTCCAGGAACATGGAGCCTTTCTCCTGTCCTGTGGCCATTCTGCTTGATTATTTGCCTCATCTTTTCGACCTGGGTCTCGGTCACTCCTCTTTGAAGGTTCACATGGCCGCTATTTCAGCCTACCATGTTCCTTTCGCTGATAAAGCCTTTGCCCAATTGGAGGTATCCAAGACCTTTCTCAGAGGGGTCCTTCATCTCAGGCCCCCTGTTCGGACTCCTGCTCCCCCTTGGGACTTGAACTTTGTTCTCGAGAAACTTACCCTTCCTCCCTTTGAGCCTGTGGCTTCCGCAGACTTGAAGTTCTTATCATGGAAGACGCTCTTCCTGGTGGCCATTACTTCTGCTCACAGAATTTCCGAGCTCCAGGCCCTTATGTGTAAAATCCCTTATCTGATTTTTCACAAAGAACGAGTAGCTCTTCGCACGAATCCTAAGTTTCTTCCGAAAGTGGTAGTGAGTCTACCTTAAATCAGTCTATTGAGTTACCTGCCTTTTTCACGCAGTACTCCAACCAAGGAGAATACTTGCTCCATACCATGGATGTCCACAGGATTCTGAGATACTACACCGATAGGACAAAGGATCTCAGAAAGACTGATCAGTTGTTCATCTCTTTTGCTCACAAAAGGGAAGGCAATGCTGTCTCCAGCAATGCCTGTCAAAGTGGTTGGCACATTGCATCGCTTTCTGTTATGACAAGTTCAACAAGACCCTTCCGGGTCAAGTCAGAGTCACTCCACTCGTGGAGTAGCAGCCTCTGTGGCTTATTTCAAGAATGTGTCGGCGGCAGACATCTGTGCTGCTGCCACCTGGACTTCCGTCCCTACCTTTACGAAACATTACAGTTTGGACATTGCCTCTCGCCGTAGAGCAGGCTTAGGGTTAGCTGTCTTGCAAGGCCTCCTATCTTGAGGTTTGCAAGGTTTTTTGCTCCTTCTTGGAGTAGTTCCTCTTCCCGGTGCCTTTCATTTGTTCCAGACTGCTTGGGATTCTGTCCTATATGTAATTACCTACTGCAAGAGCCCTCTCGAAGTAAGATAGTACAGTTACGTAAGAATTTACCGTAACAGTAGATCTTCGAGAGAGGCTCTTGCAGTAGGTAATACCTTCCTGCCCTCCATCACCCTAGGCTTTTTTAGCTCCTTTTCCATTAAGGGCAATATCCACTTCTCTCTCGTCCGGGCCTGTGGCGGGAAAGAACTGGAAGGCGGGACCGCCCCTTTATACTGACGTCGTCTGGCGCTGATCACCTGACGTGGGGGCAGTCCCATCGGGACTGCTAGTAGACATTTTCAGTGGGGTCCTGCCGCCTGCCGACGTCAGTCCTATAGGTAATTACCTACTGCAAGAGCCTCTCTCGAAGATCTACTGTTACGGTAAGTTCTTACGTAACTGTACTTTTGGCATGGAGTGAGGGAAGGAGAGTAAGGAATAAAGGTCACAGTGATAAGTACATGGGGGGAGCCAAGTATGAAGCTGCAGAAGGAATTGAAGAGTTTCCAGCCTGGATAAGATGGTTTTGGGGGTGGAGCTGTAGACAGTGTTCCCAAAGTTGAGGACTGGGAGAATCATCTTTCGGACAGTTTCTCTCCTGGCTTGCTGTGGCTGGCAGCTGTGGTGTCTGTACAGAGCACCGAGTCTAGATAGTAATATTTTATGGATGGCGTCAATGTGTACCCCGAAGTCTAAGTGCTTGTCTAGCCATAGGCCTAGGTACTTAAATGTGGCTACCTCGTCCAGTGTTCAGCCAGAGAGGGTGTGGAAGTTGGGGGTGGAATCGAGCCTGGACAGTTTTTGTCTGGAGCCAAGGGTCATAGAAACATTTTTTTTTACATTCATAACGAGTTGATTTGCATTAAACCAGCGCTGGGCATTGTTAAAGTGCAGCTGAAGGCTGGCGGCCACCTCTGAGGGGGAGTTCCCGGAGAAGAACATCACAGTGTTGTCTGTGTACATGTGGATACACGAGGATATGCAGGCTTTGGGGAGGTCATTCAGGAAGATAGAAAATAATATAGGACCAAGTACTGAGCCTTGAGAGACACCTGTGTTGATTGGGAGTGGAATGGGCCTACTCTGTTGGACTGAGATTGGTCTATGAAGTAGGACTGGAACCAGCTGGTGGCTGAATCAGAGAGGCCGGCCGCAGTCAGCTTGCTGAGGAGAAGGGAGTGGGAGACGGTGTCAAAGGCTTTGGCCAAGTTGACAAAGGTGATGCGTCCTTGATCCATGCCTGAGACAATGGAGTCAGTGAGCCGTAAGAGGGAGATGGTGGTGGAGTGGTCTTTGCAGAATCCAGACTGGAAAGGGGTGAAAAAGGAGGAGGAGTCGAGGAAGAAGGAGAGTTGTTCAAGGGCCAGATGCTCCTGAAGTTTAGCCAGAGTGGGGAGAAGAGAGATGGGGTGAAAGTTGCAGGGGTTGGAGGTGTCCCAGCCTTTAGGGAGAGGGATCACGGTGGGAGACTTCCAAGCATCAGGAATTGTAGCATGCAGAAAGGAGAGGTTCAGGAGATTAGTTAGAAGATAGCTGTAGAGTAAGCAGAAAGGTGAAGTAGCTTGGGGTCGAGAATGTCAGGGCTTTTGCCCTTGACTGGATTTAGGGCAACTAATACACACACGGTGTCATCTGGGAGAATGGGCTTGAAAGAAAACTGTGGTGCAGAAGGGGACTTGGGGAGGGAGGAGAAGGCAAAGTGGGGAACAGTAGACTCACGGGAGTCAGGACAGGGAAGAGATGCAAGAAGGGAGGAGGCACAGGTAGTGAAATAATTCTAGAATTCTGCGGCCACAGGGGGAGTTGTCAGTTATCTGGGTGCTGATTTTTAGGATAGGCAATGAGGAATGGGTAGGAGGGGAGAACAGAGCCTGAATAACCTTCCAGAATTTGGATGGATTATTGATGTTTGCCTGGAAGGAGGATTGGAAATACTCTGCCTTGGCGAGGCGAATGGCCTTGGTACAAGCATTGTGGAGTAAGCGGTAGCGTTGAAGATCGAGGGGAGTACCAGAACTTTTATACACAGCCCAGGTTTGGTCTCTTGCACGTTGGCATGCTATGAGCTCTGCAGTGATGCAAGGAAGGTGATTCCCACGCACCCTTGCGTTTCTAAAAGGGGCATGTCGATCCCATACGTTTAGGAATAGTGAGCTAAAGAAGGGCAAGGCTGAGATGACGGAGGGGGCAGAGGTAACTGTTGTCCAGTTGATGCTGGACAGATCATATTATAGTGAGGCGAGATCTAGGGAGCGGAAGGAGCGGAAATTGAGAATGACTGGAGGGGACTTGGGACGGTGAATTTTACGCACACAGTAGACTATATGGTGATTGCTGAGTGCATCGGGGAGAATTCCAGAGTTTATGACGTGGGGGTGAGAGGTCAGCACCCAGTCAATTAGGGTATGTTTCCCTGATTTGTGATTTAGATGCGTTGGGTCAGAAATAAGTTGTTTTAAGTTTAGGGAGGAGACATGGTTGCATATTTTAGAGTGCGTGTTGGACAGCCAATTTATGTTAAATTCCCCTAGAATGAAGAATTCACCAGGGATTGCAATGGAGGAGATGGTGGAGAGAAGATCAGTGATGGAATTGAGGGAGGAGGCGGGGAGGTTAGGGCAGCAGTAGACACCACCTGTAAGGATGGGGAGGGAAAAAGGGTGGGATAGTTTTACTAGTAACAGTTCGTAGGCAGAGGGAGATATGTCATTGACTATAAAGAAGGGGTGCTGCAATGGGGGGGCTCCATACTCCAGAGATATGTTGGACTGTCCTCCTTGTACTCACCACTGCTCCATGTACACCACACTCTCCATCCTTTCCCTTGATGCCAGATACCTTGTGCATTGTGGCTCCCTCTTCTCGAAATTCTGGTTTGGCTTTCTTCCTCCCTACCTCTCCGCACTCCTATCTTCCTACACTCCCTCCTCCTACCCCTCTCCATAACTTCTGCTTCTTTCCCTGTTCTCCCCTCTCCAACAAGAAAATTTCAGCGGAGCGGGCCAAGCTACATTTTCCTATCCTTTTCTTAAGGTCTAATCCTTCCTCCTCGTCTCTCCGCTTAGCCTCATCCCTCTCCTCCCTCCGGTCCCTTCTCCATGAAAGAGGGGGAGCAGTAACAGAATGCTTTATACTGCAGTGAAGCAGAATTGAGGGGAGCTCACTAATTATAAAGAGGGGGTGCAGTAACAGAGGCCTCTGTGCTGCAGTGGTGTGGAATTAAGGGGAGCGCACTGATTATAAAGAGGGGGTGTAGTAACGGAATGCTTTATACTGCAGTGAAGCAGAATTGAGGGGAACTCACTAATTATAAAGAGGGGGTGCAGTAACCAAGGACTCTGTGCTGCAGTGATATGAAATTGAGGGGAGCGCACAAGCACAGATTATAAAGAGGGGGTTCAGTAACAGAGGGCTCTGTGTTCCAGTGATATGGAATTGAGGGGAGCTCATGATTATAAATAGGCGGTGCAGTAACAGAGAGCTACATTTCTCAGTTCAATGGAATTATGGGGAAGCCACTGATTATAAATACGGGGTACAGTAACAGAGGGCTCTGTGTTTCATTCATAAGGAAATGTGGGAGGTCATTAATTATAACGATGGGGTGCAGTAACAGAGAGCTCTGTATCCCAGTTCTGTGGAAATAAGCGGAGGTTACTGTTTCTAAACAGGGGGTGCAGTAACAGTGGGATCTGTGTTCCAGTCATGACGAATTGACAGGAGCTCACTGATTATAAATAGGGGGTGCAATAACAGAGGATTCTATGCTTCAGTGATGTGGAATTGAGAGGAGCATGTTGATTATAAAGAGGGGGTACAGTAAGAGAGGACTCAGTGTTCCAGTGATAAGGAAATTTGGGAGGTCATGGACTAGAAAGAGGGAGCACAGTAGTAAAGTTCTCTGTGTTCCAGTGATGTGGAACTGTGGAGAGCTCACTGATTATGAAGAGGGGGTGCAGTAACAGAGAAATCTGTGTTCCAATGATGTTGAATTGAGGGGAGGTCACTGATGATAAAGAGCCGATGCAGTAACAGAGGGCACTGTGCTGCAGTGATATGGAATTGTCAATGAGGGTGTGTGTGTTCCAGTGATGTGAAATTGAGTGTAGCTCACTGATTATAAAGAGCCGATGCAGTAACAGGGCGCTGTGTTCCAGTGATGTGGAATTGTCAATGAGGGGGTGCAGTAACAGATAACTTTGTGTTCCAGTGATGTTGAATTGAGGGGAGGTCACTGATTATAAAGAGCCGATGCAGTAACAGGGCGCTGTGTTCCAGTGATGTGGAATTGTCAATGAGGGGGTGCAGTAACAGAGTGCAGTCTTCCAGTGATGTGAAATTGAGTGTAGCTCACTGATTACAAAGAGCCGATGCAGTAACAGGGCGCTGTGTTCCAGTGATGTGGAATTGTCAACGAGGGGGTGCAGTAACAGAGAGTGCAGTCTTCCAGTGATGTAGAATTGTGGGGGGCTCACTGATTATAAACAGAGGATGCAGAAACAGGGGGCTCTGTGCTCCTGTGATGTGGAATTGAGGGGAGTGCACTGATTATAAAGAGGGGGTGTAGTAATGGAGGTCTCTGTGTTTCAAGGATATGGAGTTGAGAGGGGTCACTTATTATAAAGAGGGGTACAGTGGCAGAGGGCTCCGTGGTCCAGTGATGTGAAATTGTGGGAAGCTCACTGATTATAAAGAAGGGGTGCAGTAACAGTGGGTTCCATGCTCCAGTGATAAACAAACGTGGGAGATCACTGATTTTATGAAGAGGGGGTGCATTAAGAGAGGGTTCTGTGTTCCAGTAATGTGGAATTGAGGGAAGCTCACTGACTATAAAGAGGGCAAGCAGTAACAGAGGGTTATGTGTTCCAGTGATGTGGAATTGTGGGAGGTCACTGATTATAAAGAGAAGTGCAGTAACAGAGGGCTCTGTGTTCCAATGATGTGGAATTGTGGGAGGTCACTGATTATAAAGAGAAGTGCAGTAACAGAGGGCTCTGTGTTCCAGTGATGTAAAACTGAAGGGAGCACATGGATTATAAAGAGGGGGTGCAGTAAATACAGGTTACTCACCTGTAACAGGAGTTCTAGGAATGGTATATGTTGTTCATCCACACTTATTGGCAGGTATCCTTGCCGCTTTAAATCTTGCCGGAGGGTCTTCAAGCTGGCTCCTCCCAACCACCCTGGTGGTAAAACTCTCGGCTCCGCCCCATGACGCCTGATCTGGCCCGCTGTAAGCTCAGGTTGTGTGTCGAAGCCAGGAGGTTGGGTGGGTCGTGTGGATGAACAACATATACCATTCCTAGAACTCCTGTTACAGGTGAGTAACCTGTATTTCTAGGGACATGGATATGTTGTTCATCCACACTTACTGGCAGACTCCTAGCAGTTCTCCGGGAGGAGGGAGGCAAGGCACACACCCCCTACTTAGGGAATAAAGACTGGAGAACCGAGGCCCCAAAACCAGCATCCTGGCATGACTCAAGGTCGATGTGGTAATGGGTGATGAAGGTGTGTGCTGACTTCCAGGTAGCAGCCCTGCAGATATCCTGGATAGGGACGTCCCTGGAAGCAGCCACCGATGCAGCAGTATGGCAGGTAGAATGAGCTCTTTTCCCTCTGGGAGGCTTCATGCCCGCCAACTTATAGCAGAGATCTATGCAGGAGGTGACCCACCTGCTTATCACCCGTTTGGCTGCAGGTCTGCCAGGTGCGGCTTCAGCGTAGGTGACAAACAGCTGGAGAACCTCTCCCCGAATTTCAGCCTTGCGCTCCTTATAATAAGCGAGCGCCCTTCTAGGGTCCAAAGTATGGAGCCTGTATTCGGCCTCCGAGGTGTGATTGGGGTAGAACACCGGCAGAGTCAACACCTGGTTAAGGTGAAACTCCGACACCACCTTTGGAAGGAATTTCGGGTGGGGGCACAGGACAACCTTGTCCCTGTGGAAGACCAGGTAAGGAGACTCGCTGCAGAGCGCCTGGAGCTCTCCCATGCTTCTGGCTGACGTGATAGCCACCAAGAAGGCGGTCTTCCACGACAGGTGAGAGAGTTCACACCTGTGCATTGGTTCGAATGACTTGCCCATGAGCTTTGCCAGTACCAGCAGTAGATCCCACGGAGGTGGAGGTTCTCGCACTGGAGGGGAAATGTGATCAAGGCCTTTGAAAAAGCGCCAGACCACCTTCTCCTGCGACACCGACTGCTTCCCGGCCCGCGCCCGGAAAGCAGAGATGGCTGCTAGGTGCACCTTAGGGTCGTCGACCTAAGCCCTTGCCGAGAAAGGGACCATAAATAGTCCAAGATGCTTGCCAAGGAACAGGAGGAAGGGTCCAAGCCCTTGCCCTGACACCAAATGGAAAACCTCTTCCATTTGAAGGCATAGCATTTCCTGGTCGACTCCTTAAGGGACGCCTCAACTACATTGAGGACCTCGTTGGAAAGACCCAAGGCCTGGAACTCTAGCCGCTCAGGAACCAGGCCGTCAGGTGCAGGGATTGAAGGTCCGGATGGAACACCTTCCCCTTATTGACTGAGAGCAGGTCTGGGCGAGCTGGAAGCTGCCTCGGGAGCCTGGAGCTGAGGCTGAGGAGATCTGGGTACCAGAACTGGCAGGGCCAGTCTGGGGCTATCAGAATCACCTGCGCCTTGTCCCTCCTTGCTTTGAGAAGCACCTTGTGTATCAAGGGAAATGGGGGAAAGGCGAAGAGGCCCGGGGTCCACGGCCTCGAGAAGGCATCCTGCAGCAAGCCCTGCTGAGGGGGCGGGC
Source organism: Neoceratodus forsteri (assembly GCA_016271365.2). Classification (NCBI taxonomy): domain Eukaryota; kingdom Metazoa; phylum Chordata; order Ceratodontiformes; family Ceratodontidae; genus Neoceratodus; species Neoceratodus forsteri. The sequence goes on along the minus strand of CM028131.1, from coordinate 66,899,341 downwards.
ATGGAACAGCCTGCCGCATTCTCCTGAGGCAAACAGGTCCACCTGAGGTGTGCCCCAATGGGAGAACAGATCTTGTACTACCTCCAGCAGGAGAGACCACTCGTGGGATGCAGCCCCTATCCGACTTAGGGCATCGGCCAGGGTGTTGGAGGCTCCTGCCACATGAATGGCTAGGAGATCCGCCTCCAGGCTGCGCACGAGTGACCAAATGCGGAGAGCTTCCTTGCATAGAAGCATGGAGCGCGTCCCACCCTGGCAGTTTAGATAGTACATGGTCGTGGTATTGTCCGTCTGGACTCAGACCACTTGACCCCGGAGAAACGGAGCAAAGGCGGTGAGAGCTAGGCGGACCGCTCGGAGCTCCAGCAGGTTGATATGGCATCAGGACTCCCACGGGGACCAGAGGCCGTGCGCCCGGTGTTCCCCCAGATGGGCACCCCAACCCATCAGAGAGGCATTGGTCGATAGAGAGACCGTCGGCTCGGGGCGGACAAACGGGATGCCCTCCTGCAGATGAACTGGAACGGTCCACCACCGGAGAACGTTCCACATCCCCTGGGTCACCGTCACTAGCTGGTCTAATGGATCGCAGCGTTGTGACCACTGGCTGGCCAGTCCCCACTGAAGAGGCGCATGTCCAGTGGGCCCAACGGACCACGCTGGTCAGGCCGCCATGAGACCCAGGAGGCGAGGGAAGTCCCGGGCAGGGCGCTATTGCCCAACCAGAAATGATTGAGCAAAGGAGGAAAGAACCTCGGCCCTGTCCGCTGGGAGCCGTGCTCTGGCTCGAAGAGAGTCGAGCTCTGCCCCGATGAAAAGAATCACCTGCTTCGGCTCGAGTTCCGACTTGGCCTCATTGATGAGAAGGCCGACTTGAGAGCAAACCTGGAGGGCCAGATCTCTGGACTGCTCCACCTTCTGTCTGGAGGGGGCTGCTATCAGCCAATTGTCCAGGTAAGGGTACACCCGGACCCCTCGGCGCCGCAGGAAAGCTGTCACCACTGCTATGCATTTGGTGAAGACCCTGGGAGCTGGAGACAGGCCGAAGGGCATGGCTTGGAACTCGAAAAGGGATCCCTCCGCTCGAAAGTGAAGGAATCTCTGATGTGATGGATGGATAGGGACGTGAAAGAACGCATCCTGCAGGTCCAGAGAACAGAGCCACACGCAGAGTTCCAGGGATGGTATTATCTGAGCCACAGTGACCATCCTGAAGGTTCGAGACCTTAGAAACTTGTTTAGGTCGTGTAGGTCGAGAATGGGGCACCAGCCCCCCCGTCCGTTTCGGAACCAGGAAGTACCTGGACACAAACCCCGGGTCTGAGGGAGGGTCCGCCACCTCCCTGATCACCTCCTTTTGGAGGAGGAGAGCGATGTCGGCTCGGTGAGCCGACAGTGAGGCTGCGGATCCCGATGCCCCCGAGGTGCGACGGCTCTGAAGGGCGGGGCCTGCTTGAATTCCAAGGGCAGGCCTTTTCCCACCACCTCCAACACCCACCTGTCCATGGTAATAACGGCCAGGCGGAAAGGAAGTGATGGAGCCGTCCCCTCAACCCGTCACTGAGCAGGCTTGGAGGAGGGACCGGCCGAGGGACCTCCTGGGCCTTTACCTCCCTGCTTCCTGTTGGAGGAAGTCCCAGGCTTGGGTTTGGGATGCCAAGCTCGAGCCTGCTGGCCCTGATGTTGCTGGGCCGGACGTGCCGCAGGTGCAGAGGGACGAAAGGGCTTAGGCTGTGGTTTGCGGCCTTTGTCCTTCTGAGCGGATGAGACCGAGTCCAAGGTAGCATTGGACTTCTCGATCCTCTGCAGGTGACCTTCCACCCCAGGGCCGAAGAGGTCGGTCCCCAAGAAGGGGACATCCGCCAACTTGTGCTGGGTATCTGAAGTGAAGGTGGATATCCTCAGCCAAGCCCGACGACGTATAGCCACTGCGGCCGCCACAGACCTGGCACATGAGTCCCCGATGTCCAAAGCAGCCTGAAGCTGCTGTTTGGCCACTGCCCTGCCCTGGTCCCGCACCTGCCTAACCGTGGTCTGCAGATCCGCGGGAAGATGAGGACGACCTGTCCAGGGAGCCCAGCAGGGCATGAGGAGAAATGTGCCATGAGGCGGCCGAACTGGCCTGGCGAAGGCAGAGGAGGGACTTGGCGTAGACTTTTCGCCCGGCATAGTCCAATTTCTTGGACTCCTTGTCGGGAGGTTTGTCCCATCCTAGCGTACCCGCCGCCAGAAAACGCTGTCAGTAACTAACCCCTCGGCCGAGGGTGTTCCAAAACAGGACAAGGAACCGTAGGGACCGCATACTTCCTGGCCATCCTGGCGAGGTGCAGGGCAGGAAGCAGGGCGCTGCCAGGCTCAAGGCCGAGCCACTGTGGCCTCGGCCACGGAAGAACCTCGTGGGGATCCTCGGTCCAGAATCTCCGTGAGGGATACCTGGCCCGCTTAGAGACGGGTTCGAGCTTCATCCTGGTGGACTCCGAGATGAGCCGAAGCAATCCTAGGTAGGATGAAGGGCTATCGTCCACCGACTGTCTTCCTGAGGATTCCAAGTCCATTCGCTTGGAGAAAAGGGAGGAATCACCTTCGGACTCGGAAGAGTCCTCAAAGAGCTGCCTCGGGCCTGAGCCACCCTCCACCTGCCGAGGTCGATCGGGAGTGAGGGTGACAGCCTATGGGGCAGTACCTGAGCCGACCGAGAATTCTTGGTCGGAGCCCCAAATAACGGCTGTGGAGGCGGAGGTTCCACCGGGATCGGTGGGGCAGCTGGTTTTGGCCGAACAACCGGCCTGGGAACAGGCTCCTCGGGTAAAACGAGGGGTTGTTTCGGCCGCCCGATGACAGCCACTTAATGGCGGGAAGGCGGCGTCAGCTTGTTCCCGGTCAGAAGAACTCTTAGCCATGAGGTCCTCATATCGTCGGCGTAACTTCGTCAAGCCTCCCCTGTCGAGGAGGAGGACAGGGCCAGCGGCGACACCGCTTGCCGTGGTGCAGAGACCGAGACCGCTTATGACGCGGGATCGGCTGGACCGCGGGCGTCCGAGACCGAGAACCCGGCTTCCCGAGGACAGTGCGGAGGCGGGGTACCGCACTCCCTCGGTAGGAGGGTTCATCCAGGCTCCGGAACCAGAGGGACAGACAAGCCAACGGGGTCCTCAGCTCCCACCGGGGGAACCGGGGAGAGGGGATTCTCGGCTTCTCCTGCCGACAGCCCGTCCAACGGGTCGAGAAAAATCTCGACCGCGTCGACGGGAGTCTCGGTCAACTGGCCTGACGCGGACACCGTGAGATCAATGGCCGAAGCCGAGCGGTCGACCGAAGTCGACGGCCGACAACTCGGGGAGAGGGATCTTTCCTGCTCCCAAGAGCGCCGACGGAGGGACTTACACTTTGTCTCTTTTGGACCGAGAAAACGGTCCAGCAGAAGTTGGTCCTCACCTTTAGTAGAGAGGGTCAGACAAAGCTCCTTAAAGAAGCTGAATAAGAGGCACCGAGAGAGGCGGGACAAATGCAGCCTGGTAGAAGCGGCCAGCGCCGCCTCCTCTTCGGCGATCATCTGCTTGAGCTGATCCGCTTGAGCCCGCGCCCCGCCAGATCCGCCCGACCAGGCCTCTTTTTGACTTCACGGGGAAAACGCTCTGGGGACGCCCCAGTATAGCCGGGCAGCACGGTCTTCGAGGACGAGGGCCGAGAAGGAAGACACAGGTCGCAAGCCCGCGGACGTGCTCCAGGCTCAGACAGTAAACGCACATGGAGTGCGGATCCGTCCGAGACATCTTCTGCCCGCAAGGGCATCTCCGGAAACCGGGAGTCGATTTGTCCATCGCAGCCACGAGGGATAGAAGACCTAAGATTATTTTAGTGTAAACTTTTAATTTGCAAAAACTGAAGAATTAGGAACCAGTCTTATACGCAGAGCGTTAAGGAGGGAACCTGAGCTTCCAAGTGGTAAGGAAGATCTGGCGTCATGGGGCGGAGCCGAGAGTTTTACCACCCAGGTGGGTGGGAAGAGCCAGCTTGAAGACCTTCCGGCAAGATTTAAAGCGGCAAGGATACCTGCTAATAAGTGTGGATGAACAACATATCCATGTCCCTAGAACAGAGGGCTGCGTGTTTCAGTGATGTCGAATTGTGGGGAGCGCACTTATTATAAAGGAGGGTGCAGAAACAGAGGGCTCTGTGTTTCAGTGATGTAGAACTGAAGGGAGCACATGGATTATAAAGAGGGGTGCAGAAACAGAGAGGGCTCTGTGTTTCAGTGATGTGGAATTGAGGGGAGCGCACTGATTATAAAGAGGGGGTACAGTAATAGAGGGTTCTGTGTTCCACTGATGTGGAATCGAGGGGAGCTCACTCATTATGTAGAGAGGGTGCAGTAGCAGTGGACTTTGTGTTCCAGTGATGAGGAATTATGAAGAGCTCACTCATTAAAAAGTGGGGATTAAGTAACAGAGGGCTCTGTGTTCCAGTGAATGGAATTGAGTGGAACTCACCGATTGTAAAGTGGGGTGCAGTAGGAGAGTGCTCCATGTTCCAGTGCTGTGAAACTGTTGAGCGCTCACTAATTATAAAGAGGGGGTGCAGTATCAGAGGGCTCTGTGCTCCGCTGATGTGGAATTGAGGGCAGGTCGCTGATTATAAAGAGGGGGTGCAGTAAGAGAGGGATCTGTGCTCCACTGATGTGGAATTATGGGGAGATTACTAATTATAAAGTGAGGAGGAAGTAATAGAGGACTTCATGTTCCAGTGATGAGGAATTGACAGCTGCTCATTCATTATAAAGAGGAGATGCAGTAACAGAGCACACTGTACTCCAATGATGTGGAATTGAGGGGGAGCGCACAGACTATAAAGAGGGGGTACAGTAATACATTGATATATGTTCTAGTTATGTGGAATTGTGGGGAGCTCATTGTTTTTAAAGAGGGAGTGCAGTGACAGACGGCTCCCATTCCAGTGATGTGGATTTGATGGGATCTCACTGATAATAAAGAGGGGATGCAGTAACAGAGGGCTCTGTGCTCCACTGATGTGGAATTGAGGGGAGCGTTATTGAGTATAAAGATGGGGTGCAGCAACAGAGGATTATGTGCTCCATTGCTGTATAATTGTGGAGAGCGCACTGATTATCGTAGTTAATACTTTTTATTGATTTTAAATTACTACAATATAACAGAGCACAGTCATGAACTATGTAAGCAGTTTACAGGTACAGGGTGAGAGAAAAGCCATTGATACATTGACACATACATACATGCTAGTTTATCCTGACGAAAGTTGTAATGCAGGGTTAAGCTACCAGGGACAAAAACTAACGGTTTATGCTAAGCAGTAACTATACGGCATTCCACATCCTATGGGCAGACTCTTCTCACCTGTACAACATTTAAATCCTAACATATTTAAATCAGTTGAACCAGGTAAGTTATCCTAACTCTGTTAATGACCTACTCAAACACAAGCAGGCACAATTTAGTGTAAGATCAGGATACCCACAGCATAGCGTAATGAGGAGCAGAAAGCAAGGACCAGTGTGACTAAGGGGGAGGATGTTCGGCCTACACCAGTTCGAAGTTTCATGTAAGTTAAGAAGGGGGCCCAACAGATGTAGAATTTGGGGAGTGAATTGGCAATGACATGAGACATCCGATCTAGGGATGCAATCTTGTGGAGGGGAGTAAGGAGTTCTGCCATAGAGGGGATATTAGTAGTTCTCCATCTACCTAGAATCAACTGCTTAACTTGGATACTAAAAAGGGCTAGCCAGCGTTGTTGGGCTCAGAATAACTTCTGTTGACCGGTTGGAATACCTAAGATCCAGAAAAGAGGATCCCGTCCCAGTTTAGAGCCTATAACGTGGGACGCCAGGTCTACTGCTGAGGTCCAAAAGGGGGAGGATCAGCGGGCATGCCCAAAGGATATGAAGTAAATCACCGGTTTGGGTCTGGCACCTCCAGCAGAGGTCAGTGTCTAGGGGCTTGCTTTTATAAAATACTGATGTTGTTCTATGCCAATGATGAAGTATCTTATTTTGTATGAGTTTACTCCTCATGTCTGTGTATGCAAAATGGGCCTGTTTCCAACAGAGATTCCATTGACTGTCCGCTATAGGGGTTTACAGAACCTGTTCTCATTTAGGCTTTGCAGTCATTGATTGAAAGGGGAGGAAATCTTGAAGTTCGACATGAATTTGACTAGCATGCCCTTTAGTCAGGGAAAGCCAATGAGTCAGTTTAGTTGCTAGAAGGCGCGTCCGAGAGGTAGTTTTCAGGAAGGATGTAATTGAGCTGCGGAGTTGTAGATATTTCCAGAAGTCAGCCCTACCCAGTCCTTTCTCTAGGGACAGATCTTGGAATGACTTCATTGTCTGATCACTTATCCTAACATTCCCCAGGGTTTTAATACTACATTTCTGCCAGTGGTCCCAGCAGAGGGGTTTACGCTCCACCTGGATCTGCTCATTGTCCCAAAGGGGAGTCCAATCAAGGGGAAGTGGATCTGCCCTCAACTTTGCATGTACCGTTTTCCAAATTTTTAACTGCCGTGTTATATTTGATGGGCTTTTATTTAGGAAAGGATTGCATATCAGAAGCGATAAGTTAGAGACTTGGGTGGAAGCTAATTCCATGGAGATCCATTGTGGGGGAATAATCCCCAAAGGCTAAACCAGTTAATTGTCTGAGCTGTGGAATAGGCCCATTTATAACCTTCTAGCCATGGCAGCCCCCATCCCCCCACCCGCCAATGTGACCTAAGTCTGTTCCTACTATAGCGCATTTTTTTATTGTCCCAAATGAATTTGCTCAGTAGGGCATCAATGGTATTGGTCCATCGAGGTGGGAACTCTAGAGGGATATGGGAGATAGCATACAGGAGCTTGGGTGCCAATATCATTTTGATCGCCAAAATTTTCCCTGCTAGTGTGGGGTGCAAGGACTACCATCTTTCAAATTCTGCCCCAATTTCGGTCACCAGTGGCCACAGATTAAAGTCCCATAGTTTCGTAAAACCTGGGGTGATATGAATGCCGGGACAGACTAGCTCTTTAGGGGACCAGTGCAGTCCAAAGGGGGCTATTAAGGTGGGAGTGCACAGGGTATTTAACGGTATAACTTCTGTCTTTGACGGATTCATTTTCAGCCTGAAATGCACCTTAAAACCTGTCAATAGGGTAATTAAAGCAGCGATGGATGCTGGGGCATTCTCCAAGGGTACTAGCAAATCATCCACATACATAAGAGTACCGTATGAGGTGTCTCCAGTAGTAATGCCTTGAATAGCAGGGTGTTACCGGATGGCTGCTGAAAGGGGCTCCACTGCTAAGAAAAACAGCATGGGGGAGAGGGGGCATCCCTGTCAGGTACCTCTCCCTAGAAGGAAGGGGTCCTACAGGGTGGAATTAGTAAGGATCCTGGCTGAGGGTCTGTGATACAGTGCCGCAACCCAGCCGCTGAACCATTCACCCAGGTCCAGATGTTGCAAGACTAATGCCAGATAGTCCCACTCCAGGGAATCGAAGGCTTTTTCAAAATCAATGGCTACTGTAGCCGCTGGAGTGGGAGCTGTCTTGGCATGGTGAAGGGGGTTTAGTAGGGAGTGGATGTGGTCTCTACTGTATCGACCGGATATAAAGTCCACCTGAGATGGGTGTCCAGGTGTCAGTAGGAGGGGGCCTAGACGGGCTGCAAGAATTCTAGCAAAGATTTTACTGTCTGTATTGATAAGGGAAATTGGACGATAGCTGGAGGGGAAGGGAGGGGAGGATCTTTCCCTTTTTTGGGGAACACGGTTATGACATCCTCTGGTAGATTGGGAGGAAAGCAACCGTTGGCCAAGGCCTCATTGGATACCTGACTAAGGAGGGGAGCAATTTGTGAGTGTACTAATTGCCAAGCCTCAACTGGAAAGCCATCCCCCTGGTAGCCTTTCCAGGGTTTATAGCTTTGATTACCTGTTCTACTTCGAAAGGGGAGATGGGAGCTTCAAGGCTATCTTTGTGTTGGGGTGAAAATTTAGGAAGTGCTAGAGAGGTTAGAATTTTTTTTCACTGCTTCCTTGTCCATGGCTCTGGAGGATTTGTGTAGAGTAGTATAGTATTGCTGCATGATGTCATTAATTTTTCTCTGCAGCTGTACTGGTGGCTCCAGAAGCATCTCTTATTCCAGGTATGTGCTTCTCCACTTGCTGATTCCTTAGTCTATACGCCAGCAGCTTACCTCCCTTCTCCCCACCTTCCCAGACTTTATGCTTGAGGTGGAGGACCGCTATCTCTGCCTTGTGAACTAATAGCTCATTGATTTCCAGTTTGAGCCTTACAGTTTCTTGGCTGAGTGGGGAGTGATGCTCAAAGTGGGGGGATTGCTTTGCTTCAAATTCTTTTGCTTGGAGTTGCTCTTCAACTGATTTGAGGAGCTGCTCCTGCTGCTTACGCCTGTTGGCTGCATACCCCATGATGGTGCCCCTGAGGGTAACTTTCAGGGCTTCCCAGGTAACAGCTGGGGAAGTATCAGTGAACAGGTTTTCCGCTAAATAATAGGAAATTTCTTGCGCAAACCATTCTTCAAAATCGGAGTCCCTAAGCAGAAGAAGGGCCAATTTCCACAAGGTGCGAGGGGTCATGTGAGGTCCCCATACAAGGTGGAGATGGACCGGGTAGTCATCTGAGATAACCACTGGTGCTATCTCTGAACCAGTGGTCATGTGTGTTACCGTGGGGGAGATTAACCAGTGATCTAACCTACTGTGCTATGGACCGGTGTAAAAAATGGTGTAGTCCCTGTCCTGGGGATGAAAAACTCTCCAGATGTCCTGAAGACTGAGATCCAGCATAGTTTACTTTACTGCCATTCGCGTTTTAGGGTGGTAGTCTTGAGTGGCAGAGCTATGGTCTATAAAGTCCCCCCCAACAATTACTGGGATGGAAGCCAGCCGCAGTAATTAAGAACCAGCTTGGGCCACATCATGAAAAATCCCTGGGGTGTCCTCATTTGGACCATATATATTCACTAGCAGGAGTGGCCCTTCTGGGGTGTCTAAGGAGACCACTACCCACCTCCGCTTCGTATCCTGTCTCGTCTGGACCGGGGACAATTTCAGGGTCTTGTGCAAGAGAATAGCTACTCCTCTTTTCTTGGAAGGGGCAGAGGAAGAAAATACCAGTCCCACCCAGTTCCCTGGCTAGCTTGTCATGATCCTGTTTAGTGAGCTGTGTTTCTTGGAGGAAAGCCATGGTGGTGCACAATCGTTTTAAGTGCGATAACGCCTGTTTACATTTTAAAGGGGTGTTGAGGCCCCATACGTTCCAGGTGTAAGCATGGACATCATCCATTATCCTGGTGAGGTTGCCTGTGATGGTGAAGGATTATGTGATAAAATGCCTCATGGACTGCGAACCACCATAACTTCCCATTCATATTCCCCTTTCCCCTCCATGTATCCCCTGTACCAGCCGCAGTAAAGAGCAGCGGCTGGCACAGAGAATACATGGAGGGGAAAAGGGGTTCTTCCGGTACATTGGGGAGCGGAGAAAAACTAAGGGCCATCTCAGCAGATTGAGATCAGAAGGAGGGTGGGTGGAAGAGGCGAGGGACTAGGCAGAGGTATTTAATGAATACTTTGCCTCTGTGTTCACTAGGGAGGGGGATGGGATATCTACAAAGCAAAGCATTACGGGGATAGAAGTGGCAGTGAGTGAGATCAGGGGAGCAACAGAAATGGAGCAAGAGGGAGGGAGGGAGAGGTACCCCAGGGGTGTCACATCTGGATAAGGATAAAAAGGCCAGTAAGGTGGAGGGGACAGATGATGCTATCTCTGCCAAAAGGGTGTGGTTAGCCCTCAAGTCCCTAAAGAAAGACAAATCTCCTGGGCCGGATGGCATTCATCCAAGAGTACTATGGGAATTGGCGGACATACTGGCTGCACCCCTGGCGGAGCTCTTCAACAGGTCACTTGAGACAGGGAGGGTACCTAGGGATTGGCGAGAGGCACATGTGGTGCCAATCCATAAAGGGAGGTCGAGGGAAGTACCAGGTAACTATAGACCCATCAGTTTGACCTCGGTGGTGAGAAAATTATTGGAGAGTATACTAAAGGAACGATTGGGGGTGTACTTGGAGGAGGTGGGAGGTCTGGATAGTTGGCAACATGGGTTTGTGCCAGGTAGATCATGTCAAACCAATCTTGTGGAGTTCTACGAATGGGTAACATCAGAACTGGACAGGGGAAAGCCTGTGGATGTATTATTCTTGGACTTCAACAAGGCGTTTGACTCTGTCCCCCACAATAGTCTGGTGGAGAAACTGATGGGGTTAGGAGTAGGCCCTTTGATGGTCAGATGGATTGAGAACTGGCTAGCTGGACGCACCCAGAGAGTAGTGGTCTGTGGGGAACTCTCGAACCCTAGAGAGGTTGGTAGTGGGGTACCTCAGGGCTCGGTCCTGGGTCTGATCCTGTTTAATGCATACATATCGGACATCAGGGAGGGTATAGGGTGTGAAATGAGTCTCTTCGCTGATGACGCCAAGATAGGAGCAGTAGTTGAGGGAGAAGAGGGGAGGCTGGCCCTGCAAGGGGACCTGGACACCCTGAAAAGCTGGGCTCACACATGGAAATTAAATTTCAATATCACCAAGTGCAAGGTGTTGCATCTTGGGCGGGAAACCCTAAACACAGGTGCACCTGGGAGGGTCTGGAGGCCTCAATGGGGAAAAGACCTAGGGGTCATGGTGGATACATGTATGAATAACTCTGAGCAGTGCAGGAGAGCGGCTAGCAAGGCAAACAGGATGTTGGGATACATCGTAAGGGGGATCACCTCTAGGAGCAAGGAAGTCATTCTACCGCTGTACAATGGACTGGTTAGACCACACCTTGAGTAGTGTGTACAGTACTGGAGACCACACTTGAAGAGGGACATACAGCTCCTGGAGAGGGTACAGAGGAGGGCAACTAAGATGATACAAGGGCTAGGGGATTTGATGTATGAGGACAGACTTGAGGAGCTCTGCCTGTTTTCATTGGAGGAAGGAGAGACAGGGGACATGATTGAGGTCTTCAAGCAATTTTCAAGGAATAAATAGGTAAACATGGAGGGATCTTTAGACTAAAGCAGGGAGGTATCACCAGAGGGCATTGTTTGAAGTTGGAAGGTGGAAGGGTGAGGGGGGAAAAGAGGAGGAGGTTTTTCACTGAGAGGGTGGTGGACCCTTGGAATGCACTGCCTGGCGAGCTGGTTCAGAGATCTACAGTGGAGGGCTTCAAGAGAGGGTGGGACAGACACAGAAAGTGGATGTATCAGATGATGGCCTGTCCCCGGGGGGTGGGGATGGATGATAGGGGTTTCTGGAACACAAGGGAGGGGAGGGCCTCGGCACCTAACTAGGGATCTGAGGTTCGAGCAGACTCGATAGACCTTAAGGCCTAATCTTCTGGCAAATAGTATGTTAGTATGTTTGTATATTGTCCCTACTAACTAAGTGCAACTGAAATCTCAAATGCCATCTTAGCACAGTCAGAAGTACATGCAACACAATTACCTAGTTCATATCTACTATATATAAACAAACAGGACAAATAGCCCATGCTAAAAAAGAACAGTAAACCATGACAATAAAAACTAACTTTAATGGGTAACCCATCTTGACGAGCTGGGAGACAGAGGGCTGGCGGTAGCCCTCCATGGTCACATCCCCCTCTCGTAGGGGGAGGGATGACATCCTCTTCTACGGAGGAGGACAGCTACTCCTGGGAAAACCTAAGGGATGAATCCCCAGACACTGAGACACTTAAGGAGAGAATTGTCTCCTCCACCCAAAAGCACCATATCAGTACAGGACCACCCAGGAGGCTCCTGTAGTGTGAAGGAGTCCGCCTTGGTATTAATCTTTCTACAGGGCAGTAATGGTGCTTGTCATGATATGCAGGAAGAGATGTCAATATGCAGAGGCAACTCATTATGTCGTTCCTGCTAAACCAGTACCTCTCCTCCTGAAATCGCGCTAGGTGTGCTTTAAACCTGTCAGATTACATTGCTACAATTCTCCAGGAAGCTAAGCAACACACTTCAAAGACCTGACACATATATAATGGAATGAAACAGGAGGGGCCCACTACCAGAGCATAATCATTGTTACAAACCCCCTGCATTAATTAACCCAGTCAGACTATCAGAGAATTGGATCGCTTCTTGAGCTGAAAATCAAATCATTATTCAGTATATCATAGTATCGGCCAAGGCATCAGAGGGACTGTTGTATAGGTTCCAGTCATGCCAGTCTGTACTGCTGGTGTAGGATGGGGGAAGTTACCAGGGGGGCCCATGTTGGAGTTGAGCCAGTCAATTCCAAAAGCAACCCCCATCCCTCTTTAGCTCCCCAACCTCAGGCTGGAGTAACACAGTACTTACCTTGGGCCACGTCATGTGGGATTTCTCTCTGCCTGGGCACTGATGTTCGTTGAGGCTCTCTTCCCCATGTCAGCGTCCAAAGAAGGCGCAGTCTGAGAAGAGCAGTCTGCAGGGCCTTCCTGAGATTGGGAGGGACAGGTTGCTGTGATTTCGGCTCATGCCTTGGAGTGTGATGGTGTGGGCATAAATCCAAGCGGCTGTGGAGTGATGTCTGCAGAACTGGGCACACTGTCCATTTCTGGGTTGTTCTGCAACAGCGCAAATCTGTTTGGAGTGAAACAGACCTGTAAAGCCAGAGCCTCTTACTTATCTACAGGCGATCCACTTCTTGGGCTTTCCATGCGTGCTCTCTCTGCTGGGTGAGTTCTCCTCCCATGTCTGTGGGAAGTATGCCTCTTCTTAGACCTAGGCGGGTGGGCACCTTCAAAGATTTGAACCACTGGATTCTCTATGTGTCGTGTCGCAGCCACAGGTTCATTAGGCTGAGTGACCTGTGACTGGTTGCTCTCCCGCCTACCTGGGCTTCCCGATTATCTGAACTCCGCTAGGTATGTTTTGTGGAGAAAGTCCATGAAGTTGTCTGGGTGGGCAAAGAGTAGAGGGGACCCACTGATAACAATTCTCAAAGTGGCAGGATACCGGAGAGAAAATGGGATACCCAGCTTGTGTAGCAATTTACGCCCCTCTTAGTATGCTTTCTGGTGTTCCAACAGCTCCCTTAAGTAGTCTTCGTAAATTTGAATTTTGTGCCTCTGCCAGGTAAGCTGACCGTTGTTCCTCGCAGCAGTAGCGATCTCCACTTTTTGCCAGAAATTGAGAAATTGGGCCAGTAGTGGCCATGGCCTATCCCTCAGCCTGGGAGTGGGTGCTAGTGAGTGATGCGCCCACTTGTTTGAAGGACAGTACTGGTAGGGAGGCCCAGTAACTGAGGGAGAATGGATTGAAAAAACTTTTATTTATTTATTTGGTTTTTGTTTACCGGGTAAGTACACTAGCCAGAAAGACTATTTTCAGGCACGATCCGGGAGAGTACTGACACAATAATACAGAACTTCAAGGAGAATAAACATGAATACTAAACTTTTTACATGAGGAAATATGCACATAACAATGGAAATTTTGACAAGTTTAAACGGAGGCAAACAGCAGACAAAAATGAAAACAACAATAAGGTTACAAAAGGCAATAAATAAGGCAATATTAAGGCAATACAGACATTTTAGGAGATAAAGTGCTAATGGTGTGTATATCGATAGGCAGAGCGAGAGAGAGATGAAGAGGGGCTAGAGAGAGAGGTAAGAGGAGTAGGGAGGTGGTGGCGCAGACATGGACCATGTTGAAAGGGGGGGTTTGAGAAGAGGGGAGAAATTAAGAATATACTGGAGAGGGAAGGGGAGAGATAGAGGATGAGGGAGTATTTGATAGGAGAGGAGACTGAGAGGAAGTGCACCAAGAGAGGAGGACCACCAACCCATGCCAACAGGGAGGGGGGTCGGATTGTGGGGTAGAGACTACGGCGGTTTGAAACAGGAGCATATGTGGGATGAGATGAGATGGTGTCTTAAATTTTCTCTTAAAGGAGTAATGGGAAGTTGATTGATGAAGTGTTAGAGTGAGTGAGTTCCAGAATTGTAGTGCATGGTGGGCATAGGCACTACTGCCTTTTTTTGTACGGTGCCTAGGAATAAGGACAGGAGCATTTTCTGCGGAGCGTAGCGCATAGTTAGTTTTCTGGTAGGGAAAGAGACAGGCCAGATGTTTGGGTGTATGAGACCTAATAATGTTATCAGTGACGGATCCAAGTGCAAAAGACCTTAGTTCTTTAGGCGGGAGCCAGCCAAGATCCAAGTAAAGAAGGCAGTGATGTTTCAGCCTAGGAGAGCTAGAGGCAAAATGACAGATGTTGTTATACGTTACATCCCACTTACGAAGACATGAGCAACTGGCTGATGCATATATAGGGACTCCGTAAGTGAGAGAGGGAAGTAATATGCCACGGGCAACTGCAAGTCTAGCAGAGGGAGTGAGAGCATAACTGGTCCGGTAGGCAATCCCAAGCATAGAGTTTACTAGCTTGCAGATAGATTGACTATGAGGGTCAAAACTCAGGCATGGGTCTAGGGTGACACATAGATATTTAAATGAGGTAACCACCCCAACTGATGAGCCATCAAGGGAGGAGACAGTTAGTTGAGTTTGGACATGGTTGGGCTTGACACTAGATCCGAAGAGCATGGCTTGGGTCTTTGTTTTATGTAAAGTTTGTGCTTTGTAAGCCACAGTTGGATAAGTTGATAGTCACAGGAGAGATTAGCATTTATTCCCTCAATGTTGTTAGAGCTTGAGTATAGGACAATGTCATCTGCATAAAGTAGGGAGGAAGTCCTATGGAGATTTACAGTAATGCTATTGATAAAGGTGGAGAACAGCAGAGGAACCTAAGATGGATCCTTGAGGTACTTCAATATTTATGGACACCTTGTCTGAGAGGGTAGAGTTGAATTTCACATGTTGAGACCTATCTGACAGGTAACTATCAAACCATTTTACAACATGTGGTGAGAAACCTAGAGAGTTCAGGGCGGAGGATAGAGTGCGATGGTCAGCTAGTTCGAAGGCTTTAGTCATATGTATGAAAACAGCGCCGGTGAGCTTTCCAGAGTCCATTGCCACTAGGGTGTCAGACGAGAATTTGAGGAGGGCAGTTGTACTACTATGTCCCTTGTGGAAACCATGTTGAGCATCAGTGAGAAGGTCACATTGCTGGAGAAAGGAAGTGGTTTGGGTGGCCACAAGCTTCTCAAGACTTTTACTGAGAACCGATAGTATAGCAATTTTGCTGTTCTGCAGCCTCCAGAAGCCGACGAACCTGAGATTGCTGCGTCAGCTCCTGTTCTCAAGATCATCCACTTTCTCCTGTAAGTACGTGATGGCATGGGTCTGTTCTTGCATGGTTGCCATCATTTGTTGCAGGGTCACATCATGAGAGCGGATCCTTTGCTCCACTTGGAGGATCCTGTTCTCAATCACTTGTAGGGTTTGAGTGTTATTGTTGACAGCCACTGTTAGATGAGACAGTTAGTGTAAATGCTGTGCAAACATCTGCTCTGTTTTGGTTGCATCTGCCGTGGGTGAGGAGGTCCTGTTGCGGGTCCAAAATGCATTCAACCCAGAGCAGCCAGAAGACAGGCTCCGGGTAGGGAAATGAAATGCCAAAGCCACAAAAATGGTTAGTAGCTGTAGTTTTACTTGAGAAAGTTGTCCCCTGTAGTCCACAGCGAGACCTCTAACCTGTAGGATGTCAGCGGATTTGTTCAGTGTCCAAGGAGCAAAAGCACTAGGCAGCCATTCTGGATTAGTGCTAGACCATGTCCCCCCCGGGAGCGCACTGATTATAAAGATGGGGTGCATCAACAGAGGGTTCTGTGCTCCAGTACTGTATAATTGTGGGGAGCGCACTGATTATAAAGAGGGGGTGCAGCAACAGAGGATTCTGTGGTTTAGTGCTGTATAAGTGTGGGGAGCGCACTGATTTTAAAAAGGGGGTTCAGTGACAGAGGGCTCCTGTTCCAGTGATGTGGATTTAATGAGATCTCACGGATAATAAAGAGGAGGTGCAGTAACTGAGGGCTTTGTGTTCCACTCATGTGGAATTTAGGGGAGCTCACTAATTGTAAAGAGATGGAGCAGTAACAGAGAGCTCTGTGTTCCGGTGCTGTGGAATTGTCAGGAGCTCACTAATTATAATGAGGGGGTGCAGTAACTGAGTGTTCTGTGCTCCAGTGATGTGGAATTGTGGTGAGCTCACAAAGTATAAAAGAGGGAGTGCAGTAACACAGCGCTGTGTGTTCCCAGTTTTGTGGAATTGAGGGGAGCTCACTGATTATAAAGAGGGGGTGCAGTAACAGAGGGTTCTGTGCTCCGGTGATGTGGAATTCACTGTAGCGCACTGATTATAAAGAAGGAATGCAGTAATAGAGGGCTCTGTGTTCCATTTATGTGGAATTTAGGGGATTGTACTGATTATAAATAGGGGGTTCAGTAACAGAGGGCTCTGTGCTACTTTGATGTGGAATTGTAGGGAGCTTATTGACTGTAAAGAGGGGGTGCAGTAACAGGATTCTGTGTTCCAGTGATGTGGAATTGAGGGGAACGCAATGATAATAAAGAGGGGGTATAATAACAGAGGGTTCTGTGCTCCAGTGATGTGGAATTGAGGGGAGCGCATTGATTATAAAGTGGGGGTGCAGTAACAAGAGTGCTCTATGTTCCAGTGATGTGCAGTTGTGGGGAGTGCATTGATTATAAAGTGGGGGTACAGTAGCAGAGGGTTCTGTACTCCAGTGATGTGCAGTTGTGGGGAGTGCACTGATTATAAAGAGGGGGTACAGTAGCAGAGGGTTATCCACTTCAATGATGTGGAATTGAGGGGAGTGCACTGATAATAAAGAGGGGCTATAGTAACAGAGATTTGTGTTCCAGTGAAGTGGAATTGTGGGGAGCTCACTGAGTATAAAGAGGGGGTACAGTAGCAGAGTGTTCTGTGCTCCAGTGATGTGGAATTTTGGAGAGCTCGCTGATAATAAAGAGGGGTTTCAGTAACAGAGGGCTCTGCGTTCCAGTGATGTGGAATTGTGTAGAGCGCACTGATTATAATGAGGGGGCGCAGCAATGGAGGGCGCTGTGTGTTCCATTAATGTGGAAATTAGGGGATTGCACTGATTATAAAGAGGGGGTTCAGTAACAAAGGGTTCTGTGCTCCAGTGATGTGGAACTGAGGGGAGCGCATTGATTATAAAGAGGGGGTGTAGTAACAGAGGGTTCTGTGCTCCAGTGCTGTATAACTGTGGGGAGCACACTGATTATAAAGAGGGGGTGCACCAAGAAAGGGTTGTCTGCTCTAGTGCTGTATAATTGTGGGGAGTGCACTGATTATAAAGAAGAGGTGCAGCAATAGTTGATTCTGTGCTCCAGTGCTGTATAATCGTGGGGAGTGCACTGATTATAAAGAGGGGTGCACCAAGAGAGGGTTCTGTGCTCCAGTGCTGTATAATCGTGGGGAGTGCACTGATTATAAAGAGGGGGTGCAGCAACAGATGATTTTGAGCTCCAGTGCTATATAATTGTGGGGAGCACACTGATTATAAAGAGGGGGTGCAGTAACAGAGGGATCTGTGCTCCAGTGCTGTATAGCTGTAGGGAGTGCACTGATTATAAAGAGGGGGTGCAGCAACAGAGGATTATGTGCTCCTATGCTATATAATTGTGGGGAGCGCAGTAATTCTAAAGAGGGAGTGTAGTAGCAGAGGGCTCCCAGTTCCGGTGATGTGGAATTGTAGTGAGGTCATTTATCATAAACAAGGGGTGCAGTAACAGAGTGCTCTGTGTTCCAGTGATGAGGAATTAACAGGAGTTCATTGATTACAAAGAGGGGGTGCAGTAACAGAGGGTTGTGTGCTCCAGTGACGTGTAACTGAGTGTAGCGCACTGATTTACAAAGAGGGGGTGCAGTAACAGGGCTCTGTGTTCCAGCGATAAGGAATTAACAGGAGTTCACTGAGAATAAAGAAGGGGTGTAGTAACAGAGGGTTGTGTGCTCCAATGATGTGGAATTGAGTGTAGCGCACTGATTTATAAAGAGGGGGTGCAGTAACAGGGCTGTGTGTTCCATTCATGTGGAATTGAGGGGAATGAATTGAATATAAAGAGGGGGTGCAGTAACAGAAGGTTCTGTGCTCCTGGGATGTGGAATTGAGGTGACCTCACTAAATATAAAGAGGGGGTTCGATAGCAGAGGGTTCTGTGTTCCAGTGATGTGGAATTGAGGAAAGCGCATTGATTATAAAAGAGGGGTGTAGTAACAGAGGGTTCTGTGTTCCAGTGATGTGGAATTGAGGGGAGCGCATTGATTATAAAGTGAGGGTGCAGTAACAGAGGGTTCTGTGTTCCAGTGATGTGGAACTGAGGGAAGCGCATTGATTATAAAGAGGGAGTGCAGTAAGAGAGGGTTCTGTGCTCCAGTGATGAGGAATTGAGGGGAGCGCACTGATTATAAAGAGGGGGTGTGGTAGCAGAGGGCCCCAAGTTCCAGTGATGTGGAATTGTAGTGAGGTCATTTACCATAAACAGGGGGTGCAGTAACGGAGTGCTCTGTGTTCCAGTGATGAGGATTTAACACGAGTTCATTGATTATAAAGAGGGGGTGCAGTAACAGAGGGTTGTGTGCTCCAGTGACGTGTAACTGAGTGTAGCGCACTGATTTATAAAGAGGGGGTGCAGTAACAGGGCTCTGTGTTCCATTCATGTGGAATTGAGGGCACTGAATTGAATATAAAGCGGGGGTGCAGTAACAGAAGGTTCTGTGCTCCTGGGATGTGGAATTGAGGTGACCTCACTAAATATAAAGAGGGGGTTCGGTAGCAGATTCTGTGTTCCAAGAAGCGCATTGATTATAAAGAGGGGGTGTAGTAACAGAGGGTTCTGTGCTCCAGTGATGTGGAATTGAGGGGAGTGCATTGATTATAAAGTGGGGGTGCAGTAAATATAGGTTACTCACCTGTAACAGGAGTTCTAAGAATGGTATATGTTGTTCATCCACACTGTCTGGCAGGTTCCTTGCTGCTTTAAATCTTGCCGGAAGGTCTTCAAGCTGGCTCCTCCCACCCAACCGGTGGTAAAACTCTCGGCTCTGCCCCATGACACCAGATCTAGCCCGCTGGAAGCCAGGTTGTGCATCGAAGCCAGGGAGATTGGGTGGGTCGTGAGGATGAACAACATATACCATTCCTAGAACTCCTGTTACAGGTGAGTAACCTGTATTTCTAGGGACATGGATATGTTGTTCATCCACACTGTCTGGCAGACTCCTAGCAGTTTTCCGGGAGGAGGGAGGCAAGGCGCACACCCCCTACTTAAGGAATAAAGACTGGAGAACTGAGGCCCCAAACTGGTATCCCGGCGTGACCCAAGGTTGATGCGGTAGTGGGTAATTAAGGTATGTGCCGACTTCCAGGTAGGAGTCCTGCAGATATCCTGGATAGGGACATCCCTGGAAGCAGCCACCGATGCAGCGGTATGGCAGGTAAAAATGAGCTCTTATCCCTCTGGGAGGCTCCATGCCCGCCAACCTATAGCGGAGATCTATGCAGGAGGTGACCCACCTGCTCATCATCTGCTTGGCTGCAGGTCTGCCAGGTGCAGCTTCAGCGTAGATGACAAACAGCTGGCGAACCTCTCCCTGAACTTTAGCTGTACGCTCCCTAAGAAGGCGAGTGCTCAACTAGGGTCCAAATGGAGCCTATATTCGGCCTCCGCGGTGTGATTGGGGTAGAACACCGGCAGAGTCAACACCCGGTTAAGGTGAAGCTCCGACACGACCTTCAGAAGGAACTTCGGGTGGGGCACAGGACAACTCTGTCCCTGTGGAAGACCAGATAGGGAGACTCGAAGGGAGCGCCTGGAGCTCTCCCATCCTTCTGGTTGACGTGATAGCCACCAAGAAGGTGGTCTTCCACAACAGGTGGGAGAATCGCACCTGTGCATTGGTTCGAATGGCTAGCCCGTGAGCTTAGCCAATACCAGTAGTAGATCCCACGGAGGTGGAGAGTCTCGCACCGGAGGGGAAATGTGATCAAGGCAGAGGCACAGCCACCACTCTCCTGCGCCACCGACTGCCTTCTGGCCCGCGCCCGGAGGGCAGAGATGGCTGCCAGGTGCACCTTAAGGGTTGTCAACCGAAGCCCTTGCTGAAAAGAAAAGGACCACAGGAAGTCCGGAATACTCGCCGAGGAACAGGAGAAGGGTCCAGGCCCTTCCCTAACACCAAATGGAGGAACTCTTCCATTTGAAGGCGTAGCATTATCCGGTCGACTCCTGATGGGACGCCTCAACAAAGTTGAGGACCTCGGCGGAAGACCCAAGGCCTGGAATCTAGCCACTCAGGAACCAGGCCGTCAGGTGCAGGGATCGAAGGTCTGGATGGAATACCTTCCCCTGATAACGGAGATCAGGTCCGGGCAGGCTGGAAGCCACCTCAGGAGCCTGGAGCTGAGACTGAGGAGAGCTGGATACCAGAGCTGGCGGAACCAGTCTGGGGCTACCAGAATCACCTGTGCCTTGTCCCCCCTCGTCTTGAGAAGCACTTTGTGGATCAAGGGAATGGGGGGAAGGCGTAGAAGAGGTCTGGGGTCCACAGCCTCAAAAGGGCATCCCCCTACAGCGAGCCCAGCTGAGGGGGGTGGGCATGAAACAGTCTCGGCTTCACATTCTCCCTGGAGGGAAAAAGGTTCGCCCGAGGCATGACCCAGTGGAAGAACAGATCTTGTGCTACCTCCGGCAGGCGAGAACCCCTCGTGAGACGCAGTCCCTATCTGGCTTAGGGCATCAGCCAGGGAGTTGGAGGCTCCTGCCATCTAAATGGCTAGGAAAACCGTCTCCAGGCTGCGCACAAGACCATATGCGGAGAGCCTTCTTACATAACGGCAAGGAACACGTCCGGTCCTGGCGGGTTAGGAAGCACCTGGTTGTGGTATTGTCCGTCTGGACCTGAACCACTTGGCCCTGTAGAAACAGAGCGAAGGCGGTGTGAGCTAGGTGGACTGCATGAAGCTCCAGCAGGTTGATATGGCATCGGGACTCCCGAGGGGACCAGATGCCGTGCACTATGTGCTCCCCCAGATGGGACCCCAACCCATCAGAGATGCATCGGTCGATAGAAGACCGTTGACTCGGGGTGGACGAACGGGAAGCCCTCCTGCAGATGTGCCGGAACGATCCACCATTGGAGAGCGTTCCACATCTCCTGGGTCACTGTCAAAGGCTGGTCCAAAGGATTGCAGTGTTGTGACTACTGGCTGGCCAGTCACCATTGAAGGGGACGCATGCACCAACGGGCCCAACGGACCACGCTGGTGCAGGCCGACACGAGGCCCAGGAGGTGCAGGAAGTCCTGGGCAGGGTGCGAGTGCCCAACCAGATATGATTTGGCAAAGGAGGAAGAACCTCGGCCCCGTCCGCTGGGAGCCGAGCTCTGCCCCGATGAATAGAATCACCTGCTTCCGCACGAGTTCCGACTTGGCCCCATTGAAGAGGAGGCCCATCTGAGAGCAACCTGGAGGGCCAGAACTCTGGACCACTCCACCTCTGCTCTGGAGGGGGCTGCAATCAGTCAGCTGTCCGGGTAAGGGTACACCCGGACCCTTCGGCACCGCAGGAATGCTGTCACCACTGCTCTGCATTGGTAAAGACCCTGGGAGCTGGGAAGAGGCCGAAGGGCATGGCTTGGAACTCGTAAAGGGATCCCACCGCTCTGAAGCGGAGGAATCTCTGAAGAGACGGATGGATCGGAACGTGAAGAATGCATCCTGGAGGTCCAGGGAACAGAACCACATGCCTCGTTCCAAGGATGGGATATCTGATACAGAGTGATCATCCTGAAAGTCCGAGACCTTAGGAACTTGTTCAGGTCATGCAGGTCGAGAATGGGGCACCAGCCCCCCCATCCGTTTGGGGACCAGGAAGTACCTGGACACGAGCCCCGGGTCAGAAGGAGGATCCGCCACCTTCCTGATCGCCTCTATCCCGAGGCACAGGGCAACATTGGCTCGGCGGGCCTAAAGCAAGGCTTCCGACCCCATGGTCCCTCAGAGGGCAACGGCTCGAAAGGGAGGCCCGCAGAGACCAGAGGCGGGCCCTTCCCACCTCCCACACCCAGCGGAAGGGCGTGGTGGAGCCGTTCCCCCAGGGGGACCCAGGTAAGGGTGGGGAGGTCGGGGGCGACGCCCCTCGACCCGTCACTGAGCAGGCTTGGAGGAGGTACTGGCTGAGGGAACTCCTGGGCCTTTACCTCCTTGCTTCCCATTAGAGGAAGCCGCTGGGTTGGGCTAGGGATGCCAAGCGCAAGCCTGCTGGCCCTCTTGCTGGTGCTGATGGGCCGGTCGTGCCGCAGGGGCCGAAGGACGAAGGGGCTGATGTTGCCGGCGGCCCTTGTCCCTCTGGGCGGAGGTGACTGAGTCCAGAGTGGTGTTGGACTTTCCGATCCCCTAGAGATGTCCGTCCACTCCAGGGCCGAAAAAGGTCAGTCCCCAAGAAGGGGATGTCCGCCAACTTGTGATGGGTATCCATCGAGAAGGTGGATATCCTCGGCCACGCCCTGTGGCGCATGGCCATCGCGGCCGCTACTGACTGAGCACCGGAATCACCTATGTCCAGAGCAGTCTGAAGCTGCTGCTTAGCCACCGCCCTACCCTGGTCCCGCACCTGACGGGCCGTGGTCCGCAGGTCGGTCGGGAGATGAGGATCACCTCATCCAGGGGCCATGAGGGGTGGGAGGAGTGTGCCATCAAGCGGCCCGAGGCTGGCCTGTTGGAGCCTAGGGAGGAATATGGCCCAGTAAACCTGCGCCCGACATAGTCCATCCTTTTGGACTATTTGTTGGGAGGCCTATCCATGTCCCGAGCATTTCTGGAATGCTGGAAGACGTTATCGGTATCTAACCCCTCAGCAGAGGGTGCTCCGAGAAACTGGGCAAAGAGCCAATAGGGACCGCATACTTCCTGGCCATCCTGGCCGAGGGCGCAGGACAGGAAGCAGGCCGCTGCCAAAGCTCCAGGGCTGGGTCAACAATGACCTCAGCCACAGGGAAGGCCTCCGAGGGTGAATCCCCTCAGTCTAGAATCTCCGTCAGGGGATAATAGGCTCGTTTGGACACGGGCTCGAGCTGCATCCCAGTGAACTCCGAGATGAGCCTAAGCAGACCCCGGAAGGACAATGGGCTATCGTCCAAAGACTGGTCCCGGGAGGACTCCAGGCCCACTCGCCTGGGAAACACGGAGTCGTCGTCGTCGGACTCCGAATGGTCTGCAAAGAGCTGCCTCAGGCCTGAGCCACCCTTCACCTGCCAAGGGCGGCCGGGAGTGAGGGTGACCGACAACCTGCGGGGCAGGCCGTGACCCGACTGAGGTTCCACCACAATCAGTGGGGCAGCTAGGTTTGGTCGAACAACCGGCCTGGAGGTGGGCATCTCGACTGTGGTGAGCGGTTGCGTCAGCCGTTCAGGCGGCAGCCACTTGATAGCCGGGGAATGAATTGGAGTTGATTGATTCCCGGACAACAGCAACTGCTGCCACATAAGCTCCTCGTAACGTCGACACAATCTGCGTGAAGCCTCTCCTCATCGAGGAGGAAGGCGAGGAGGAGCAGTGTACCACTTAACTGGTGCCCGACCGAGACCGCCGAGAAGTCAGCCGGGGCGACTTCGGCGAGACCGAGAACAAGACCCTCAAGCGAAACCGAGGGTGGGTCTGGGAAGAGGCGAGGACACCGCTCTTCCCTCGGCTCGGTTCACTTTGACCGAGGACTGCTGCCCGCAGTAGCGGGCAGAACCTCGGTCTCCACTGGGTGAACCGGCGGAGAAGGGTTGACGGCTCTTCCAGACGACCACCCGGGTGACGGGTCGAAAGATAACTCGACTACGTCGACGGGCGTCTCGGCAGGCTGGCCTGACGGGGACACCGTGAAGACAACGGCCTGAGCCGCAACCTCGACCGAAGTCGATGGTTGGCTGTCCAGGGAAGGAGAACTCTCCCGCTCCCACAAACGCTGATGATGGGACTTACCCTGTTACTCCCTCAACTTGGACCGAGAGGCAAGTCCCGATGGCCCCTCTCCCTTTGTGGAGAGGGACTGGCGAAGCTCCTTGAATGAAGCCGAATGAGAGGAACTCAGAGAGAGCGGGATAAATGCCGTGACCGAGGAGGAGGGAGATGCGGCCTTGGCCGCCTCCTCCTCCAGGGCGATAGAGTGCTCGAGCTGCTCAGCCGAGTCAGCCGACGCAGACACCGCCCAACGAGCCTTTTTGGATTTTACTGGCGGGGAAAACTCCTCGGGACGCCCGAGCCTCAATCAGGCAGCACGATCCTCCAGCACGTTGGTCGAAAAGGCGCAGCACAACTCGCGAGACCTGTGGGTCATGGTCCAAGTCGGGCAGTATCGCTGCGTGGAGTGCGGATCAGTCCTGAGATATACGCCCGCCAGAAGCCTCCGAAATCCAGTAAGCGACTGTCCGCTCCGCTGCGAGGGAAAAGAAGACCAAAGTTTAGAAAACTTCAAAACTAAATTCGGATGAACCGAAGAATCAGGAACCAGTCGAAAAACACAGAGTGCTAAGGAGGGAACCTGAGCTTCCAAGCAGTAAGGAAGATCAGGCGTCATGTGGTAGAGCCGAGAGTTTTACCACCCCGGGTGGGTGGGAGGAGCCAGCTTGAAGACCTTCCGGCAAGATTTAAAGCGGGAAGGAACCTGCCAGACAGTGTGGATGAACAACATATCCATGTCCCTAGAACAGAGGGCTCTGTGTTCCAGTGATGTGCAGTTGTGGGGAGTGCACTGATTATAAAGAGGGGGTACAGTAGCAGAGGGTTCTGTACTCCAGTGATGTGGAATTGAGGGGCGCACTGATTATAAGAGAATTACAGTAACAGAGGGCTTTGTGTTCCAGTGAAGTAATTGTGGGGTGCTCACGGATATAAAGTGGGTGCAGTAGCAGAGGTTCTGTGCTTCAGTGATGTGGAATTGTAGGGAGCTCACTGATTATAAAGAGGGGTGCAGTAACAGAGAAGTCTGTGTTCCATTGATGTGGAATTCAGGGGATTGCACTGATTATAAAGAGGAGGTGCAGTAACAGAGGGCTGTGTGTTCCATTAGTGTGGAATTTAGGGGATTGAACTGATTATAAAGAGGGTGTGCAGTAACAGAGGGTTCTGTGTTCCGGTGATGTGAAATTGAGGTGAGCTCACTGAATATAAAGAGGGGGTGCAGTAACAGAGGGCTCTATCTTCCACTGATGTGGAATTGAGGGGAGCTCACTTATTTTAAAGAAGGGTGCAGTAACAGAGGGTTCTGTGCTCCAGTGGTGGGCAATTGGGGGAACCCACTTATTTTAAAGAGGGGGTGCAGTAAGAGAGGGTTCTGTGCTCCAGTGATGAGGAATTAAGGGGAGCGCACTGATTATAAAGAGGGGGTATAGTAGCAGAGGGCTCCAAGTTCCAGTGATGTGGAATTGTAGTGAGGTTATTTACCATAAACAGGGGGTGCAGTAACGGAGTGCTCTGTGTTCCAGTGATGAGGAATTAACACAAGCTCATTGATTATAAAGAGGGGGTGCAGTAACAGAGGGTTCTGTGTTCCAGTGATGAGGAATTAACAGGAGTTCACTGATTATAAAGAGGGGGTGCAGTAACAGAGGGTTCTGTGTTCCAGTGATGAGGAATTAACAGGAGTTCACTGATTATAAAGAGGGGGTGCAGTAACAGAGGGTTCTGTGTTCCAGTGATGAAGAATTAACAGGAGTTCATTGATTATAAAGAGGGGGTGTAGTAACAGAGGGTTGTATGCTCCAGTGATGTGGAATTGAGTGTAGCGCACTGATTTATAAAGAGGGGGTGCAGTAACAGGGCTCTATGTTCCATTCATGTGGAATTGAGGGGAATGAATTGAATATAAAGAGGGGGTGCAGTAACAGAAGGTTCTGTGCTCCTGAGATGTGGAATTGAGGTGACCTCACTAAATATAAAGAGGGGGTGTAGTAACAGAGGGTTCTGTGTTCCAGTGATGTAGAACTGAGGGAAGCGCATTGATTATAAAGAGGGGGTGTAGTAACAGAGGGTTCTGTGTTCCAGTGATGTGGAACTGAGGGAAGTGCATTGATTATAAAGAGGGGGTGCAGTAACAGAGGGTTCTGTGCCCCAGTGATGTGGAATTGAGGGGAGCTCACTGATTATAAAGAGGGGGTGCAGTAACAGAGGGTTCTGTGCTCCAGTGCTGTATCATTGTGGGGAGCGCACTGATTATAAAGAAGGGTGCGGCAAGAGAGGTTTTGTACTGTATGTGTATTTATTTGTTAAGCTATCCCGGAAGCCCCATCAGCCCGACCGGCCCCAACTCGACTCCCAGAATACGAGGGGACTTACCTTATGCCCACCGAGCAGTGCCTGTGGGAGGTCGGGCTTCATCCAGCAGCAGAAATTTTCTCCTCTATTTTCTCCCTTGTTAACCCGGGGCTCCAGGAGTAGAGACGCATGTGCGTGGAGGCACGCATGCGTAATACAGCCCCGGTGACAGCCCCATCCACCCACCCTATGGCCTATTGCCGGTGTGCTCCCTCGGCTGTTCCGCTCCCAGCCTCCAACAGGAGGCAGACCTTCACTGAGGATGCCAAGATCCTCCCAGAGGAGAGCGCTTTAGTACTCTAGCCAGCCCATACCCTCCCTCCCCACCGACCTCCGCCCGGCCCAGAGCTGTTGCCGGACTGGGTGGCCGGCATGGTGTGAGGTAAGGCGTCCAACGCCTCAGCCCTCTGTGCCACTGGGCCGGCCTGAAGTGCGGTATAATTGTGGGGAGCACACTGATTATAGGCGGTAGTATAGCACAGTGGTCTAAGGCT